>JAVSCE010019874.1:0-62712 GCA_032199065.1 Smutsia gigantea
AAATCCATCAACATCATCCACCACATCAATAAAAAGAACAAAAACCACATTATCATCTCCATAGATGCTGAAAAAGCATTTGCCAAAATTCAGCATCCATTCCTGATTAAAACTCTCAACAAAATGGGTATAGACGGCAAGTACCTCAACATCATAAAGGCCATATATTGCAAACCCACAGCTAACATCATACTTAACAGTGAGAAGCTAAAAGGTTTTCATCTAAGATCGGGAACAAGACAGGGATTCCAACTCTCTCCACTGTTATTCAACATAGTACTGGAGGTCCTAGCCATGGCAATCGGACAAAACAAAGACATACAAGGCATCCAGATTGGTAAAGAAGAAGTCAAATTGTCACTATTTGCAGATGAAATGATATTGTACATAAAAAACCCTAAAGAATCCACTCCAAAACTACTAGAACTAATATCTGAATTCAGCAAAGTTGCAGGATACAAAATTAACACACAGAAATCTGTTGCTTTCCTATACACTGACAATGAACTAACAGAAAGAGAAATCAGAAAAACAATTCCATTCACAATTGCATCAAAAAGAATAAAATACCTAGGAATAAACCTAACGAAGTGAAAGACCTGTACTCTGAAAACTACAAGACACTCCTAAGAGAAATTAAAGAGGACACTACCAAATGGAAATTCATCCCATGCTCTTGGCTAGGTAGAATAAATATTGTCAAAATGGCTATACTACCTAAAGCAATATACAGATTCAATGCAATCCCAATCAAAATACCAACAGCTTTCTTCAATGAACTGGAACAAATAATTCTAAAATTCATATGGAATCACAAAAGACCCCAAATAGCCAAAGCAATCCTGAGAAGGAGGAATAAAACAGGGGGAATTATTCTCCCTGACTTTAAGCTCTACTACAAAGCCACAGTAATCAAGACAGTTTGGTATTGGCACAAAAACAGACCCACAGACCAGTGGAACAGAATGGAAAATCCAAACATTATCCCAAACATATACAGTCAATTAATATTTGATAAAGGAGCCTTGGATATACATTGGGGAGATGACGGCCTCTTCAGCAGCTGGTGTTGGAATAACTGGACAGCTACATGTAAGAGAATGAAACTGGACTACTGTCTAGCCCCATATACAAAGGTAAACTCAAGGTGGATCAAAGACCTGAATGTAAGTCATGAAACCATAGAACTCTTAGAAAAAAATATAGGCAAAAATCTCTTGGACATAAACATGAGCGACTTCTTCATGAGCATATCTCCGCGGGCAAGGGAAACAAAAGCAAAAATGAACAAGTGGGACTATATGAAGCTGAAAAGCTTCTGTACAGCAAAGGACACCATCAGTAAAACAAAAAGACATCCTACAGTATGGGAGAATATATTCATAAATGACATATCTGATAAGGGTTTGACATCCAAAATATATAAAGAACTCACACACCTCTACAAACAAAAAGCAAATAATCCAATTAAGAAATGGGCAGAGGACATGAATAGACACTTCTCCAAGGAAGAAATTCAGATGGCCAACAGGCACATGAAAAGATGCTCCACATCACTAGTCATCAGAGAAATGCAGATTAAAACCACAATGAGATCCCACCTCACACCACTGAGGATAGCCAACATCCAAAATTCAAACAACAACAAATATTGGCAAGGATGTGGAGAAAAGGGAACCCTCCTACACTGCTGGTGGGAATGCAAATGTGTTCAACCATTGTGGAAAGCAGTATGGAAGTTCCTCAAAAAACTCAAAATAGATATACCATTTGACTCAGGAATTCCACTCCTAGGAATTTACCCTAAGAATGCAGCAGCCCAGTTTTAAAAAGACAGATGCACCCCTATGTTTATCGCAGCACTATTTACAATAGCCAAGAAATGGAAGCAACCTAAGTGTCCATCAGTAGATGAATGGATAAAGAAGAAGTGGTACATATACACAATGGAATATTATTCAGCCATAAGAAGAAAACAAATCCTACCATTTGCAAGAACCTGGATGGAGCTAGAAGGTATTATGCTCAGTGAAATAAGCCAAGCCAAAAAAGACAAGTACCAAATGATTTCACTCATATGTGGAGTATAAGAACTAAGAAAAAAACTGAAGGAACAAAACAGCAGCAGACTCACAGAACCCAAGAACGGACTAATAGTTACCAAAAGGAAAGGGACTGGGGAGGATGGGTGGGAAGGGAGGGACAAGGGGGAAAGAAGGGCATTACAATTAGCAGATGTAATGTTAGGGGGGCACGGGGAGGGCTGTAGAACTCAGAGAAGACAAGTAGTGACTCTATAGCATCTCACTATGCTGATGGACACTGACTGTAATGGGGTTGGTGGGGGGGAACCTGATGAAAGGGGTAGGGTAATCCCCATAGTATTGCACAAGTAACTGTAGATTAATGATATAAAAATAAACTTGAAAAAAATAAAAAATAAATAAAGGTAAAAAAAAAAATAAAGGTATTATTGGTGAGTTTCTTTGCTTGGGTGTTCCATTCAGCTTAGTCTTCTTTTAATCACTAGCTACTTTACATTTAATTGTTTTGTGATCATAACTATCATCTCATTTTTTCGTTTTACTAATTTTGATTTATATTGTTTTCACACACAGTTTCATTTTCTTAGTATCTTTTAGCTAACTCTGAAATAATAGTTTGTACTTTCATCCTTTTATAGACCTGTCTTATGGCATGCCTTGTATTGGCTGGAGGTGCTATTCTTCTCTTCTTTTAAAACATTGCTAAGAATTTTACCCCAATCATTTCTGTTGCTCAATTTTATGTGAATTTAGTTTTCTTGAACTACAGTGAAAAGCTTTTTTCTGGATAGCATTTCAAAACTCACAGTCCTTTGGTATCATTCCCTTCTGTGTTGTAGTTCTGAAGGGTTATGAAATATGGCTGACTATATTTTGACTTGGTTCACATTCCCAGCTTTGACCTGAACATTCTCTCCCACTTGTCTCCGTTTTGCCTGTAACTACTTGTGGGTAAAATTGTAATAATTCCAGAATATCTCACCTGACTTTAGTGCATCCTCAGGGTGGAGAGAAGTATGGCTTTAGTACATCGGCATATCAATAGGCATTCTTCAGGAGTGGAGAGCAGTCTATTTCCGTATCAATGGGCAACTGAGGGCTTATCTGAACCTGAGAGGTTAAGGGGAGCGCTGGTTGGCTTCTGCCAGACCAGGAGAGAGAAAGGGCCCTGGACTGCAGTTTGGAAGCAATAAATGGGTTTTAAACTTTAATTCTCCCTTTGACTGATTTTGGTTTTAGAGGTATTTTGCCCTGGGATTTCCTCTCTCCAGCCTTATACTACTCAATTTAAATTCTATTTCCAAGAAGTGTCTCTTTGTGTGGGGCTTTATCCTGTAAGGGAGCTTTTGCTGGTTAGTTTGAGAATTTATATGGCAGAAATTATTGTTGGGAGGACGACATTTCCTCTACCCCTGGAGGTTCTTCTAGTAGTCTAAGAACCATATTGACATGAGACAGATTAATAGGAAAAAAATACAAAGTTTAATTTAAGTATATACAGGAAAGCCATAGACATGGGTTCCAAAGACAGTCAGGGACAATGAAGGTATATACCCATCCTGAACCAAGTAGAAGGGGGTAAGGATCCTGAGACTTCAAAGGAAAAGGGAATCAATTAACAGAACTATGAAAAGAGAAAATGTTTGATAAACAAAATACTTGATGGGCCATATAGAAACAATGAGGCACAGAGGAATTTTAACAGACTTTTTCACATCCTTCCCTTCTATCACCCCTAGTTTACATTATAATACAGCTGTCTACTGTAAGAGACCTCCTCCTGTAGTTCCTCCATCTAAATGATTTTTATGTAGTTGGGGCAGGGAGGACTGATGAGAGGTCAAAGTATCTTCCTGAGTCATTTGGGCCTTGATTGTTTTTAACTCAAAATAATCTGCATGTCACGATGGCACACCTTGGGTGGCCAGCCCAGTCATACACTATGCAAACCCCTTCCAACATTTCCTAAGACTCTTCTCACTTATTCACTATTGAGTGTGCAGAAATTCTCTCAGTTTCAATTACTGTTCTCAAACAGTGGCTTCTTAGCTTTTCAGTGAGGAGCAGATGGCTATTTTCGAATTTTCCAGGCTGTAGCTGCAACCATGCTTCATCTATTCAGATACTGACACCAAGCATATCTTGTAATTGCCATTGGTTTGTCTCCATCCACTCAGATTTGAAGATTACTGAGGATACATAGTCACTTAGTTCTATTACATATTTTGTCTCTGGGTTTTTGATTTGCTAGTCAAGTTTGTCTGTATTTTTATGATGAGAGGAATTTGTGGAGATTCAAAATCTATCTTGCCGTTTTCACCATAATCCAAGTATCCTACACTAGTCTTTTCAGTTTTGGCTAAGCATATTGAGGTATAATTCACATGTAATTTATATAGTACAACAGTCTATAATTCTTGACAAAATATACAATGATATAACCACCACTGTGAAAATAAGAACAGATCCACCACATCCAGCAATTCCTTCATAAACATGCCTCATTTAGTGTCCTGTTCCTCAAACCCAAGCCCTTTGCAACAACTGGTCGGTTTTCTGCCCCTATGGTTTACTTAGCCTTTGAGTCGGGATTCCTTCACAGAGCATAATGAAATCGAAATCCATTTAACTTTAAAAATAAAGCAATCAGTTATTTTACCAGCAAAAATGGGTTTATTTGGGAATAGCAGAGAACTGCAATCCAGGGCAACGAAGCTATACAGCAAAACCTTAGGCAGGTCCTGAAAACAAAAGAAGGGACTGATCTTTTATAGAAGAAGGAGGAATGAGCTGGGAGGGGTGTTTGAAGGAAAAAGTCCAAAAAAGGAGTCTCACATATTGTGGATTCTCATTGGCTGGGCTGTTGGGGTTCCTTCCTCTTTCTGTGGAGTAAAGTAGCTAGGATAGTATGGCCCATATCTCTTCCGAGGAGTCTGAGAGTAGTAGGCATGAGAACTCCCCGGCTGGCCTCATGATGCTATGTCAGTGAACTTTCCCTTTATTAATTTTCACATCCATCCCTGTTTTGGAGGCACTGAATCTCTGGATCCTGAAGGAGGGGCTTTTTCAGTGATCCTGTCCCTTCCCTAGTGTTTTGAGACCTTAATAGTCTGGACTCAAAGCCATTTCTCACCCTTGCTCAGTCACTTAGGGTGTTGTCCTTACACACTTGTCCCAGGTGCAATGGGTTTTTACCTGTGCCCTGGGCCAACACCGAGTACTGCCCTTCCCCTAGAAGCTTAGAGCTTTTGTTCCTCGAGGACAAAGGAGCCAAGTGGACTTCAGCTCCTCCTTCTGAGCCTTCACATGATGGAGGCTTTCTCCTCTCCAGCCCTGCCTTCAGTCTTGCTCTGGAGTCCCTGGGGTTTCCAGAAGACACAGAGGGCAGGTGTGAATTTCCCTCATGGATTAAGGTCCCAGTGGTCCTACATGCTCAGGCTAGCTCACATTCTGCTTTTTTATCTTATTACTTGCTTGGAAGCCCTGCCTACCTCCCACCAACAAAGGAGAAATGGTGCTCACATTATCTGTCCTTGGAGGTGCCCATCTTTCCTAAAAACTCAGCCTAGTTGATTGCATTGCAACCTCAGCTCTTTAAAGGGTCCAAGAAAAGTTATGATTTTGTACATTATCTGGCTTTTTTGTTGGTTGGAGGCTATGCTCTTTCCATCTCTTTCTATACCTTAGATGGAAGCCAGAAGGGTCAGTATGTTTTTAATAAACATACTGCTTAATCAACCAAAGTTAACTTTTGGGGAACATATTTAAGCATCATAATAAAGGAAATGGAAAAACATCAAAAGATCATCAAAATGAATTGCAGTTGCATGTTAAGTTCAGTGAAATCGGAAGTGGATTGACAGTAAAAATAACTCATGCACATCACTACCCCTCACATTAGTTGTGTTTTGTGATTTTTCACAATTATCTAAGAATGTCTCACAAACTCTGACTTTTTGCAGATTTACTATTTAAATGGATCAAAACAATCTCTGAGTAAAACAATTTGTCAGCAATGAGGAGGCTCAGGTCAAGTCTCCCCAAAATGTGCACTTTTTCATGTAGACTAATTTGAGCGGAAGGCAATTGAGACCCTGGGGTCTCAAGAGAAACTTTTGCTCTTCTTTTAACTAACTAGAAGAATCTAAACTGGGTGGGGTGGGTCTTTCCCTCAGAAAAGGTTATTACCAGAGATAAATTCGTGTGACCCATCTGTATGGTGGGTCAAACACTTAATTCCCAAACGTCTGCTCTTCTTATTGCCCTCTTCCCCTTTGAGGCCCCTGGTTGGGCTCAGGATGACTTAAACCTCATTTTACCTTTCTGTTTTTGAATCTCTCATGACTGTGGGGTCCCATATGTATGAAATTAAATTTGATTCTCTCCTGTTAATGTGTCTCATGTTAATTTAATTCTTAGGTGTGGGTAAAATTGCAGTATTTCCAGAACCTCTTGCCTGGCATTAGTCCATCTCCATATCAATAGGGGTTTACAAGAGGCAAGTGGAGAGGTGCGCAGAAGCCCAGACAGGAAAGAAACAGGTGAGTGAGAGTGGTAGCTAAGGCAGTGAATGGAGCCAGGCCTTCAAATAAAAGGTTTCTTCCCCTTGACTGATTTTGGCTTCATAGGTTTATTTGCCCTGGGCAGAAACATGCTTTCCTCCCAGAGCTAAACCTGGAGTAGCTGGCAGGATCTCTGAACCCAAAATTTGTCTTAATGGGTGTGATGCTTGGGCAGGCTGACCCTAGAGATAGTGGGGCAATACCTGGAAACCCCCTAGGGATGGTAGGGACACCCCTGTGGATGGTGCAGAGAAACCCTCATCCATGGAGCTTCCACTTGGGGAGCCCCTAGTGGGGAATTAGTCTAGGGTAAAGTGCCTCCCAGACAAGTGGGCCCCTCCTCAGAATTGTGGAAGGGTGGAGACACCAGAGGCCATGAAATTGGCTCTCCATGAGATAGGGGACTACTTAGGGGCCTGAGTGGCCGTGCAATGGCAGAAATTGTGAGGTTGTTGTTTCTAGAGACATTGGAAAGGGTTACTGAGGTGAGAAATGCTGATTTCAGCTTCATAGGTTTATTCATCATGGGCTGAGAACACGTTTTCCCCCTGCGGCTACAGTAGGCCAGCCAGAAAGACTTGTGAGGGGTACAGGAAAATTTTTCCACCTCAATAGCAAGAACATCCTATTTACAAAGAAAGAAAGAAACTACTATGGAGATTTGCAATTATGATAATATAATAGCACAGTTAAACTTAACCTTGCTTAAAACCTTTAACTAGATTGCCCTACTAACTACTGTTTACTTAGTCATAAATTCAACTTTTTATTTTTCAGAATAGAAATGGATATAACACAGTATCTGAGTAAAAAAATTACTTTGAGGTCCAAGAAAATTGATGCTAGCTTCTCTTTACTTACAGGCTAATTCCCTTCTTCAAGTTGCCTCTCATTTTGGGTTCCATATTTTCTGTCTACCAAGAGGGGCCTTGTTTTAACAGGTATCAACACTGGACTGCATGAGGGCCTGGGACCAAGAACTTTGAGTTCATCAAGAACCCAGACCTGTCTCTCAGCTCTGCTTCTTCTGAGAATGTCTTTCCTGGTTCTTTGAGATTAGTTTTGATCGTTTCACTATACACATGGTTAAACATTGCCACAACAGAGTCTTCTCACTGGCATTTCCTACGTTCAAGTGGATAACGCAGACAGAAACTGGCATCAAGTTCAAGGTTTCTATTTATTGAGAGAGGATCTAATTGACAACCACCTGTGTCTAAGGTGCCAGGGTCATGGCTAAGGATGGGTGCCCTATGGGCAAGAGGCAAGGCAGATGTACCAAGATGCTTCCTGTACTTTGTGCTGCCTCAGACCATGTCTCTTTATATGAATCCATTCCTACATGGGGGTGGCACTCTGAATCTACAGGAGAAATGATCTGCAGAAATAAACTAGGTTTAATATGTTTATTAGGTACTGTCTCCTTTCCCTACTATAGAATAATAAATGTGTTTCAGTGGAAAACTCTACCTCATCTGTAGCACACCCTTTTCAGGGAGCTGTGCCCATTGTCTTCACTGTTCATTTGTCACAACTTTGCAAATCATAGGCAACTGAGAGTGATTTTAATTGACTTCCTTCACCTTGTGGAAAATCCAGTTCTGTCTCCATAGGCAACTCATTTCAACATTCCATTATTCTACATACATGTGTTCCTTTGGCTTTTCCAAAAACAGGTTAAACATTTTCCTAGTTCTGCAATATACTGAGTAGAATATCATATCATAGAGTATAATATTTGCTATTTCTCCTATTCTTTAAGTGTTAAGGATTTAGGTTGTTCTGACTTTTCTCACAATTTTGGTTCTTAATTTTATGTTGTATATAAAAATTAAATATAGTTACTTTTCACTGAATTCACTATATTTCTTTCCCCTATACCTCCCAGCTCCCTAACTCAGGCCATAATACAAATTAGACTTAAACATTTTGATTTAATTTATCAATTCTTTTTTTTTCCTGAGGTTGTAGGTAGTGAGAAAATGACTCCTAAGTTCATATTCATGAGTAAATTTACCAAACTTTTCTTGAACATATTATGAACAGCCTGAGAACACACTAGTGAAAGTTGCAAGGCCCTTAGGATGCATAATTCACTAGTCATATAATCTCAGCAAAGGACTGGACGCACAGGAGGATTTGACTTTTTTTTTTCCAGTTCTAATTTTATTCATGATTCCTTGAATTTGGTACCCATGTACTCACAAAGTAGTATCTTCTTTAAGAAAAAGAATATTTTGATAAATAAGAATGTTAAGATTACTATAAGCCTGACCCATATAAAAAGAGAGCTCCAAAAAGTGGTATTATTGATAGAGAATAACATTCAGAAAAAGACAAACTCATGACTCCTACAGATATAAAAAACAAAACAAACCTACCTAGTGTTTTCTCACCACTGAAGCAAAACTATGAAATTCAAATGTCATGAATAAGCCTGTATTTCTCCATGCGAAAAAATGTGAAAGGAAAAATGTGGCATGGTCCTTTTGTGTCTTGGTATTTTTGTTAAGTAATGTTTTCTGTCTATTTTCAACTACTGTATAGACATTCCATTTTATTTTTTTCCCTGATAATATTTTAAAATAAAACCCAGAATTTTTCTTTTCTCTCCTCTTAGAGAAATCTGTTTAGTTCCTCCCAAGAGAGATGAGCAGGCACTGGAAGAATGGAAATGGACCCAAGATACAAAAAGTTGACAGACTCTTCTCCTGTCAAGATAATGTAGCATTTTACTCTATCATGGAAATTATGGTTATCTCTACAATGGAAAAATTCCTTGTAAATCAACAGAGACAACATTTTTTGACTATTTATACTGCTATCATTTAAAACATTCTTTTTGATTCTAACATTGTCACTACATTATGAAAGCATCTGTCCAACCTAAGTGATTCTGTTAATAAAAAAGGGGAAGAGAAAGGAAAAGGAGTCTATTTGAAATATATTTTAAAATTCTAAACTGTTTCAAAAACAATTTGTCTTACCTTTGGAATAGTTATTACCCTTACCTAGAGTTCATCAAAAGTAAAAAAAAACTAGAAGTTACTATTCCTCTAAATGTAGTATGAAAGATAGTTTTCAGAAAATAGTAAATCATGACTCCTGCAGATATAAAAATGAACATGTGTTAAAGATTTTATTTTACTCATTTTGATGTGAGGGAACCAAGCAGATGGCATTGCTGGTTCAAAGGAAAAGTTAAATGAGCGCAAATTTATTTGGAGTAAAAGAATGTCAAGATGAATTGCAAATGGGGACAAAAATGGATTTTCCAGAGGGAAGGAAATTAACTAAAATCATGACCCAAAGCATTGACATAACCACTGATTACTTATAACTGATAAATAATTCAAAGTAGTTCAAAGATAATGAACAGGGCTAGAATTAATAATCTGGAAGAATATACTATAGACAGTGTATGATTTTCTATTGAAACACACACAAAAATGTCTACAGTGGTTCCCTTTCACTGTGGAAAGTAGAGAATGTAGAGAAATGATACAAAGAGGAGCTGATGATATCCAATCATTACTAAAGGAGGACACATTGTGCTAAATGTAGGTATTTTTGTAATTTTCGAAGAACACCAAAAAAAATGCAATGATGTTTTAATGATCTACTCCTTCTTGACTTCACTTTTATCACCGCCACCATGTTCCCAATTTCAGCTTAATTACCTCTTTCTTTATAATATATACAAAGGAAGACCAGGGGACAGACAGTGGCATAAAATCATAAAAAGCAAATATATAAGAAATAAAAAAATAAAAACAGTTATGAATATGTCCTGTACTAAACATATTGTACTTTGCAGAAGTAGGCTTTATCTAAAACAGTCTTTACTAACTACAGAAAGAAAATGGTAAAAATTAAATAAAGTAAAGTGTTATTGGGGGTCAGTGATCCACTGCAATTGGCCATCTTGAACTATAAGGGAACCTGTTATTAAGTAAAACTAGACTGGCTTAGGCTATATATTGGTGTGGTTGGTTGGCTGATTGAATGTTTTGTTCTACTATATGCACTCCAGGGACTCTCACTTTACCCAATACTTTCAAGGAGTAAAGCTAAGGAAATAAAAATGAATGAACTTGATAATATGGGTAAATGTAGTAACCACATTGTGTTTTCATGTGAAACCTTCATAAGAGTGTATATCAATAATACCTTAATAAAAAATAAATTTAAAAAAAGTTCAAAAAAAGAAAAAAAAATGAATGAAAGCTTGATTTAGGAAAAGACCAAAATATATTTTGACATCTCATTTATACAGAAAATCCTATGTAGATTATGTTGACAAATGATTTTGCCTTTTTAAATGGCTAATTTAGATTAGTATAGAATTGACTTGAATATTTTTGTGTCATTGGAGTGAGGTAGGTGTGAGGGAATGAGTAACAAAATCAGGTTATGTAGTTGCCCTTGTAGATATTCAGGTCTTAAGAGGGAGTATAGTGACCTTTCAGTATTTTCCATGTGATTCACAGATCCTTTAACTATATTATTTAAAATACATATTAGGAGTTCTGGGCAAACTTAATATATTTTATGTTACTATTATCAAATGGATATAACCCTCATAAGAATTACATGAGAAACCATTTTATCCAGTCCTCTGTCTGCAAATATTTTAAACTACCCAAGAAATAGGGGAGAGTATCTAGAAATGGGATGATAAATAATTGTCACAAATGATTATATCCAAGGCAGACATTGCTAATTGAGCTCAGCGTTCCTTACCAGTCAGTCGACACGTAGTACCAGAATATGATTTAAGGTAAGGCTCCAGTCAGCTTCTACCAATCCGCTGGAGTTGGCAGGCAAGTTTAAACCTGTTTGCCACCAGTGGCTTAGATGATCTATTACTGATTCTATACCACAGAGATGAGAAGATGAAAGAACCACTAAATTAAACACCTGAGAGGGAAAAAATATGTGTTCTATTTTCTGTTTTTATGAACAGCGTTTTTGATTGGCTTCACATTGCCTTTGGTTTAGGGTACATTTGGTTGTTCTAACAATTATTACTGTTCCCACAGAGGTTCCTGCAAGGCTCTTGGAGTATCCTAGGAAACCTGAAATAGCAAGAACTCATATGAAGGTCAGTGGGTAAATTTGGCAGCCCCCACTCTGTCAACACCTATGTTGAGCTTCTCACCATGGGAGACCATCTCCTCTAAAGCCACTCAGTTTCAGATTTAGTATTTTCCTTTCTTATATATATCTTTCTTTCGAACCACAGTTAGCCTCTGATGTTGGCAGATATTGCCACGTTATATCAGCCCCTTATTACCCTCTGCTGATAACTTTTTTTAAGCACAGTCCTTCATAGTACACCAGCTTCTCTCTTAAACTGTGAGAAACAGAGACTCTATCTTGATTCTTTGGTACCCACGTTCATATCCTTCTTTCTTGATATTATAGCATAGCAACTCAACACATAATTGTGCTTTTTATCTTCATTTTTCATTCCTTAATATTATTGTTCCTTTATCTTATAAATGATTATGATCACCTTGGCTCCTGATGGCTTTCTTTTCATTTCATTTTCCATTTTTATGACTTAAATGATACACTTCGCTGGCAAGACTCATGGCATGAGGTCTCCCTACCAGATGATTCTGTCACTTGGTATTCCCTTGAGAGTTAGCCTCACATCTCCTTATGCTAGCAGTCCTTGGAGCCTTAGAACCTTCCTTCTTCCTTTCCAAGAAAGATAAGGAGTGAAAAGCATGAACATGTGTTGAGTTGCTATGCTGTAATATCAAGAAAGAGGGATATGAATGTGGATACCAAAGAATCAAGATAGAGACCCTGCTTCTTCAAGTTTAGGAGATGAGCTGGTGTACTATGAAGTACTGTGCTTGAAAAAACTTATTGGCAGAGGGCAAAAAGGGGCTGGCTTACTGTGGCAATATCTGCCAGCATCAGTCTTAACTGTGATTTGAAAGAAAGATATATACAAGAAGGGAAAATACTGTATCTGAAATTGAGTGGCTCTAGAGGAGGTAGTTTCCCATTGTGAGAAGCTAAACATCTCCCTTTCATTTTTTATATCTTTCCCTTCCTTCCTCAAAGATTTATAAGGACTTGGAATGTGCTAGAACTGCTACATCGAGGAGATAATGAAGTATTGACCTACAGCTCTTCTTGGTCCAGTGGAGAAAACAGATATCCTAAAAATAATTAGAATTTAAACACTGTGATAAGTATTCTCATAGTAGAAGCTTTAAAATGTTCTGTGGGGGCCAAGAAGAGAGAGTGCTTAAAACTTATTGGATATGTCAGGGGAAAGCTTGGTTTTTTCATCTGCACTATGATATTAAATTTCTAAAACATCACTATAGGTTTACAGGTATTTTGTGTGTCTTTAATGTTTTGTTCTACTATTTTACTTAATTTACTTCCAGCTCTCCTTCTCTTTCTCCCTGTATTAACCATGTCTTTGTCTATATTCAGATATTTTGATATCTGGAGCCTTGCTGATCCTGGAGGGGCTATGCCTGAGGGGACAGCCGTTTCCTAGAAATAGTGAACAGCTCACTCCAGGGCGTACTTTTCGAATACAAATCAACTATTCCCGAGCCCAGTGCCCAACGGCTGGCCCTATCAGGCTCTCACACTCTCCTCACTGTCACCCTCCCCTAATCACCCCAGGGCCAGAAGCCAGACACCTAGGGCCAACCACTCCCAGAGAGCCCGCTGAAATCAAACTAGCTGACCCTAAACCTGCCTACCCTGCCTTGTCCCTCCTTTCAAAGAAACGACAACAAATACTTTTTCCCACAGTTCGTCCCTCTCCTCCTACCTCCTAAATGACCTGGTGTTTCCCTGTGGGGGCCCCACGGCTTGGTGTGCCCTTACTCCTGGGCACTCTGAGCAACAAACTGTCTTTTCAGTGGCAGTCACTTTCTAATGTGCTGGATTTACCATATTTCAAATTTTCTATTAATACATTATCAATATTTCCTCTGCCCCATTCTCCATCCCTCTCTTACTTCCTGTCCTCTCCATTTCACCTCATTAGGATAGACTGTGAATTTTTAAAAACTGTTATCAAAAAGTTGGCTCTTTCTTCACATACAAATATGGAGCTCTTGTCAACTACTTCCTTTATAAGAGTACTCTATTCTTGATACTGTTTTTTTGAACAGGAAAGAATCTCTCTTTTGCCAAAAACAAGTAAAAAATATGCTGATATAGTTAATGACTTTTAAACTTAGTTTAATTTTAAAAGAGAAATTCTCTTTGACTGAGTAGCCACTATTTGAAGCTGAGAACCATGAATGAATAAAGAATTTTAGTCTATGAAATAACCTAGAGAATATATGTGTGCATACCTATGCATGGGTGCACATGAACACACACACACACACACACACACACACACACACACACACACACAAACTAGGGGTGAATCATACATGGATATTAGAAGAGAGTGAATATGCTCAATCCCTTTAAATGAAGCAGATATACAACTGAATTCCTGCCTTACCCCACTGTAGAATTCTTTGTCTGGAAAATCATGGTCTGTTAAGGAAAGAAAAGACTGAAAAATACTCACTTAGCTTCATTCTAAGACATTAGCTAAATACACCAAGTGTTTTATGCACAGATAGCTCCAAATTGAAATGAAAAAAAAAAGCAAAACAAAAGAACTAAAACAATCAGGAAAAGACCGTCTTCTGCATTATACACGAAGATCCCCTCTGGATATCCCAGCCTACTGAACTGAAAAACAAATACAGTCTAGCAATTGTGGAAAGAACCTATTAAGCCAAGAGAGCATCTCACTACCCATCAGCATCAAAAGTTCAGGAGCCCTCAGGCTCCTCTAACAGTTCCTTAAAAAGAGTAACGAACCTAGAAAGCTTGACTGGGGGGAAGGATCCCATGGAGGCCCAGACACAACCAAAGGCAGATATGGCCTCCCAGTTCCACAGCTCATTATGGTGTCTTACATTCAAGAGAAGTCAACAGGAAAACATCCCCACTCTTGTCATGTGAAATGAAAAGAATGAGAATGATCAGCTCTCTTTAAAATAGAAAGACGCTGAAAATAGATCTTCATGACCGAACAGCACTTTTTGCAACCTGAATATACACTTGGCCATGGTTTATCTATATATAATAATCCCGCCAAACACATTAGGCAGAAAGAATTCATTATTGCAAGGTTGCCAGTTCTCCACTTGACACCAATCAAGTCGAACCCTAGCCTGGATCTACAAGTACAAAAGAGTTGGATGGGATCAGTTGTTTAAAAAAGCAGACTGGGTGAGAAGGAAGAGGGGAAACTAGTAGGGCTTACCTGAGTTTTAGCTTTTGTATGTATTTGCTGTGTGGCTCTAGGCAAATAGTTCAGTCTCTATGCCTGTGTTACATAACATATAAATGAGAATAAAATTATTTCACTGACTTCCTCAGTATATGTAAAAGTATGTTGTAAACTTGTAGGTTCTATGGAATGTAAAATTTTCTTATCATATAAAATATATGAAAATAAAATCAGTTTCTTTGGATATACAGGAGGAATGCACTATGACCAATTTACTGAATATATTAAATTTCATATTTAATATAGGCATCTATCACAAAGCTAAGTAAACAAATATTTCCTGAATTATCAACTAGGGATCTACTTCTCATCCTAGGATATCACAAAAAATACACACTCACTTACTTCCTATAGCCCCTTTGATAATACCTAGAGGTTTCTTTTCTTTCACTATTTTCTTTTAGCTCTCTCAGGATGTCCACACCTGACACCCTTCACCAGTCCAATTGGGTGACACCCCTCAGCAGAGACCCATTCAATTCAGCCACCAGATGTGAGGACATCACTCTGTCCTGAATTATTACAATCCTCTCGAACTATAAGGGAATTTAAACTTCATTATTGACAAAATAATTTTTAAACTGACTTGCATCATTAATAAGCTCCCTAATTGATAAATGAATAAGCAAGTATTTTATCTAACTCAGAGAATACATTTCAGGACCACATACTTCAACTGGTTATTATGTTTCTTACATCATCCCCTCAACAATTCATAGTGAAATTCCAATACACAGAAAAGCTGAAAATAGTACAATGATCACCAGTGTACCACTACTTAGATTCAGTCTTCATTTACATTTTGCCATATTTATGATATATATATTATGTGCCATATATACTTTGATAAACTATTTGAAAGTACATTTTAGACATCATGATATATTATCCCTGCATGCATCATCTAAAAACGTTATTTTTCCCACGAACCTGAAATTTCATTATCATCTAAAAAAACTAACATTTTTTTCCCTAATATCATTCAATATATTACATATTCAAATTTCCTCCATTAAACCCCAAATTACTTTTATACAGTTTATATTTTACATACCCAATTTTGCATAGAATTATACCTTTTATACTTTTTTTTTAAAGAAGCAAGAATCCAACCAGCGTTACATATTGCATTTAAGTTGCTATGTCTTTTAGTTTCTTTTACTTTGGAAAAGCTGCCCACTCTACTTTTTTTTTTTGATGACATTGACTTCTTGAAGAGCTCAGGCCAGGTGTTCTTACAGAATGCTTAACTCCTATATTTCCTGTAAATTGGAAGTGTTTAAGAAAGACTTATTTAGATTCAGGAAATTTTGGCAAGATTATTTAAAGAGTGATGCTGTGCTAGAATACAGAATAGATGCACATTAGGGCAGGGTATTCCACTCAAAGTAATTTAAAGTTGATCCCTTGGTGAATGTAGTAACCTCCTGGTAGTTTTACTGTGAAAGTAGGTTTCCTCCTTTGCAGTAAGTAACCTGCAAAGTAATATTTTTAGTATGTAAATATTCTACCTCATAATGTCTCCCTTACATTAGGCATTTGTCAATAATCCTTATCTCAGACAATTATTTCATGGAGGGTTGCATAGCATTCATTTCTAATACTGTAATTTCTTCTATGCTTATTGTCTTTTTTTCTGTAAAAAAAAAAAGAGCTTTCTGTGGTCAGTTTGAACTGAAATATCTTTCCTCCCCAAAAGACAAAGTAAAGGAGTAATTCCTTCCCCTTAATTAGCATTTTTCAGATTAAGAATTTAGTGGAAGATTTACCTCCAAGAGGGGAAAGTGAGTTTTATTCTTTTGATTATCACTATTGAATTCACAGATTTTAATTTGCTCAATGCTTTACAATTAGAGTCATTATTCTTTTTGATGTTCAAATTATCCCAAATTTAGCTAGTGGGAATCCCAGCAAGTTCAGTCTTTGATTTCCTGTTTCCTGAAATGAGATATTATAGGTTCAGCTGCTCCAGACTGACAATCTCCTGTTTCTCCAAGAAGCCCTGGTTCCTTTTGGTGGGGAAACTAGGGGTGGTCACCGCTGCGGGAGAGTCATTCCTTCGTAGACCACTTCAGGGGGCAGACGAAGGAACATTTTGAAAATCACTAGTTCATACTGAAATTTCTGATCTCATTAATCTTCCAAATATTTTATTCCAAAAATGTTGGTCCCTAATCACATTATCATGTTTACTTTCTTTAATCCTACAATATTTATAAAACAGTTAAAAAATTTCTAGACAAAACTAGTAACAATGAAACTAGTGAGTGATATTTAAGACTTCTTTGCAAATCAGTTTTTTTCCCTTATAGTACATCCCATAAAGTACAGAGTTAAAGGTAATTCAGAATGATTCTTTTCCTGTGTGATTATGTTGAATGATTCTTTTCCTGTGTGATTATGTTATCAAATTTATATATAGCTTTATTGCTTAAGTTTATTTTCAATTGCCTGTTTTGCTTCCTCCCTTATGAGTCCATTTAAAATTTGTATGTAATATTTCTTGTTTTTCTATTTAGCTATACATATTGTGCTGAATGAACCTTGCTTGCTTCTTTCCTCTTAAAAATATGTTCTAGAGATCACTCAAAATTAGTTCATAGGAATCTTTTATTCTTTTTTATGACTTCAAGAACTCCATTTTGTGCATAGCCTGTAGTTTATTCAAAGTGTGATTAACATTAGAATTGTTTGCAGCCTTTTGCTGCAAAAAGGAATGCATGTGATGTATGTCAATACACATTTCTGGTGGTGTATTTTAAGGTTAGGCAACAAGAACTAAGCAAAATCAAAAAGGAAATGACAATTTAGGAGACCATAACTGCAGTGTATATTACAGACACAATCTTAGCCTCTGATACAGAAAATAGAGCTCTGAGAGGCTGGAAATTAAAAGTACACGCCCCCAAAAAACTGATGGGAAGTGGACAAAAATACACATAAGAAATTTACAGGAAAAGACAAATGAACTTACACATTTTAAAAGATGTGCAACCTCACTTATGATAAAAGAAATCAAAACTAAAATGTACAAGTTTGACAATATAATCTTTGGAGCAGCTGTGAGAAGAAAAGACGCATTGGTAATAAGAGTGCAAAGGTAAACAACCCCTGGATGGGGGAATTTGGGGAATATCTGATAAAATTGTATAGGCCTTTAACTTTGGGGCAGTAATGATAAAATATTAATGACTATCTTAATATTTAACTTCTCATTTCTGAAATAAACCCCACTTGGTCAATAATTATTTTTTAAAATGCTTTCAAACATGTTTGCTCATATTTTCTTTAGAACTTTGTACTTATATTCTTAGTTGTTTTATTTTCTTTTTTCATGCAATTTTTATCCAGATTAGATATTAATACGATATCTGTTTCATAAAAATATGAAAATTTTCCTTCTTTCATGTACTTTGGAACAGCTTCAGCTGCCCTGGGGAGTTGAATCCACATAATCTCTTTCTCTAGTTATTCTGTGAAATTTGATGCATGCAACTTTCTACCTTTACTGGACTCAATTTTGGTAAATATTTGCTACACAAATATACAATTTGATGTTTAACTTCTTTTTATAATTTCAAGTACAGACTAATTTCATTATTTATTTATAGGTTGTGCATTTTATTTTCTTCCTTTTCTCTTGATTAGATACTACTTGGTTTGTCTATTTTCTTCAAAGAACCAAATTGCTTATGAGTTAGTTTTACTGTTTTCAAACTCATTAAATTATGTTTTAATCATGACTTTTTTTCATTTTTATGCTTCCTTTCCAGTCACTTTGTTCCTGAGTTTTTTGAGCTATATATTTGTGTCTATTCTATTTCTTTATTTTTTCAGATATAAGTGGATAATTCCTTAAGTCCTCTGCCAGGAAATGCTTTTAATTGTATCTCATTGATTATGAGGTATACAATTTTATTTCTTTTTAAAAATGAATTCTGTAGTTTCACTTTGTATTTTCATTTCATCTAAAAAGTTGTTTCATGGGTAGAAAAGAAATTTTCTCATATTTTGCATTTCTAGATTTCTAAATTTTGTGCCAGATATTATTTTTTATTATTACTAATTTTCTGGAGCTTATTAGTCAAATTTCACTCATCTATATGCATGTAAATGGAAATTACATTTGTATTATTAGGATGTGATACTCTCTGATATATTCACATATATTCAACCCTACTGATGATGTTGCTTAGGTTTTTCTGCTGGGGTGGGGGAATGAAACACTTAATCTGTCTTAGACTATGACTTATGTATTAAAAACTCCTCAGAACCGCTTTTGTTTTAAGCTTAGATTTACCATAAAACATACTCAATATGCCACAGTTCTCTTGCCAATTTCCCTAATAGTCATTTGGTTGAATCAGGCTCATCCTGCAATTGACTCCTTGGGAAGGGCTAATGACTACAATATTCTTGCCAATTTTAAACCAATTTTTCTACAGCGTGATACCATAAAATGAGCTTGCCTGGCTATAAAATCAGTGGTTCACATTTTCTTTCCTGGATTTAAAATGTTGCTCCTTTAAGCTTTGTATGTTGAGAAGTCTTATGCCAAATTTCCTTTGTAAATTACTTGGGTTGTTATTGTTCGTTTTTGGCCTGGATGCACAAAGGAATATTTAAGAAAATGTTTACCTTTAAATTTTACCTAAACTTGCTTTACTTATCTTTTGATTTTATTAGACTTAGTCTCAGAATTGACTGACAGATCTTATCTTTTTGAATATATATATATTCAAATCTTATTTTCCTTTAATTGTATTAAGACGGTTTCTTTAAATATTCTTTTAAATGTTAGTTCTATGTCATTGTTTGAAGTCTTTAACCTCTCTAATTATACATATATGGATTCTCTTTGCCTGTCTTCTAGATTGATCATTTTTATGTGATCCCTGTTACCTTTCTTTTATGAGACATTTAAGTGTTTTTTATTGGTGTCTCAATATCCGTTATTGCATTGCTATTTTCTGTCTTATTGTAATATTTAGTCATAGTTATTCTCTCATCATTTAACTATTAATAATTAAAACAATTTAGTGTTCACTTTAATATTTTTACCTTTTTTCATGTTTCTCTTGAATTTGATCATCTACCTGCTTATATCTTACTGGTTTTCTTCATTTCTATTCTGAAATGTCTAATTATATTTATTTTCCAGTGTTGACTTACAACATTTTTCCTTTTTTATGACTGTTTTGTCTGATGAAGATTTTGAGTGTCATACTGCGTTTTCTTCTTATATAAATTCTACATGGATATTGAATTCTCTTTTTTTAAGTTCCTAATTAGTATTTATTGGACTAGTTGGCATTCCCAAGGGAGAGACTGGTGGGACTTATTTGGTTCTCAGTTCAAGAGCATCTTTTTCCATTGCTATGATAAAGCAAAAATTTCTTTAATTAAAAATGGCATCTTTAAAAAATTTATTTCCATCTACCTTCTTCTGATTCTTAGATACTATCTTGTTTCACTGTGGATTTTAGCTGTCATTGCTTCCTTCTTTCCCTTTCCCCCATCCCTTCAAGGGGAACCTCCTTTTCCCAAGATGCCTTTCTTTTCACCAGAAGTGGTGTTTTTCAGGACTGCTCAGTCTCTAAACAATTCCAAGCCCTTTTCTATTGCACTGCCCCATGAACCAGTACACTGTTCTATCAGATCTCAGAATTATTCTCAAAGTTTATAGACTCAGGATAGGGCTCTCTCCTTCTAGGAGTGAATGCTGGTTGCTGTTATTTTTGTTCTACCAGGAAAATCTCACCATACTCTTCTGTATTCAACACCACTCCCGCCTCTTTGCCTGTATGAGCTCCAGAGGTCATTCGAGCCTGGTGTAAGACATTCATTTTCCTTTTCACCTATGCATTTAATTTTTCAGTATTCCCTGTCTCTTAGTTACAGTGGTGCAGTCATGGGGTACGTCTTTATTGAAATTATGTAGAGAGATTATAATTTAGCCTTCTGCCATTATACTAACGGTTCTGTTACTCTCAAGTCTCTTTTAATATAGCTTAAACATCCCCCTTTTTTCTCTTTTTAAAAATAGCATTCACCTGTTAATGAAACCAGAGCAGCTATCAAGAACAATGCAAATATACTATGGATTGGTCTAGTTGATTTTACTGTTTTGTTTGTCTTCCTGAATCATAATGGGAACATTTCTTAGGGCTCTTCATCTCAATATATCACTAGCTTCATACCTTCTCTCTCATTTTTATTAAGTGCAAAAACAAAATTCCTTTTCTTTTTTATATAGAGCAGCTTAACTATTTTTGTGGGTCTATTCACAGCTACATCTTGGGATCTCAACTCTTACATGAAAGTGTTTATAATATAAAAGGTGTCAGTTCTCAGACAGACTACAGATGGTGCTGTGAGAAGTGAGACAGAAACCTCCTCACAAAATCACATAAACATGAAAATACAGCAAATATAACTAATCCTGAAAAAGCAACCTGAAGATCGCAGAACAGACTGCCTACATCTGGGGAAGAAAAGGCCTCACAGAAAAGGGTAAAGTGGCAAAGCCATGACCAGGGGGAACCCAAGCACCTACCCCCCCAACTCACAGGCAGGAGGAAGAGGAGCAGAACAGGGAGGGAGTAGAAGCCCAGGGCACCTGAACACCTGGCTGTGGATATCTGCCCTGGGAGCACAAACTCACATTATGTGGTGCTCTGGAGATTGGTGGTGCTGGAAAGCAAAGATGGGAAGATAACTCAGAGAGGCTGAGATTCTAGCCACGTGTGGAGAAGAGGTATACTATGGGCCCACCTGAGACAAAAGAAGGGAAGGCAGTTTGAAGGACTTCCCCACAGTAAGGGGGCTCTAAAGGGGCAAGATTATACAAAGCTCTCTGCTCAGGAGAAAAAGCAGGTAGAAAAAAGCTTCCCAGCACAGTTACACCAGCAGGTTGGGAACTCTCAGGAGCTTCAGGTGCTCCATCCCCCTGGCAGGCAATGCAGTCCCAAGAACCCCCACTGTGGTACACAGCCTGTTGTTCCTTCATCCTAGCAGGCTCTGGGCCAGCTTACCTGCTACCCTGCCATTGCACCAGGCCTTCCAGAGGGTGGCCCCACACACAGCAGCTACAGGGTTGTAGCAAAGAGGCTCCTCCCTGTGCACTTGGCTCACTGGGCCTGGGAGTGGAAGCAGGAGTTATATCTGGGAAGCAGGAAACCCTCCCATCTGAGCTCTTTCCTCCCAGCAACTGCCACTTCCACACAACTGGTATCCCTGCCACTGCTGCAGGTGCACAGCAGCTCCAGAGAGTATTTTTCCTGCTCATGCAATCAGCTGATGGCCCACACAGCCCATTACAAGCAAGGCAGAAAGCACCACAGCCACTGCATGCCAACAGCTGAGGCTTCCACAGAGGAAACTGAGCTTCTGGGCACCAGAGGGCACTGCCTACACAAAGTTATTGTTCCATAGGAAACACTAAAAAAAGAAGTGGCAAAGGAATTTGATCCAAACAAAATTACAGGAAAAAAACGACAGAAAGAAGGCTTAATGGAACTGAAATCACCAATCTTCCTGAAAAAGATTTCAAAATAAAAGTCATAAACATGCTGATGGAGCTACAGAAAAATATTTGATTTCAGGGAAGACTTCAACAAAGAGATAGAAATTTTGAAAAATACAGTATCTGAAATAAAACATACAATGGAGGGATTTAAAAGTAGATTAGATGAGGCAGAAGAGATAGTAAATGAAATAGAAATTAGAGAACAGGAAAACAAAGAAGTTGAGGAACAGAGAGAAAAAAGGATCTTCAGGAATGAAAGCATAATAAGACAGCTGTGTGACCAATTAAAACAGAACAATATTCATATTATAGGTGTATCAGAAAAAGAAGAGAGAAAAAAAGGGATAGATTAGGAAATAATTGCTGAAAAATTCCTCAGTCAGGGGAAGGAAATAATCATGTAGGTCATGGAAGTGCAGAAATCTCCCAACACAAGGAACCCTAGGAAGACAACACAAAGACATATAAAAATTAAAATGGTAAAGATCAAGGACAAGAGTATAGAAGGTTCAAGAATATTTAAAGCTTCCAGAGAGAAAAAAAAGATCACTTACAAAAGCAACCCCATCAGGTGATCAGCAGACTTCTCAACAGAAACCTTACAGGCCAGAGGGGAGTGGCATAATATATTTAATTCAAAGAAACAGAGTGGCCTCCAACCCAGAATACTCTACCCAGCAAGATTATCATTTATATTTAAAGCAGGGATTAAATAATTTCCAGATAAGCAAAAGTTGAGGGAATTTACCCCCACCAAACCATTTCTACAAGGTATCTTAAAGAGGCTGCTCTAGATGGAAATGCTCCTAAGGCTAAATAGCTGTCACCAGAGAAAATAAAACTACAGTAAAGGGAGTAGACCAATTAATTACTAAGCAAATGCAAAATTAAATCAACTACCCACAAAGTCAGTCAAGGGACACACAAAGAGTACAGAATATGAAACCTAATATATAAAGCCTGGAGGCGGAAGAAGAAGCAAGGGAGGGAAAAAAAAGAACCTTTAGATTGTGTTTGAAATAGAATAATAAGCAATTTAAGATAGACTGTCAGATAGTAAGGAAGCTACCCTTGAACCTTGGTAACTACAAATCTAAAGCCTACAATGGCAATAAGTACATATGTATCAATACTCACCCTAAATGTAAACGGACTGAATGCACCAATGAAAACGCACAGAGTTGCAGAATGGATTAAAAAACAAGACCCATCTATATGCTGCCTATAAGAGAATCACTTCAAACCCAAATATCTTTTCCATCCGTTCACTTTTATTCTGTGTATACAGATGGAAAAAGATATTTCATACAAATAATAGGGAGAAAAAAGCAGGAGTAGCAGTACTTATATTAGAAAAAATAGACTTAAAAACAAAGAAAGTAACAATAGAAAAAGAAGAACGTTACATAATGATAAAGGGGTCAGTCCAACAAGAGGATATAACCAATATAAATATATATATGCACCCAAGAGGAGTGCTGGCATATGTGAAACAAATACTAACAGAATTAAATGGGGAAATAAATGTAACACATTCACCTGAGGAGACTTCAGCACACCACTCACTCCAAAGGACAGATCAACCAGACAGAAAATAAGTAAGGAGACAGAGGCATTGAAAAATACAGTAGAACAGATGGACCTAACAGACATCTGCAGAATACTCCACCCAAAAGCAGCAGGATACATATTCTTCTCAAGTGTGCATGAAACTTTTTCTAGAATAGATCACATACTAGGCCATAAAAAGAGCCTAAGTAAATTAAAAAAGATTGAAATTGTACCAACCAGCTTCTCAGACCACAAAGGTATGAAACTAGAAATAAATTATGCACAGAAAACAAGAAAGCCCACAAACACACAGAGGCTTACCAACATGCTCCTAAATAATCAATGGATCAATGACCAAATAAAAACAGAGATCAGGCATTGTATGGATACAAATGAAACCAATAACTCAACACCACAAAATCTGAGGGATACAGCAAAGGCCATGCTAAGAGAAAAGTATATTGCAATCCAGGCTTACCTCAAGAATGAAGAACAATCCTAAATGAACAGTCTAAACTCAAAATTAATGAAACTAGAAAAAGAAGAACAAATGAGGCCCAAAGTTAGTAGAAGAAGGGACATAATAAAGATCAGAGCAGAAATAAATAAAATAGAGAAGAATAAAACAATAGAATCAGTGAAACCCAGACAGGTTCTTTCATAAAAATAAACCAAATAGATAAACCCCTAGCCAGACTTATCATGAAAAAAAGAGAGTCTACACACATAAACAGAATCAGAAATGATAAAGGAAAAAATCACTATGGACACCATGGAAATAACAAAGAATTATTAGAGAATGCTATGAAAAATTATATGCTAACAAATTGGATAACCTAGATGAAATGGAAAACTCTCTAGAAAAATACAACCTTCCAAGACTGACCCAGGAAGAAACATATAATCTGAACAGACCAATTACCAACAATGAAATTGAATTGATAATCAAAAAACTATGTAAGAACAAAACCCCTGGCCAGATGGCATCATGGCTGAAAGTTATCAAACATTTAAAGAGCTAATACCCATCCTCCTTAAAGTGTTCCAAAAAGTAGAAGATGAGACAATATTTCCAAACTCATTCAATGAGATAGCATCATTCTATACCAAAAGCAGACAAAGACACCACAAAAAAAGAAAATTACAGACCAATATTCCTGATGAACATAGATGCAAAAATCCTCAACAAAATATTAGCAAATTGAATTAAAAGTACATCAGAAATAGCATCTATCATGACCAAGTGGGATTTATTTCAGAGATGCAAGGATGGTACAAATTTGAAAATCAATCAACATCATACACCATATCAATAAAAAGAAGAACAAAAATCACATGATCATCTCAATAGATGCTGAAAAAGCATTTGACAAAATTCAACATCCATTCATGACAAAAACTCTCAAGAAATGGGTGTTAAGGGTAAGTACCTCAACATAATAAAAGCCATATATGACAAATCCACAGCCAACATCATATGTAACAGTGGAAAGCTGAAAGCTTTTCCTTTAAGTTCAGTAACAAGATAAGGATGTTTTCTCTCACCACTTTTATTCAACATAGTACTGGAGGTCCTCACCATAGCAATGTACAACACAAAGAGTTAAAAGGCATCAAAATTGGTAAGGAAGAAGTTAAACTTCACTATTTGCAGATGACATAATATTATACATAGAAAACCCTAAAGACTCTACCAAAAAAACTATTATAACTAATAAATGGATTCAGCAAGGTTGAAGGATACAAATTAATACACAGAAATCTGTTGCATTCTTATATACTAACAGTGAATTAGCAGAAAGAGAAATCAGGAAAACAACTCCATTTACAATTGCATCAAAAAGAATAAAACACCTAGGAATAAATCTAACCAAAGAGGTGAAAGACCTGTACTCTGAAAACTACAAGACACTCATGAGAGAAATTAAAGAAGATACTAATAAATTGATTCCATGCTCATGGATAGGAAGAATTAATATTGTCAAATGGCCATACTGTCTAAAGCAATCTACAGATCCAATGCAATCTCTATCAAAATACCAACAGAATTCTAGTTTGGAACCACAAAAGACCCTGAATAGCCAAAGCAATCCTGAGAAGGAAAAATGAAGATGGAGGCATTACACTCCCTAACTTCAAGCTCTACTACAAAGCCACAGTAATGAAAACAGTTTGGTACTGGCACAAGAACAGACCTAAAGATCAATGGAACAGAATAGAGAGCCCAGATATAAACCTACACATACATAGCCAATTAATATATGATAAAGGAGCCATGAAAATACAATAGGGAAAAGACAGCCTCATCAACAATTGTGTTGGCAAAAATGGACAGCTACATGTAAGAGAATGAAACTGGATTATTGTCTAACTCCATAGATAAAAGTAAACTTGAAATGGAGCAAAGATCTGAATGTAAGTCATGAAACCATAAAACTCATAGAAGAAAACATAGGCAAAATTCTCTTAAATATAAACATGAGCAACTTTTTCCTGGACACATCTTCTTGGTCAAGGGAAACAAAAGCAAAATGAACAAATGGGACTACATCAAACTAAAAGCTTCTGTCCAGGAAACGACACCAACAGTAGAACAAAAAGGCATCCTACAGAATGGGAGAATATATTCATAAATGACTTATCTGATAAAAAGTTAACATCCAAAATATATAAAGAACTCACATGCCTCAATACCCAAAAAACAAATAACCCAATAAAAAAATGGGTGGAGGACCTGAACATACACTTCTCTAAAGAAGAAATTCAGATGGCCAAAAGGCACATGAAAAGATGCTCCATATCGCTAATCATCCGGGAAATGCAAATTAAAACCCCAAAGAGAAATCACTTCACACCAGTTAGGATGGCCAACATCCAAAAGACAAGAAACAACAATTGCTGGCAAGGATGAGGAGAAAGGGGAATCCTCCTATACTGTCAGTGGGAATGTAAATTGGTTCAACCATTGTGGAAAGCAGTATGGAGGTTCCTCAAAAAACTAAAAATTGAAATACCACATGACCCAGTAATTCCACTCCTAAGAATTTACTCAAAGAAAACAAGATCCCCAATTCAAAAAGACATATGCACCCCTAATATTTATCACAGCACTATTTACAAGATATGGAAGCAACCTAAGTGTCCATCAGTAGATGATTGGATAAAGAAGATGTGGTACATATACACAATGGAATATTATTCAGCCATAAAAAGAAAACAAATCCTATCATTTGCAACAACATTGATGGAGCTAGTGGGTCTTATGCTCTGTGAAGTAAGCCAGACAGAGAAAGACAAGTAGCAAATGACTTCACTCATTTGTAGAGTATAAAAGCAAAACTGAGGGGCCAAAATAGCTGAGACTTCACAGACTCCCAGAAGGGACTAGTGGTTTACATAGGGGAGAGGTTAGGAAGGGTGGATGGGAAGGGTGTGAGAAGGGGATGAAAGGGTGCTATAATTCACTATCACAATATACGTAGGTCATGGGAAGGCAGTACAGCATAGAGAATACAAGTAATGACTCTATAGGATCTTACTATGCTGATGGGCAGTGACTGCATGTTGGTGAGGACTTTATAATATGCGTGAATGTTGAAACCACAATGTTGTTAATGTGAAACCTTCATAAGATTGTATATCAATGATACATTAATAAAAAAAGGAGTCAATTCTCTTCATAAGATAATTTAAGTAACAGCTTCTTAATAATAATAATAGCTAACATTTACTGTTATATTTCATTGTTGTTTATAATGATGATAGTAGTAATTATTATTAATGCCAACCCCTTCTAAATGCTTTATAAGTATATCTCTAATACCTTTCTCAAGTTATATGACACCATTTTATAAATATTAAAAAAACCTGAAGTACTGAAAACTCACGTAATTAGTGCAAGGTTATACAGGAAATTAAATAGGAGGCATGGGGCAGGATTTAATTTTAGGCAGTGTGGTTTCCTCATTCTCTCCACCTTAACCAGTGTTTGTACTGCCTCTTCCTAACATTCACTCTGTGACACAGGGATTGCAAGGCACTTCTTAGAATACGCATGTGTACTGAGAAGAAGATAGACATGTACCAATCTGATTTAGGCAAGTAAATCATCAAGATCACATATATATTCATATAAGTTTAAACATGCTTTATCTTTTTGGATTTGGGCACAAAATTAATATGGCTAATATTCATCAAGCAGAGATATACATTTTTGAAAAATTAAGTTTGCAATGATGATCAAAGTCTAAGCCAAAGAAAAAGAACAAATAGAATAAAATGTGTTTTTAAAGAACTAAATAAGATAAAATTAATGATATTGAGCAATCAGCAAAGCTTGTGGACGTGGTAATGTAAAGGATCAGAGATAGTCTTCTGAGAGCCGTGTGGTATTTCCAATGTCTTGCTGGGAGCTGTACTGAGGGGAAAGGTTGGGGGCGGGAAAGACTCGGCCTTGACGTCCAGATTTCCCATGTATTGGCTGCTTACTCTGGGCAAGTTACTCAAATTCTCTGTGCCTGAGTCTCCTAATCTGTAAAATAGAAAAATAATAGGATTTCCCTTATAGATTTATTGAGGAAGGGAATGAGTCAGTACACATTAAACACTTAGCAGAGCAGCTAGTGCATAGTAAACAGTCAGTGGTAGCTGCCATTGTTTTGGAGTGCAATCCGTTTATCAGGATGCCTACTCAACATGAAACTTACTTTCGTCGTTGGTTTCATGTCCCAGGCATCCACATCCCCTCCTATCCTGCTGTTTCCTGCTAAGGGAACATTGAGAAACTAAACATGATACAGAACATTAGAACAAGTACACTTTGCATTATCAGCATTGTCTTATTACGGAACCTTAAACTTACCAGCTTCTGGCTCTTTCTCCCAAATCAGAAAGTCCTCCCTTTATTTTGCCCAGTTATAAACTGTCTATGGTTTGCTCTCGATCTCCCTTCCTTGCAATGCTTATTCTCCTGGAATTTGCTGTATGTGGACTGTGATTTAATAACATACTCTATTTGTCTTTTCTCATCTTCTTTTTATCTTATATATTTATTTCTGCTACTGTTTCAGGGAGGCATATCTATTCTCTGCATCAGGGTAATAAACTGTAAGGTCAAAGACATTTCAAACTTGTATATAGTTCCTAAAGCAGGGGTGAGTGAAATGCATATACTTATAGGTGTTTAGTAAATGATATTTATTTGTTCTTTTTTTTCCAGTTTGAATAGAATCAGAAAAAGAGTGGAAATCTGATATTCAACTAGCCCTGCCAGATGTCCTTGTATTACAGCAAGCTCACCCTGACAGTTTAGGGTGTGGGAGGTGTAAGGCTGAGAGATGGTGATGCTTTCTGAAAAGTTAGTCTGAGATTTTCTGCAAATCAACAGGGTGATGGGGGTGAGAAGCACACTTTCTTTATGATACTACCAAACTTCTTAACTCTGAGCCTGACTTTTGGTATCATTTGAGAACCAACTCATAACCCCATTCTTTCCAGGACACTGGTTCATCTTGAATCCAGAAAATGAAAATGGTTTTGAGCTTCCAGATCCTAATTCTTGAGGACTGAGACCTTTGTCCTCTAGGCCTCTCACTGGGGTGCCCTGACATCAAAAGAGAAACTTTCCTATAGAGGATTTTTTGTTGTTGCTGCAGTTATTGTTTATAACATAAGCATTGTACAGAACTCAGTGTGTCTTTTTAAATAAGGAGACCATGAATCAAGCTCATATTTTATAGTGTTATTGACTAACATCAACTCTACCCATCTGGCCACTTGAGACAAAAAAAGTGTGCACGTGTGTGTATTCCGGGGTGGTGGGGAGGTGTAGCAAAACTCAGAACTCGGTGTATCCAGTTAGCAAGTTCAAGTTGCTAGGTTTATGGAATCAAGTGTACGAAGCTTCTCAAGTCTGTGTCCCAGTGCCAGCTCTGAGCTGATGTTATTCTTGATAAAATGAAACACTGTAAGCCTGAAGCAAAATGTAACAGATTTGCCAGCTGTGAGTATACTGTTTACAGATTGAACTTGGGACCAAAACCATTATATAGTATAATTTATGACAACTTAACAAAACATGTTTTGACACTAAAAGGTCTTATTAAAAAATAAGCAGGGATAACAGAATCTCTATCTTCAGTAGAGTGCAAGCAATTCTACAAGGTTTTCTCCACTCTCCCAACCATTTCAAGTGTAGATTTTGGTCAGAGAAGATGATTTTCTTTACTAGGAACAAGTAGGGACTAAGACAAATAGGAGAAATATAAATGTAGATTTATCTATCTATCTATACCTATCATCTAATTGTTTCAGTCTTTCTGGGAAGCACAGCTCATTTTAAATGCTGCCAGGGAGATAGTGAGAATTAAAACCTTCTTGGTTATTTTTTATTGTCCTTGTCTGTGAATTATTTGCCCATTTGTATAAATAGAATATATTTAAGCAGCATAGCTGTTACCCCACCAAGTCCTTTTTAAAAATAAGCTGTAAGTTGTCCTTATAATAATCTTGAACTTAGGGGTGAGTCTATATAGTAAAACTGAACATGGATCCTGGAGCAATTATATGAATAATTTTGATCATTTTCATCAGTTATTTGGGTAGATCATATATTGCTAGACATGTATTTAGTATATGAAAACTAGTCCTGAGAGTGAAGATGTGGCTGTAGGAAATAGAAAACAATTTTATTTATTACCTACATTAATAGTGCTACTGAGTGAAGCACAAGGAATACAAAGATTTATAAGATGCTGCCTTTCTTAAAGTAGCTGAGAGTTTGCTTTGTTATTTGTGTAAGTCCTAAGATGGGGTTCTATCCTGATAAATGCATCATAAGTTGAAAAGACTTACTACATCCAGCCTACCCAGCATCATAGCTTAACATAGCCTACTTTAACTGTGCTCAAAACACTTACATTAGCCTACAGTTGGGCAAAATCATCTAATGCAAGGCTTGTTTTATCATGAAGTGTTGAATTCCTCATGTAAGTTATTGAATACCATACTGAAAATGAAAACCAGCGTAGCTGTATGGGTTCAGAATGGTTGTCAACATAGAGGTTGTTGACCCTGTGATAGCGTGGCTGACTGGAAGCTATGACTCACTGCCCTGCCCAGCATCATGAGAGAGTACAGGAAAAGATCAAAATTCGAAGTACAGTTCCCACTGAAGGCATATTGCTTTTGCACTACTGGAAAGTTGAAAAATCTTTCAAACCCCTGTAAATCAGGTTCTGCTGTGAACCCAAGAGTAAATGTTTAGAGAAATCATAAAAACATGTAATTTGAAAATAGTCTACTAACAGTTTTAATTACTCAGGGCCATGGATTAAAGAGAAGGAAAATTTTTGCTTCTCAGAAAATGAAAGACATATATTCCTTTTTACACAGAGGCACAAATATCTTGTAAGGATAGAAAAAAGATGCTTATTGCTGTCTTCATTATATTATTAACTTGAATGTGCCTTTAAATAAATAAAGCCCTGGCTGTATTTAGGAAGTGACTGAGGATGACCAGTTATGTTTGGATAGGATCAATTTCTTCCATGGTGCCTGGACATATTAAGGACATTTGAAATTCAAAATATGTTCCCCCAAAACATTTTAGCTCATAAACTCCCAGTATCTTTATTCTGCAGTAGAAGCCCTATTAATTGTAGAGTTCCTTCAAGAACTCAAGAAATAGAAAATAAGTATTTGAGGAAATCACAGTCTTTCTACCTTACTTCACTCAAATATAGATATTTGAAATCCTAAAAATTAAAACAAATGTAATATTTTAAAGCTAAAAAATTAATACCTAAAAATAAAAACAAAAATTAAGGTAGACACATTTTCTAAAGACTTACTTGATCCTTCACAGACAATTTCAAGGATTAGCAGTGTAGTGAGCTAATTATACATGATGTGAAGAGTAGCAAAATGCCCACCTTAGCCTCAAAGAAGTGTCAAAAGATTTCAAAGGTTCAGATTAAAGCACTATCACAAGGCAAACATATGTTATATTTCACCTATAATTAGTATCTTACTTGATATTAATTAAGAAAACAGTTGTATCCATCCCATGTGGTACCAGGTCACAAGATAGGCAGGTTTTGAAAGGAAAAGTAGTCCATGGAATAATGTAATAGGCTTGAAACATTTTGTTCAAATACATCAGCATGAAAATGTAATTTCCAGCATGTTGTAAGTATTAATGCTTTAAAGTAATTGGATCACTCCTTTAAATGTATTCAACAGAATGTAAATAGCATAGTAATTTGATACTTAACCATTAACCATATTAACTATCTGAACAATTTCATTTGTACACTTAGAAATCATTTTTATTTTACTACTCCTACAAAATTCCATTCCAACATAATATCCATTTATATTTGAAAGTTTTATTGGGTGCCTATCACATTTTTTTTTGCAACACTATATATTTTTTCCCTCTGACCCTAGGCTCTATGATGTTATAAAAAATTCATCTGATTAAATTTTAGTATAATTATTGTTAGTATACAATTATTCAAAACAAATAAATACATTAAATATTATAATACTTTTTTAGCCCAAAAGTAGAATTGGAAATGCTTTTTCTTAATGATATGGGTAGAAGTGGAGATTATGGTGTCTTGATTAAAGGAGACTTCCCAGACAACAATAATCTCATTTATTTGGTGGCTGTTTTTTTTAAGCATCTTTGAGTAATGGATCATAGTTAAGGTTCTGGATGGGTGAGATGGAAGGGGAAAAGGAAGAAGGAATATGGAAAATAATTGATTGAGATGTCAGTTGCAGATATGCTAGGCAAATCATAGGGAAATTAAAGTCCTGTAAATTGATTTACTTAATATTATCCACATGAGGGTACCCCTAGAAAGTTTTCATATATTTCCAGGGATAAGAGTACCTCAATTTGAACTGTTTGCATAGGGTACAACCTAGGAAAGCATTATGGGAATTTTTTGCTGGGAGTGGTTGATATTAACTGAAGACCATGTTAAATAAAAAAAGATCCAGAAAGGAAAGCGATACTGAACAGGAAAACAGTCCACCAAGGGAAGGCTCAACAACTGTCACAGTTGTACATGTTTGACCTTGACTGCCACTATTTTCTGGCTCATTTTTATTCATTTTGTACCTTTAACAGGAAATGAGTGAGTTCCCTGCAGTCCTTGAGAAGAGATGGGATGAGATGAGCCCAAATGTGAAAAGAGAGACATAAAATAAAGGAAAATTCTCCTCTTAGGGAAATAAGAAAACTTACTTAGAGAATCATTTATTAGGTTTAATGTTTGCTGTGCCCGCCTTATATATATATATTTTTTGGCTAAGGAAATACCAGAGGGCTTCAAGTGAATCATCATTTATCTTATGTCTTGTCAAAACTAGACTTAATTATCTTTCTGTCAATTATTTTAAAACCACTCTGCCCTCCAGCCTTGTATGTAAGTTGTGTTGGCATGGTTACCCAGCACATTATTCCAAGTGTATTGATCCTATAACTCTTCAAAGCAATAAATTCCTTTCCTAATACCAGTCCAATCAAGGTTCAAAATTATAGACCATGATATCAGTTTCTGGGTGTAGAATTCATTACCATGATGAGCTTTCTGAAACTAATGGCTAATTTCTCTAAATGTCTGTTAAAGATTCAACAGAAAATATTAAAAGGGAACATACAGGAGGCATCAAGTCTTACAGACAGCTGAATTAATAGGGAACAAAAGGATGTCTTTTATAAACATATCAACTGCCAAGACCACATCCCAGAAAAGGCGTGAGCTCAATTCTACAGCAAATATTCCTTTCAGAAAGGAGTGTTGTTAGGTGTGGCCTTTCTGATTCTATCTTTGCCCTAAATTTGCCCTTATAGATAGCCAGGGCTCTCCCTTCTTACAAGAACAGATCTCAGAAGTATATTTTCTGGGAGAGGTAAGGAAGGTTAGAAGATATCATTATTGCCAGGACCAGATATAAGATTACAAAATACCAAGAGAAGAAATGGTCCAATTCAACTAACACTGCAGAGAGAAGAAAAACCAGGAGTGGGAACAAATGGCCAAACTCAACAACCTTGTCACTCAGTCACATCTCGGAGCTTCTCTGCATCTCAGTTAGTCTATGTAGAGCAGTGATTCTCACCTGGGAGAGCTTTTGCCCCACAGTGGACATTGACAATGTTTGGAGACATTCTTGGTTGTCACAATTTGGGAGAGAAGAGGGTGCTCCTGACATCCTGTAGGTGGAGACCAAGGATGCAGTAAATGCTCTGCGATGGATGGGACAGTCCCTATGACAAAGAATTATCTAGTCCTCACTGAGAAACACTGATGGAGAAGTGGGAGGTGTTCAACTCATCCTGCTTATAGTGAGGGTTGTTTATGAAGATAAAAGGGGAAAAGATGTGAATATTTTAGAAATCCACAGAATTGTCTAATTGATGCTGTTATGATCATATTATTTATTCCCATTTCTGCTTAGCATTCCTACCCCCAACAAAGAACCCAAGGCTTTTTATACTCCACCCTTTCCAGGATATCAGCCTCGGCCACCCAGCATCTTGCTCAGGTCCTTCTCCTCAGCGCCACGCCTCCTTTCCTAATTCCCATCCTCCATCAAAATACCTTATTAAATGTTCTAGTTTCTCTAGTAACTTTAGATAGTTAAGTTTTATGAGAAACTATTTTGAAATGATGGCTCAAATATATTTTGTTAATAGGTTAGTATGTATCCAAATGAAATCACAAAAAAATTTAAACATGAACAGAATTTAATTTCATTTTTTGCAGTGGTTTTCTGAGCGTGGGTGGTAAAATCCTAGCATTCTGGGGAAGCATCACAGTGCAACAACGAGGGGGCAAGAGAAAAAGGAAAACAGGGTTCTTTCTAAGCCCTCTTTTTAATTAAAACGACTCAACTTTGATTTATTTGACATACAGTGGTCTTTTGCAACTTTTAATTTGACAAAAGGGTTGCACTACTAAGTAAATAGCCCAGGAAGCCCCTAATCTCATCTGTTTCCTTTTGTACTGGAGCAACATGAAGCTCCAGTAGTTTTAGAGACAGATAATAAGAGGTGAGAATTACAATAAATCACGGAACCAGGTTTTCTGACTCCCAGTACAGTGACCTTTCCAATTTGCCATATTGGCTCATAGATAATGATTACATTTGAACAAGAAGTTTTAATGGTATAATGCAAAAGAGTTGTGAGATTTTTGGGGGGTCTATAACAGAAGTGAGTGAGGCATTTTCAAGCAGAGAGAATCTTTTAGCACCTTCAAATAACATGCAGCCCACATCCACTGACTCTGTCAGTAGTCTGGATCAAGAATTCAAGTCACCTTAATAAGAAACAATAAACTCCCTGCTTGTTCCCTCCTCTCACCATATCATTCCCTTTTACGACAAAGGAATGAATGGGCACAGTATGGCCTCCCATGTCTGTCTGCATCATGTCTCCCCAAGCCTATGTAGTCATAAAAAATCACACGGGGAAGCTTGCTGTAGTGCTACCAGGCTCTATGCTTCACAAGTAGGCAAAATCTCCAGGGCCATGGCCTGGAAATCTTTATTTTGGTTTGGTACTAATTGGTTAACAATCAGTATTGTCATGGAATCAATTAGTTGTTCTAGTATCCCATAGCCATATCATGCATTACCTAAACTATGCAAAGGACAGACCTCACCCTGCAGAAATGTCTGTGAAGCTGCCCATGTGTCCTTTCCCACAGCTGGCTCAGTCCTAGATGGAGCCCCGGGTCCATTCAGATCAGTGCACCTGCCACCCTCTCCTCTTGGCCTTTTTCCTACAGAATTTAAAATCTATAACCACAAATGTTGAGCATCCATATGGCATTTTATATCTGCACAATGTTTTATATTCATTTGTATTGGTCATTTCTGAAAACGACTCTCCAAGGTACTTTCATGTCATCACCCTTCAATGATGGATGAAGAAACAAAGCCATGTGGAAGGTCTTGGTCACACAGCAGGGGCAGACAATTCCACCTCCACAATCCCACCTCTTCTATCTAATCTACTCTACACTGCTCGGCTGGATAGCTTCTCATCTGCCTGGGGAGGTTGACCTATAGTGGTGGATTCCCTTCCCTCTGTCTTCCATGTGAATTTGGCTATTGCATAGCACTGCAGAGAAATCCAGGGCAGGGAGGAGATGATGAGTGAAGCACTGACTCTCCCAGTTCCCTTTCCTGGGGTCACAGAAGAATAGCTGCAGTGCTGGAACGAAAGTCACCATTGCTTTCAAGGTCATGACTTTCTCCTTGGGATGGTTATAAAGGCTCCCTCCCCTTACCCTTTCAGGCCTAAGAGTGGTAGTAACCTCCTCCCTCATCATTAGCCCCTGGGTTCAACATTTTGCCTCCCTTTACGCCACCTACACATTTGTAAACAGTTCCTGATAAACGTTCTTCAAACTACCCTACGTATGCCAATATGCCATCTGTTCTTTCTGGGACTGTGCTGACTCAATACATGTCCAGCTAAGGCTCCCATACATTTGCAAGTATAACTTATTTTAAGCAAATCTGATATATGAAAATTCAAACTCAGTTTTAATAGAAATTTTGAGGCAAAATGGATGTATTCTTTTCACAATTTCATGAAAGTCATCCTGCTTTCACTCAAAGTTCACACACACACACACACACACACACACACACACACTTCTGTTTAACAGGAGCTTCCCACACCTCCTGAAGTCTGTCTGAAGAAGAACCCACATTTTGGCCACAGGCTTTAGAGATGGCCTTGCATTCAACATACTCATTTTATGCATGAAGAGTCAGAGGCACCTGTTTCCTAGGAAATGGATAGTTACAAGCAAAAATGGAACTAGAAGTCAGACCTGCTTCTGGATTCCCAGTCTAACACTTTTTTCCCCTACAGTGAACATAAATGTTAAGTTGAGACTAGTTATTTAAGAAACGGAAAAGATCACTGGGGGGATTTATATGAGGTATATTTACATTTTTAAAATTTACTCCTAAGGGAACATACTAACTGATTCATAAAAGAAGGTACCCTTGCAAGCATTCCTTTCCACAAAAAAATGTATCAGAGCTTGGAAGTAAGAGTATAAAAATATTCTGTTTTCTGGGTTATTATGGTGATCTGCAAAAACTCAGCTTGACTTTTATCTTTTTGATAAATCCAGGATTACCCGAGAGCAGAGAGAGGACAGCAGCAGTGAATGGCTGCTCCTGAAAACTCCTGGCAGCTTTTTGAGGAATATAGTAGAGACGGCCTGGGCAGAGGAAGAATGATCCTCTCCTGTCACCAGCACCATCCACAGCTCTGTGCACCCTCAAGGACAGGGCCATGGAGAGCGTCAGCAGAGGGGAGCCAGTTCTTGGAACAACTGTGCTAAGATGGCAGTTCTGAGCCTTGTCACCGAACAAGGAAGCCTGTATAGCTGCTGTTAGGAATGGGCGGATTCTCTGAGGCCAATATTAGTGGGGTGGGGTGGGTAGAGAAATTTTTCTCTCTTATCCAAAATTTCAGAATTCAAAGACCTCAGAAATCCTATTATTATTATTTTTTTTTGAAAATTTGATGTAAACTCACTGGGAGGCAAAATCTGACCTAAATTGACTTGAACCTATTTATTGGTTATGTTTATCCCACTTTGCATAAAGAAGTGTAATTTTCACTACAAAGATATTTTGATTACTGAGTATTGCTTCAGACCCTTCTAGTAATGTTGTAATATATACAGCTTATATATTGTATTACTTTTTTAAAAACAGACTTTATCTTTTAGAGCAGTTTTAGGTTCACAGCAAGATCAAAAAGGTACAGAGATTTCCTACATGCCCCCTACCTTCACACGTGTATAGCCTCCCACCATTATCAACATCAGTGCCAGAGTAATATATTTGTTAAAATCAATGAACCTACATTGACACCTCACTATTGCCCAAAGCCCATAGTTTCATTAGGGTTCACTCTTGGTATTGTACATTCTATGGGTTTGGACAAATGTATAATGACATATATCCACCATCATAGTATCACACAGAGTAGTTTCACTGATAAAAATTCTATTCTGTTTTCTTTCTGTTCATTATATAACCTCTTTAAAAAAAATGAATCTGTAAAGCACAAACACCAAGGTTTCAGTTAAGGTATGGCAGACCTGTATGTTCCATGGACAGAAGAGCTAGATGTCCCCGGAATGGAAAGGGAAAAGAAAGCCTTGTCTGATGAGCTAATCTTAGGAAAGAGAGGTCGTCAGTAGGAGCTGGTCTAGGGGCCTTGGAAAACCCCTTGTATCTTGGTTATGTATTCTTAATGTCTGGAATTCAACAATTTTAATTCATTCTCTGATTTCTTTTAATTTTGCTTTATTAAATAGACCCTAGATGCTATAGAAAGGAAACCTTTAGAGCCCATAGGTCATTTACACCTTAATGTAAGTTTTGAAAAGGAGAGCCATTCAGAGATAAGTCCACTGTCCGATGAAATAGAGGAAGTGCCTTTGTGGGGGACAGAAACTAGAAACTATGCTAAAAGGGGAGGCCAGCTCATCCAAGCACCTGGGGATCATTAGATCTGCCCCAGGCAATCAAAACAATGCCTACTTGACCTGGTTCTGATCACAATTATATATATGTATATGTATTACATATATACATACATATATGTGATAATTACAATATAATTAAAATAATTATATGATTATATAACAATTGCATATATATATATATATATATGGTGTAGCTGCTTTTAAGCAGCATTGAGTATATAGAACACGGCAAAGACCACCTGTAAAGACCATCCAGGTGATTTTCTGAATTATTTGGCATTTCAGAGAGGTTAAACAGATTAGTGAGAATCAGAAAATAGCACATTGATCTTCAAAGAGCTGCCAACCTAGTGGAAGCAATTAGGCCAAAATCTTGGGAAAGCAAGTACCATTCACAGGGACCCAATGGGAGTCAAGATTATACCTCAATCAGTATTATGATCAACAAAGTGAGGCAAGTCAGACAGAGATAAGAAAAGTTCCTGCAGGAAAAGAATTCAGAACCAGCTCATTCAAGATATGAGAGATAGCCTCGTATTTTAATTCTTTTGAAGTAATTCCATTTGAAAGCCACATATAAATGAAACTGAAATTAACTTACATTTTGGAAGAAGAATCTTCTCTACCAAGTTCAACAATTCTTTGTAGTTTATTTTTCTCATAATATTCTTCTTTATCTCATGATAAAGTGTGAGGTTTATAGCCCTGCAAGGAAATAGATTTACTACTATTGACCCCATATTTACTCTAAGTAGGTGGCAATCAAAAAGTGCCTAAGGACAAGTCCCTTTGAGTTGTTAGGTTCTGACAGGGTTCTTCCTGACAGTCATAAGTCAAAACCTCATAAAAAGGAAAAAAAAAAAAAGGACTGAATTGCTTTTTTAAGTGTCTCAGATTTTCTTCCTAAAGATGAACAAATGAGTGGCATTTCTGCTCTACTCTATCCCTTCCCCACTAGCTAAATGAAACAGCTATCAAATAGATGAGTATAGTGTGGGCACCATCTGAAATGGGTTATACATAATTTTCTGCCAAATGAAAAGAGCTAAGAAAACATGTTTCACTCGTTGTGTAAAATTTATAGTGTCTTTCATTCTGTTGAAGTTCCATAAATTTTTTTAAAACTTGCAGTATATCTATAAGAGCAATCTTATGCTCCATCAGTTGAATCAAGATGTATCAATTTTTTTACACTCACAGGATACTCTTGAAGCGTCAGGCCCAAGACATATTAACTGGCCAGATGATACTGGGAAGAGATAGGAACGAGTTACAGATGGCCTAAGTTAATGTTGTCAACAGAGAATCGAGCCTTTGAGAGATGGAATGACAGCTCAGATGTGTTCCTTGAGATGATTTCTTTGCTGTTGTTTTTAAAATTCCATTTTCAAGTCTATTATGGCAACCACTCAAAAGTATTTCTTAAAGAGAGTACATATTGCTTCCTGTCAATCTAACATTCAGTGGGCCAATGTTTGATGACCAAGATATTAGGATATAATCCTCCAATTATGCTATCTGAATTGGCCAAAATTATGCTTTCCCTCCCCTCCCAGCTGGTCTCAATAAAGATAAATATCTTGCAAAGGACACATATGCAGAATCATTGCCACTAGGATTAGACCTGCTTAAAAGCCACACGTAAATTGTGATTACAATTCAAGGAGAGCCTTCCTCACTTGTTCTTGTCATTTAAAAGGGGACCTTTTTGGGGGAAAAGGCCAAGAATAGGAATACATATGAGAATGGCAACAAACACATATATTATTCTTTTATGCCCTAATAAAGAATCCAGAAAGCATGTTTTTATAATCTATTATTAAGGGACAATGTAGTCATGAGAATAACAAGTTCTATTAAAGACATCATTGTAAGCACTACTTGCCTTTCCTTCACCTCTCATTTAAACAGTATTTTCTGTGGATGCCTGATATTTTTATTTGAATACATGACTGTCAACCTCATCTCTAAAGAATTACCTTTCCATTATATTTTATTAACAATCACAAAATTGGTTGTAACTGAAATTTTTAAATCCCACATGAGTTACAATCAAGGAAATACTTTTTATATTCCTGAATGCCCTACTGTATTAAGGGTTCTTAGAACACGTGACAGTGTGTCTAGACGTGGAATAAATATTCACAACCATGAGATGCATTGATTTGACATCACAGTTCTGAATCCTGGAATGTAGAATCAAATAAATTGTTACTTTTTTTGCTTTATCTTCAAAAACCAGGTCTCTAAAACCTACAGATTAAAATACCTTGAGTAAAATATTTTATGAATATAAAATGGAAAACAAGATATTTTGAATTGAGGAAGTCCTAAAAACATTAATGAGATATATACATAAAGTAATATTCCTCAGATCTGAGTATATAAGTATCCCTTTTAAGGGGGAAAATATAATAGACTACTAATGTTGGTATAAATTAGTTAAATAGTACAAACATGAAACTAAACCTATGGTTTAAATACTTATGCAAATATAAATCCAAAAGAAATTTATAAATTAAAAAAGAACTAAAAAATCAATAAAAACAAATGAATAACAATAATTTAATATTTTATAAATGCTTTGCTGTATCTACATCACCATTTACAATGTGAATATTGTATTGAATGAGAATTTGCACAGAATCATTTAGGTTTGACTTGTTTAGTCTATGTTGCACCATTTGATGACTAATTTGACTAATTTTTAAAAATATTTCTCATTCCATTTATTGCAAAACCTTTTTCATATGGAATTCATTTCGTGAATCATTAAATATTATGAGATCTACCTCTTTAATTTTTTCTTACTAGCAAGTGATAATAAATTCATCCATTAAAAGTTTCATGATCATAAATACAAATGAAAATATAGGCATTAAATCATATAGCTATATACTGTTTAAAGATAGTTTTCCATGTGATTGTATATATGTTTATGTGAAGAATTTCATTGTTAACCTAACATTTCAAAATCCAGATATTCTCATGGAGAACTCAAGAATCTCTAAGAATAACTTCAGGAAAGTGTGTCTATGCATGTGTCAGAATGTTTCACCTAAGTATTCTTAGTATGTTCTTACTCAGATTGTGCTCTCTTTTTCAGCAGCTCAGTTTCACCATTGTGTATACTATGCAATCAAATTTTTCTTCCCCTTTCATTGTTGGTCATCAGATCTCAGGCTATGTTATAAGAGTTTTCTGAGTAGTGGTAATCCTACAGATAAGGGAAAATAAAGGTGTATGTTCTTCTAGGGGGCTGGCAATGTACAAACAAGTGGGCAGCCACTTCCTTGCTAAACCAGCTACAGGAATTCTTGCTAATATCAGGTCACTAATTATTGCATCAGTTTCAAGAGAAAACGAATTTGGCTTGTCCTTTGTACTTCTTCTAGACACTTGGGGTTCAGGAAGATCATGTATCTGTCCAATGTCACTCTTCCCCTAGAGATCATCAGTTAATTATATGTGGATCAAACTCTTCCTGGGACCCAACCACCTTTGGTCCTAACCAGCAGTTCCTGACAGAAGGATGAGATACTCATCCAGTTTTCAGAAAAGAAAGCTGTGAACCAGTGCTGCTGGCTGAGACTTCCTTCAAGAGTCCAAGGTCCTGCTTGCACCCAGTTACCCATAGGTCCCAGAAGCTATATGCCTTAGAAAAAGTGATAGATCAGAATTGGATGGGAGTAGAGGGCAGAAAAATCCTTGGATCCCTCTTTCCCTCAACCACTTTCTGAGATCTCACAACTTACTCATAGGATGAAAAAATGTACTAGTCACATTAAGCTCTAATAGTCAACTTGATGGCCTACTATTTCTTAATATAATACATAATACAAATCAAAATAATCTCTCTTTTGGGTAAATCAAGTTTTAGTTGATAGTCAACGGAATAAAATTGTTTATTCTCCTTCAATCTTCTTCCCTATTAATACACTTTATAAAGAAAAATGGCAAAAGTATTTACTCCAGTGCTTTTTCTATATCTTACTCCATTATCTCCATGTAATGTCACTGGAACCTGAAAATCTATTTTTTTCTTGGTTAGTTGATTCTATAGTTCACTTTTCTTTTTCCCCTCAACTGCTTTATAAAAATATTATTCTCATTGTAACATATATCTCATAATTCGAAATCTACTTTGGTTTGTTTCATAGCCTTAACCACTAATAAATTATCAATGAACTAATACATTCATATTAATATATTATTAAAAGTACTAATGAGAATGATCTATTTATTACTCTTGAAGTGATACAAGTGCTTGATCCTTTGTAGATTTTCTAGCCTTTTAGAAAAGGGAAATTGTAAAGTAAGTAAGCTATATAAATGGTAGAAAATGGTATTTCCCCTGATTCTCATAAAATAATATTTAATCCCACCATTTCTTTGCATATGATATAGTTTGTGAATCTGGCATTAAACAGCCAATAATTTTTAGCAGTGATGATCCACCTGAGCTAAACTAGAAATAGAGCATTTCTGTCAGATGAGTATAATTGAAATATTGCTCTATCATAATCAGAATATGAAAGGATGAAGACTGCTTTTTCAAAATCTGAAAGTCAAGCAAATCATTCTAATAAACTTGAGACTGATATTTAGTTTAGTGCTTGATGAGTCACACAACTTACAAGAATTCTTGTTGTAGTATTCAGGTTTTTATATTCAGAGTGCTTAGCATCACCATTGTCATTAAGCATTTGTCACTTGCTGAATGTTGTATAATGTGGAAAAGCACAAAAGAAATAAAGGATTCTATATTAGGTTATGTTAAACAGACAAATATATGTCAATCCCCAACTGTAAGGGTTCATATACTATTAATGCTTATTTTCTCTTCACTTTACAGTCTAGAGCATCTTGGGTTGGCACGTCATGCTCCATGCAGTCTTTCAGGAACCCAGGCTAACAGTGACTTTATCACATTTAACACTGGTTATCACAATTTCAGCCCATAGGGGAAAAGATAGTGTTGGAGCACTTGGGGAAAGGATTATAGCTTAGGCTTAGAGGAAGCCTAAAATATATTCAATTATATCTCTAATCCATTAGCAAGAATTTGGTTTCAAAGTTTCAATTAAATACAAGGGCAGCTAAGAATTTAGTTTCACTCAGTAACTAGGAAGAAAGGTAGAATGGATTTTTGGTAGTTAGCTAGGAGACTCTGCAACAGAGTTTAAGTAAGTCATGACCACAAGGAATTTACAATCCAAGGGAGACAGAATGTAGCAATATATGTAGAGCAATAATTTAACATTAGAGATAATAAACGCTATAGGCATTCAGGGGAAGGAAAAATCATCAAAGTCAAAGCTTCATAAAGAAAAATGTATGTAATATGAAGGATGTTACATGGGTTTTTAACAAAGAAGAGTCAAGGGGGCATTCAAGAGAACTGATTAGTATTTATTTCAGTACTGGAGAGGTATAGCAGTAAAGTAGAACTCAAGACAAATGGTCCCAAGATCAAATGCCAACTCTTCCTAGCTGTGTGACCTGATCTCCTGGTCTTTATCCCTAAACCTGACACTTCTAGAATTTCCTGTCACAGTAAATGGCTCACCATCCAGTTGTACAAACCAGAAATGTAGGAGCTCTCACTGGTTTTCTTTATATCCTTCCTCACCATGCATTGTGAGTTTTATCTCCTGTATATTTCTTCAATCTAATCCAGACCTCTCCATCTTTTCACTATCACTCTGTTCTAAGCTACTACCAACTTTACGAGACTATTGCAATAGCACACTCATGTATTTGCATTTACTCTGGCCCATCTCCAAGTGCCGGGATAGCATTACCACCCGTATTTCCTGATTATCCCTGCTTAAAACTCCTGAGTGGCTTTCCAATGTATTCAGAATGAGGGCAGGATTCCTTAACATGGCTTATGAGTCCCTGCATGAACTGCATCCTGCCCAGGTGGTCTTGTCCCACATGTCACAGCATTCTCTCATCTGGTCCATGGCTATTTCCAGGTCATGTGCTCACTGTGTTCTCCCATAATCTGGGTTTTGCTTATGCACATTCTCAAAGTGTTCCCAGACCTTCTCTGCCTCACATTGCCTCAATAATTCCTGCTTATTCTTTGGATCTCAGTTCAAGTATCACTTCTTTAGGGGAGATTTTCCTGACTTTTTGAATGAATAAGAACAGTACTAACACCACTATAGAGTTTTTATAACACTATTTCTCTTCAATATCACATTTTTGGGAGGCTTTATTTAATTAATGTCTCTTTTCCCCAGTCTAGTATAAGTTGTACTTGGGCAGCAATCATGTGTTTTCCTCTTTATTTTATCAGTAGCATTTAACACAGTGTTAAAACATTTACAATAATTCCTGACATTCATACATTCATTTAACAAAGATTATTCATATTGTTATTCGTATTTATATTAAAAGTGGATATGCATTAAATACTATGTATGCTACAACTAATGTGTACATACATATATACACATATAAACATCTATATTAATTTACAATACACCTAGGCAATAGAGTATCTTGTCTGAGGTCCTATAGCTGGTAAATGACAGATAAAATTCAAACTCATGTTTCAAAGCCAATGGTTTCCATAACACAGTCACATTTTTAAAAATGGTGATACCCAGGCCCCGCTCTTGGAGATTCTACTTCAATTGGCGTTAGTATTCATGGCTTTACAAAGCTGCCCAGGTGATTGTATATGTAGCCAAGGTGAAGGACATCAGCCAGAATGACAAAACTAAATTAAGTGGAGAGCGTGGCCTGAAATAATGATGAGAATGAAAAAAAATTTTTTTAATAGGAAATTAGAATAAGGAATGCAAGTTGAGGCTGCTGGGCTATATTCCCTCTTTATTTCTTTTTAATTCATTGTTGCTGTTATTTTTTCTTATTAACAGCCACACAATGCCTTCGGGTCCTCTTCCCTGAAAAAAGAATCTGCAAATGTGAATAAATTAAGCATCTTGATAATGGAGAGAGTCTGGACTATCCACATTGGCTCCAAATGCAATCACAAGTGCCCTTAAAAGAGAGAGACACAGGGAGATTTGATACATATGGGGAAGGCACTGTGAAACTGGGCAGAGACTGGAGTGGTGAGACCACAGGCAGCTGCCAGAAGCCAGAAGAGGGAAGAAGCAGCTTCTCCCTAGAGCCTAGACTGGCAGTGAGGCCCTGCTGATATGTGAAGCTGAACTCAGACTCCAGCCTCCAGAATGGTGAGAGAATAAATTTCTGTTATTTTAACCCACCAAGTCTGTGGTACTTTGTTACAGCAGCCACAGAAAACTAATACACCTATGTTGTGATAATATGATTGCAATAAACTTTCTACATATAACAAATTCTAAAGCCAAATATTCTAAGGTAGTAAGAGTTAAGTGACAGTTTCTCTGTCTTGATGCTCTTCTGCTCTTTTCAAACTCTAGCCTCTCCAAAAATCCTTCCCAAAGAGTCGTGGGAGTGCTCTAGGGTGCCTCACCAATGTCCGGAGAATTAGCTGCCTAGTCTTTTCCATGATGTTTGTCATTGCCCACCTTTCACGCTCCACATCACTGTGGCAGTGTTTCCAGCCTCTGCTAACCCCTATAGTTACCTACCAAGGTTACTGCAATTATTGCTGACATCTGTATGAATGAAGACAAGACCAAACCTGGAACCCATGATTAGGGCTGGTGGTGGGGTGCACTGGGTTGCTGCTTTCTAATAATTTCCTTGATTTCATAAAAGAAATTCTTGTTTAAAAGGCAGTATAAATTTGAGATAAAACTAACTGATTTCAAAACCACAATGAAGGGATTAAAGATGAAGGCATGAGAAGTGAGACAGAAATCTCCCCCCAAAACCACATATAATATGAACACATAGCAAATACAAATAATCCTGAAAGAGCGACAGGAAAGAAGACTGTAACAGACTGCCTACATCTGGGGAAAAGAGATGATCTCATGGAAAAAGGTAAAGTAGCAAAGCCACAATCTGGCAGGACTTAAGGCCTTTTGCCACCCCAGCTCACCAGTGGGAGGAAGAGAAATGGACCGGGGAGGGGGTGGAGGCCTAAGACTGCTGAACACCCAGTCCTGGAGATCTGCTCTGGGAGCATGAATCTCCATGACATGGTGCTCTGGTGATTAGTGGGGTTGGAAAGCTAAGACAGGTGGAATACTCAGAGAGACTGAGATTCCAGCTGCTTGTGGAAGAGAACAGGTACCCACAACTGGCTTCTCTGGGACAAAAGAAAGGCAGGCACTCTGAGAGACTTCCTGGACGCTCTGAGAGACATTCCAACAATGACAGGGCTGCTAAAGGGACAAGGATTGCACAGAGCTTGCTGCTGAAGAGAAAGGTTAGGTGGACAAAATTGTCCCTGTGCACTTAGCCCAGCAGCTTGGGACCTTTCAGGAGCTTCAGGCACACCATTTCCCTGGCTGGCAACACAGCCCTGAGACCCCCCACCATGATATGCAGCCTGCCACACCTTTCTCCAAGCCGGCACCAACTCACAAACTGGCTGCCCCTACCATTGCACCAGGCTAGCCAGAGGGTGGCCCCGCCTATGGCAGCTACAGGGGCCTAGCATAGAGGCTGCTCCCTGTGCTCTTGGTCCACTGGCCCTGCCAGTGGAGGGAGGCGCTACAGCCAAAAGGAGGAAAGAGCTCTTTCATCTCGGCAGGCACCAGTGCCACCTGTCTGCAACCTTGCAATTGCTCCAGGTGCTCAACAGCTCCAGAGAATAGAGCTTCTGGACTCTAGAGGGTGCTGCCTACAAAAAGTTATTATTCCATATTATTCATTACAAATATGAAACATCAAAAGAACCTGGTACAACCCAAAATTCCACAAACACCAGTAAGAAGGCCAAGTGAAACTGAAATCACCAGTCTTCATGAGAGAGATTTCAAAATAAAAATACAAAATATGCTCATGGAGATACAGAAAAAATTTCAGGACCTCAGGAAGGACTTCAATAAAGAGATAGAAACTTTGAAAAATTCAGTATCTAAAATGAAACATACAATGGAGGGATTTAAAAGCAGATGAGGTAGAGGAGACAGTAAATGAAACAGAAATTAGAGAACAGGAATACAAAGAAGTTGAAGCAGAGAGAAAAAAAGGATCTCTAAGAATGAAATACTAGTAAGAGAACTGTGTGACTAATTGAAACAGAACAATATTCGCATTATAGGGGTACCAGAAGAAGAAGAGTGAGAAAAGGGGATAGAAAATCTCTTTGAGAAAATAATTGCTGAAAACTTACCCAATCTGGGGAAGGAAATTATTTCACAGGCCATGGAAGTATGCAGATCCCTCAACACAAGGGACCCAAGGAAGACAACACCAAGACATATAATGATTAAAATGGCAAAGGTCAAGGACAAGGACAGAGTATTAAAAGCAGCCAGAGAGAGAAAAAAGATCACATAGAAAGGAAAACCCATCAGGCTATCATCAGACTTCACAACAGAAACCTTACAGGCGAGAAGAGAGCGCCATGATATATTTAATACAAAGAAACAGAAGAGCCTCGAACCAAGAATATTCTACCTGGCAAGATTATCATTTGTATTTGCAGGAGGGATTAAACAATTTACAGATAGGCAAAAGTTGAGGGAATTTACCTCCCAGAAACCATCTCTACAGTGTATTTTGGAGGGACTGCTATAGATAGAAGTTCTTCTAAGGCAAAATTGCTGTCACCAGAGAAAATAAAACCACAGTAAAGGAAGTAGACCAATTAATACTAAGCAAGTGCAAAATTATACCAACTACCCCAAAAGTCAGTCAAGGGATACTCAAAGAGTACAGAATATGACACCTAATATATAAAGAATGGAGGAGGAAGAAAAAGAAGGGATAAAAAAAAAGATAAGTTAGACTGTTAATTAGTAAAGAAGCTACCCTTGAACCTTTGGTAATCACAAATCTAAAGCCTGCAATAGCAAAAAGTACATATCTATTGATAATAACCCTAAATAAAAATGGATTGAATGCACCAATCAAAAGACAGAGTTACTGAATGAATAAAAAACAAGACCCATATGTATGCTGCCTATAAGAGACTCACTTCAAACCCAAAGACATACACAGAACAAAAGTGAAGGAATGAAAAAACATATTTCATTCAAATAATAGAGAGAAAAAAGCAGGAGTTGCAGTATTTGTATCAGACAAAATAGACTTCAGACCAAAGAATTAACAAGAGACAAAGGACATTACATAATGATAAAGGGGTCAATCCAACAAGAGAATATTGTAAATATCTATGCACCCAACATAGGAGCACCTACATAGGTGAAACAGATACTAACAGAATTAAAGGGGGAAATAGAATGCAGTGCATTCATTTTAGCAGACTTCAACACACCACTAACTCCAAAGGAAAGATCAACCAGACAGAAAATAAGTAAGGAGACAGAGGCACTGAACAACACATTAGAACACAGGGACTTAACAGCCATCTACAGAACACTCTACTCAAAAGCAGCAGGATACACATTCTTCTCAAATGCACATGGAACATTTTCAAGAATAGATCATATACTAGGCCACAAAAAGAGCCTAAGTAAATTCAGAAGGATTGAAATTGTACCAACCAGCTTCTCAGACCACAAAAGTATGAAACTATAAATAAATTATGCAAAGAAAACAAAAAAGTCCACAAATACATGGAGGCTAAACAACATGCTCCTAAGTAATCAGTGGATCAATGACCAAATTAAAACAGAGATCAAGCAATATATACAGACAAATGAAAACAATAACTCAACACCACAAAATCTGTGGGACGCAGTGAAGGCCATACTAAGAGGGAAGTATATTGCAATACAGGCCTACCTCAGGAAAGAAGAACAATCCCATATGTTCAGTCTAAACTCACAATTAATGAAAATAGAAAAAGAAGAACAAATGAGGTCTAAAGTCAGTAGAAGGAGGGACATAATAAAGATTAGAGCAGAAATAAAAGAAATTAAGAAGAATGAAAAAAAAAGAAAGAATCAATGAAAGCAGGAGCTGGTTCTTCAAGAAAATAAACAAAATAGATAAACCCCTATCCAGACTTACCAAGAAAAAGAGTCTACACATAAACAGAATCAGAAATGAGAAAGGAAAAGGCACTATGGATACCACTGAAATACAAAGAATTATGAGAGAATACTATGAAAATATGATATGCTAAAAAACTGGATAACCTAGAAGAAATGGACAACTTTCTAGAAAAATACACCTTCCAAGACTGACCGAGGAAGAAACAGAAAATCTGAACAGACCAATTACCAGCAACGGTAAGTTGAATTGGTAATCAAAAAACTACCTATGAACAAAATGTACCAGATGGCTTCACCACTGAATTTTACCAAACATTTAGTGAAGACATAATACCCATCCTCCTTAAAGTTTTCCAAAATGTAAAAGAGGAGGAAATACTTCCAAATGCATTCTATGAGGCCAGTATCACTCTAATAACAAAACCAGGCAAAGACACTACAAAGAAAGAAAATTACAGACCAATATCCCTGATGAACATAGATGCAAAAATACTCAAGAAAATATTAGTAAACTCAATTCAAAAATACATCAAAAAGATCATCCATTATGATCATGTGGGATTTATTCCAGGGTACAGGGATGATACAATATTCAAAAATCCGTTATACACCACATCAACAAAAAGAAGGACAAAAACCACATGATCATCTCCATAGATGCTGAAAAAGCACTTGACAAAATTCAACACCCATTGAAAGAAACTCTTAACAAAATGGGTATAGAGGGCAAGTACCTCAACATAATAAAGGCCATATATGAAAAACCCACAGTCAACATCATGCTTAATAGCAAAAAGCTGAAAGAGTTTCCCTTAAGATTGGGAACAAGACAAGGATGCCTGCTCTCCCGACTTTTATACAACATAGTTCTGGAGGTCCTAACCATGGCAATCAGACAACATAAAGAAATAAAAGCATCAGTATTGGTAAGGAAGAAGTTAAACTGTCAATGTTTGCAGATGACATGATATTATAGATAAAAAACCCTAAAGAATCCACTCCAAAACTACTAGATCTAATATCTGAATTCAGCAAAGTTGCAAGATACAAAACAAATACAGAGAAATCTGTTGGATTCTTATATACTAATGATGAACTAGCAGAAAGAGAAATCAGGAAAACAATTCCATTCACACTTGCATCTAAAGGAATAAAATACCTAGGAATAAACCTAATAAAGGAAGTGAAAGACCTTACCCTGAAAACTACAAGACACTCGAGAGAAATTAAAGAAAACACCAATAAATGGAAATCTACCCTGTGCTCATGGATAGGAAGAATTAATATTGTCAAAATGGCCATCCTGCCTAAAGCAATCTACAGATTCAATGCAATTCATGTCAAAATACCAACAGCATTTTTCAACAAACTGGAACAAATAGTTCTAAAATTCATATGGGAACCACAAAAGACCCCAAAGAGCCAAAGCAATCCTGAGAGGGAAGAATAAAGCTGGGAGATTATGCTCCCCAACTTCAAGCTCTACTACAAAGCTACAATAATCAAGACAATTTGGTACTGGCACAAGAACAGATCCATCTATCAATGGAACAGACTAGAGAGCCCAGATACAAACCCAAGCATATAAGGTCAATTAATATACAATAAAGGAGCCATGGTTATACAATGGGGAAGTGACAGCTTCTTCAACAACTAGTGCTGGCAAAACTGGACATCTACATATAAGAGAATGAATCTGGATTATTGTCTAACCCCATATGCAAAAGTAAACTTGAAATGGATTAAAGACCTGAATGTAAGTCTTGAATCCATAAAACTCTTAGAAGTAAACATAGGCAAAATTCTCTTGAGTATAAACATGAGCAACTTTTTCTTGAACTCATCTCCTCAGGCAAGGGAAACAAAAGCAAAAATGAACAAATGGGACAACATCATGCTAAAAAGCTTCTGCGAAGCAAAGGACACCATCAGTAGAACAAAAAGGCATCTTAAAGTATGGAAGAATATATTTGTAAGTGACACATCTGATAAGGGATTAACATCCAAAATATATAAAGGGCTCACACACCTCAATACCCAAAAGCAAACAACCCGATTAAAAAATGGGTGGAGGATATAAACAGACACTTCTCCTAAAAAGAAATTCAGCTGGCCAACAGACACATGAAAAGATGCTCCACATCACTAATTATCAGGGAAATGCAAATTAAAACCACAATGAGAGACATCACCTCATGCCAGTTAAGATGACCAACATCGAAAAGACAAGGAATAACAAATGCTGGAGAGGATGTGGAGAAAGGGGAACCCTCTTACACTATTGTTGGGAATGTAAATTAGTTCAACCATTGTGGAAAGCAATATGGAGGTTCCTCAAAAAGCTAAAAATTGAAACACCATTTGACTCAGGAATTCCACTCCTAGGAGTTTTCCCGAAGAATACAAGATCACAGATTCAAAAAGACATATGCACGCCTATGTTTATCACAGCACTATTTACAATAGCCAAGACAGGGAAGCAACCTAAGTGTCCATCAGTAGATGAATGGATAAAGATGTGGTACATATACACAATGGAATAGTATTTAGCCAAAAGAAAGAAACAAATCCTACCATTTGCAACAACATGGATGGAGCTGGAGGATATTATGCTCAGTGAAATAAGCCAGGCAGAGAAAGACAAGTACCAAATGATTTCCCTCATTTGTGGAGTAAAACAACAAAGCAAAACTGAAGGAACAAAACAGCAGCAGACTCACAGACTCCAAGAAGGGACTAGCAGTTACCAAAGGGGAGGGTTGGGGTAGAGCTGGTGAGGAGGGAGTGAGAAGGGGATTGAAGGGTTTTATGATTGTCACATATGGTGTGTGGGGTGTCATGGGGAAGACTGTATAGCATGGGGAAGACAACTAGTGACTCTGTGGCATCTTATTATGCTGATGGACAGTGACCGCAATGGGGAGTGGGGGACTTGATAATATGGGTGAATGTAGTAACCACAATGTTGATCATGTGAAACCTTCGTAAGAGTGTATTTCAATGATACCTCAATAAAAAAAAAACTAGCTGATTTCAGAAATAGTATCCACACACTATGAAATATTAGTGATTTCTCTGAGAACATAAAATCTTACTCTAATTGCTAAATGTTCCATTGCTCCACGACTCTAATGCCATCATCAAGATTCTGTATCTTCAGTTGGATTTAAAAAATCTACCTCTTCTTACACATGATTTTTACTGTTTTTTTATTTTTATTTTACAGCTCTTTATGGACACTTGTAACCCCCAAAAAGAATTATTTAGGTTTTACCTGTAATCACAACTGAGGATTCATATATTGAAATGCTAGCCACTACTGATAAGGCTTTTCCTTTTTAATCTTAAGGTCTAAGTGTGTTTATCTTGCCTCTTATTGTAAAATAGTAATATTTTTCATTGATCACTTATCAAATGAGTGATCACTCAATTTACAGAGTAAATCTTTCAATTGTCAAGGTCTTTCAAACTCTCCCCATTCTGAAATGATTGATCTTCTGGGCTTACAGTATGCACACATACACATCTGAGAAGTGGATCATTAATAACATCATCGTTAAATTTGTTCTTTAGTTCCAGTAGTAGGTATAAAGTACTTTTTCCCTTAATTTTAAACTTCAAATCACACTACTTCCCATTTATTAATTTATTAATCATCCTTATAATTAATCAAGTAAGTGTTCATCAGACTCCATTCTCTGCCAAGGTCTAAAATACCTGGCAATATAATCTTTACCTTGATAGTCTATAAAACTGTAACAATAGTAAAAGAATTTAATAAATACAATGTTGCTGTATACTTAATAATTATAATATATTGTAGATATTTGGAATTCCAATAGTTGAGAAATACGCTTATTAAGAAAATTCTACAAATACAAAATAAATAACCAAATATAAAACCAAGGCATTATTGTCACAACTAGAGACTATTTTCTTTGGCCTCTCACAGTTGCCAATATAAAACATACTCTGAGAAGATGAGAGTTAGGAGACTAATGGGAAAGTTTCCCAAAATTCCAAGAAGAAATCAAGTTCTGGATACATAGGACAGTATATAAGCAGCATGCATAAGATACATGAGAATCCTATGTGTGGTCCAAAAAGTATCAGAAATGATCATTAATGAGAGTATATCTAATCATAGAGTAAACAAAGATGTATTCTCTTAAAGGGAATCCTAAGAAACAGAATTAGAACAGGGGAGAAAAAGCGAATTCTCACCCTTTTACTGAAGAAGACAGATGTCATCAATAAAAATGTAATAATCATAATATCTGGTTTGGCTAATCTGATTATTGATTGTGAGAAAAGATACATTTAATCTCTAAACAAAATGAGGGTTTGTAGGAACTTTCATAAATACATCATTAATTAGGGCTATGAAGTGTTAACACAACACTCACCAAGCATCTAGGAAGTACTGACCCAATTGCAAAGGACATTAAGTAAAAGATTAGGAACTGGAATGATCTGGCCCAAGATCGCTGAGATAAAAGTGAGAAACAAGTTACATCATTTTGATTCCGGATGTAGAAATGTTGAGCCCAAGGAAAGTTAATTATCCTCTCTGGAGGACACCAGGAAATAGAAATAGACTACAGATTTGACTTCTGCTCTTTGCTGTTTTAAGAAATTTAAGACAAACTTGACATATTGAGAAAATCTTTCATGTTTTATTTCATTCTAGGTTTCCTGGATGTGTTTTTAACTGAAGAGTAGCTAATCACTCTTAAATATGATTCTCCACCTCTCTCTTAGCTTCAGATTCACTTATACAACCAACTATCTAACTGACACCTCTACCCTAATGCACCGCAGGGAATTCTACCTCAATATAATAAAAATGGAACTATCCCCCAAATACATAACCCCTGCACACAAATGGACAAGCACATGCACACAACCTGCAAAATCTTTACTTTCACTTTCTCAGTAGGTGTCACATCTCTCCAGTCACTCAAGCTACAAGTCTGAGAGCCACCTTTGCCTCCTTTCCCCACAGTCTCCAACATCCAATTATTCCTCTAAGCTTCCTGATTTTTTCCTTTGAAATCATAGCAGGCAAATGATGCAAAGCTCTCCACCAACTACATCTCGCTGCTAAGCCTGTGCAGACATGATTAACAATCACAATGCCCTTTTTTGCCTATATTGAATCTACTACTATATAATTCCTCAAAACACCACTCCTTGCAGACCCCACCAGGTGACTGGAGCTGATACTTGAGAGAAAATGTATGACTATATGTGCCTTCCTAGTCCTTGAGAGTTCTATTTCTCCCTTTCAATCCTGACTTCCTTACTTCTGTATCTCATTATTTCTTCTCTGAACTACTTAAATGACCTCTTGGCTGTTCTCCCTGGCTCCAGTTCTGACCCTTTACAATTTATCCTCAGTGTTGCTGCCAGAAGGATCTCTCTAAAAATGCAAATATGAATGTGCCAAACCTTCCTAAAACCCTGTCCTTTCTCCCATTTCTGCAGTATAGGATCTAAAGTCTGCCATTTGCAAAGTTCTCCATATCCTGTATGTGCCCACCTCTCCACTCCCACTCTGACCAAGTCCTGCCTCCTATTTAATGCCTTGGTGAAGCCAAATTATCTTCAATACCCTAAAGTTTTCATGCTGCTTCCCCCATCATGCCTTTGCTCATGTTCTCTCCATTGCCTGAAACATCCTATTTACCCTGTATGCCACCTAATTTGCTCTTTTTTTACTTTTAACTGTCAACTAGAACACTGAGTTCTCATAAAGCCATTCTCTGAGCCTCTGCGCTCTCCATACCACATGGGCCCTACTGGTGGCTTGGGAACTTCTACCTATGTTCCTGTTGTATCACTCATGCCTCTGACACAGCACAGAAAATATCCTCTTGTGGTTATTTTAATGACAATATCTCCCTAGACATCCCCTAAGGAGAAGGACCAGTGCATGTGGACTTTGAGTTTCTAACTCTCCACAGAGTCTATATAGCAGGGACCCAATAAATGTTCACCCAAAAGTGAACTGAATGGAATGTATGGTAAGTATTCTGCTATTAAACTTCCTATGTAGAAGTTGCCTATATAGAAATTACTCAGCCATAAGAAAGAATGAATTTTTGCCACTTGTGACAACATGGATGGACCTTGAGGGCATCATGATAAGTGAAATAAGTCAGATGGAGAAAGACAAATACTATATGATCAATCTTACATCTGGAATCTAAAAGACAAACAAAACAAACAAACAAGCTCATAGATACGGAGAACAGATTGGTGGTTGCCAAAGGCCAGGGGGTTGGAGAAATGGGTAAAGAGGGGTCAAAGGTAAAAAATTAAATTAAAAAATATAAATATATACTGAGCAATAAGTATTTCTAGAAGACAGAAAATGAGGGAAAGAAAGAGAGAACAAAGGTTTATTGACTTAAGTCCTACTGTAATCATTTGTTTATGTCTTTTAAAAAAAGTAGAACTTGTCAATTTATTTGTATCTGCTAAGCATTATTTTATGACCACAGAGGTGATTGTTATTTTCTATTTCTTTATAAGCAGACTTATCATAGCAAAAGCTCAGGCTGTGATATTTGAATCTTTATCAGGAAGTGAAAATAATACCACAAGGTGTATTACTTTACTAGAACTGCCATAGACTGGGTGACTTAAACTACAGAAATTAATTTTCTCACAGCCCTGAAGCCTAGGAGTCTAAGATCAAGATGTAGGTATGTTTCATTTCTTCTGAAGCCTCTCTCCTTGGCTTGTTGATGGCCAGTTCTCACTGTGTCCTCACCCCTCTTTGTGTGTATATCCTAATCTCTGTTTATGTATACACCGGTCATATTGGATTAGTACTCACCCTATGACTTCATTTAACTTTAAATACCTCCTTTAAGACTTTACCTCTAAATACAGTCACATTCTGAGAAACTGGGGAGTAGGGCTTTAACATATAAATCTTGGAGGAACACAATTCAGCCTAAAACACAAGGTAATATATATCAGGAACTTTCTTTAACAAGGACCCTCTAATTCCTAAAAGTAAAAATATGATGGGAATACATATGGCAAATACCTCAAATTAATCTCATTACTTAAACATCTACAAATCAAAAGGCCAGATGCCTTGAGATACCCACAAGCATATTTATGGGAGCAGCAACCCAACAGAGGGTTGGGTGCTAAGAAACTTTTTACACTTCTACTTAAGTTCCCTGAAGTTAAACTTCTGTCAGTGCTCATTATAATTATTTTCTTCTTGGGAAAATTACATGATGGTTATTGACACAATGCTTTAACATCTAGCAAGCTATTTTCTGTAGTTAGTTCGTGTAACCAATTATTTCAGTGAATTAAATGCTTTCAAATTGTTGTAATCAGTCAAGTCAGACATTGGCCAAGCTCATTTATAAGTGAATTCTTGGTATCAACATGGAACAATAGCATTAGCAAAAAACTTGAATAAATGAAATGCTGCAGTAAGTAAGACAGCTTGTGTTTATAAACTCAAACAGACTTGAGAAACTGCTGTTTGAATTTACTTGTAAAATCTTAAACAGATTTGAAAAAATTAAACCAGCCAATTAAACTTAAAATCTTTTTTTTAAAGCATTCTCAAAAATCAGACCCAGTCAATACTGGCCATTGTTGTTTCCTTATTGGATAGATAATATTTGTTGTTCACTTTTTTTAAATGAGAAAATAATAGCAAAGAGAGAAATTAAACTCACACCTCTCTTAACACCACGGGATGTTTCTGGGCAACAACACAGGCATTAGAGTCTGAGTTTCATCCTCTCCAGAAGAGTAGGTTGTGGGGTATGTGTGTTTGTGTGTGTTTTTAATGCTAATACTAAAGAATGCTCAAAATGTATTAGGTTAAAAGCAATATGCACTCAGTCCTAGGTATTTGCCCAAGTGAAATACAAACTGATGTTCCCACAAAACCTATGTGCAAAATATTTATAGCAGTTTTGCTTTTAATCACCAAGACTGGAAACAACCCGGATATCCCTCAACTAGGACATGGATAAACAGTGGTCCATCCATACAACGGAATACCATTGAGCAATAAAAAGAAACAAACTATCAAGACACACAATATAGATGAATCTCAAATACATATTGCTAAGTGAAAGAAGTCATACTGAAAAGGTTACATACCGTATGATTCCATTTATATGACATTCTGGAGAAGGCAAGACCGTAGGGAGGAAAACAGATTCGTGAGAGCTAGAAGTTCAAAGTTGAGGGATGATTTGACCACACACAAGAGCATGGGGAAGTAGTTTGGGGAGAGGGGTGATAGAATTGTTCTGCTTTGATTATGTGTTTTACATGGCTATGCATTTGTTGAACCTCGTAGAACTATGCATCAAGAAGAGTAGATTTTACCATATGTAAATTAAAAATAAATTTAAAACATACTATGCTGAAAAGTATATATTACATATTTCCCTTGTATTTTGTTTATATATATAAAAGATATAAAAACATATATATCACTGATATATATATATATATTAGGTATCATATATATATTATATATATGATACCTAATATGTATTACAGAATTCACACGATTATGCCTGCTTGTACAGGTTTATAAAACATTTCTGGCAATATACAAGAAACTGTTTGGAGTGGCTGCCCCTAAGGAAGAAGCTTAGCAGCCCCAAGGAGGACAAAAGTCTGGATTTTCATTGTATATGTTCTTATATTGTTTAAATTGTTTACCACATCAGTAGAGTATTTTTCAATTAAATAAACACTAAACCAAAAGAATATAAAAACATTTTGGAGTTGCAATTTTGGAGCCTTTTAGGTAAATTTTCCTTCCTGACCAGACAACTAAATGTCCTCTTTCCTTGCATATGGGTACAGTTGGGTTGTGGAAAGGTTCTGCAAGTTACTCGGCAATAGAAACTGTCTGAACACTGGGTTTGCACGCTTTCCCTGATCCACAAGAGATTTTACCAATTACTCCCTGGTGAGCAGTACAAGCCAAAAATCAATGAAAGTGGAAGCAGCAGGTTGTTTCATGGTGGAAATGGCCTCAGTTTCATTAATAGCAATCAGCACAACCTTTGGAAGTAAAAAAAGACTAAAAAATATATATAGGAGTTAGTGCACTGGATGCCCAATATGGTTGCCGGCTAAAGCAGTACATATACAAGGATGTCCACTAAATTTTCCATTTAAACTGCCAATGAAACACATTAGAGATACAGAATTAACTCGTCATCAAGAAACCTTTAAGCAGCATGCTGTGCAACGGGCTTTACTACAACTCAAATGATTAGACACAATAACAGCCTTCTCCAAGGTCATGTAGGATGCAAGGTAACAGTGACTGACTCATCCATGGTGCATCTCAGACATCCAATAGGCTTTGTCATGTTCCAAAAACAATTGGTACTAGAACAGCATCTTACTAAAAAGTAACACAAAGACCAGAATTTTAAAATAAAATCCATATGTCCATATGTATGTATATATAATTGAACATAATTTCCATGTTGTTCTTGCTCCCTTGATTGATAGTCTATGAAATAGTTCACTGAGAAATTTCTATTTCATTCTGCCTATCTTTTAATAAAGGCAGACTGTTAATGCAGTAGATACTTAGGAAAACAGCTGATTAATCCAGTATGAAAAAAGTGCTATTTTGTGCAGGAAACCATCTGTGTATCATTCTAGAAGCTCTCTTTAAGAATTTTGCTAGGTAAAACATGATGCCAGAAACTTGGAATTTGTCTTGCCTATTTGTGTGTTTGTTTTAACCTTTGGTGGGGAACTTTAATTCTCACACAGAAGAGTGCATGGAATATAAATGTAGAGCTTCATATTATAATTTTTGAGGATATAAATCCATTACCAGGTATATGTGCTGCAAATATTTTCCCCAGTTCCTTGTCTTTTCAAAGAGCACTAATGTTAATTTCTACTCAAAATGATATATCCATTTTTGATGTTCAGTGCCTTTTTGACCAAATCTAATAACTATTTGCCTATTTCAATTTACAAAGATATTTTCCTATGTTTTCTTCTAGAACCATTATAGTTCCCGATTTGATGTTGAAGTTGACCAAATTTGTGGACACAGAGCTACTCCTTTATTATCATTTTAATGTATATGAGATCTGTAATGATATTCTTTCATTTCTGGTATTAGTTACTTGTGTCCTCTCACTTTTTTAAATTAGTGTGGCTAGAGGCTTATAAATTTTATTGACCTTTTCAAAGAAGTAGCTTTTGGTGTTATTGATTTTATTGACTTTCTCTATTGATTTCAACTTCATTGATTTCTGCTCCAACTCTTACTATGTCTTTTTTCTGCTTAATTTGGATTTAATTTGCTCATCCTAGCTCTTAGAGCAGAAACTTAGATTATTGATTTTAGATCTTTCTTCTTTTTAATATTATGTATTCAATGCTATAAATTTCCCTCTAGACAATGTGTTAATTGCATTCCACAAATATTGATGTTTCATTTTCATTTTCATTTAGTTCAAAATATTTATGTCTTGAGATTACTTCTTTGACGTGTATTATATAAAAGTGTGTTGTTTAACCTCCAAGTGTTTTTGTATTTTCCAGCTCTCTTTCTGTTATTGATTTCTAGTTTAATTCCAGTGTTTTCTGAAAGCAGACATTGTATGATTTCTATTCTTTTAAATTTGTAAAGGTATATAGCAGTGGCCCAGAATATGGTCTATTTTGGAGAATGTTGCATGTGAGCTTGAGAAGGATATCGTATCCTGCTGTCATTAGATGAAATAGTCTATAAATGTCCTTTACATTCCATTGATTGATGGTGTTGTTGAGTTAAGCTAGGTCCTTACTGATTTTCTACCTATTGAATCTGTCCATTTCTGAAAGAGGGGTGTTGACATCTCCAGCCATAATAGTGAATTCATCTATTTCTCCTTGCAGTTCTATTAGATTTTGACTCACATATTTTGATGCTTTTGGGCACATACACATTAAAGATTATTATATCTTCTTGGATAACTGACTGCTTTATTATTATGTAATTGCCTTCCTTAACCCTAATAATTTTCCTGGCTCTGAAATCTGCTTGTGTGAAATTCATGTAGTTACTCCCTCTTTCTGTAACTGTATATATGCAAATTAATCCATGTGATCAGCAAATATACCCCTCTGTATGATTCTAATTCTTGGAAATGTGTTGAGATTTTCTTTATGACCTAGTTCATTATCAATCTTTATAGACATTCTGTGTGTGGGGGCAGTGGAGGTTCATCCTGCAGTTATTGAGTGGGATATTCTATTAGGTTAATTTTTTTTTCCTTTCTTTTTTTTTTATTTATTATCATTAATTTACAATTACATGTGCAATATTACGATTATTAAACTACCCCTTCATCAGGTCAGCCCCACCAACCCCATTACAGTCACTGTCCATCAGCGTAGTGAGATGCTATAGAATCACTACTTGTCCTCTCTGAGTTGCACTGCCCTTCCCGTGCCCCCCCAACATTACATCTGCTAATCGTAATGCCCCTTCTTCCCTCTTATCCCTCCCTTCCCGCCCATTCTCCCCAGTCCCTTTCCCCTTGGTAACTATTAGTCCGTTCTTGGGTTCTGTGAGTCTGCTGCTGTTTTGTTCCTTCAGTATTTTTTCTTTGTTCTTATACTCCACATATGAGTGAAATCATTTGATACTCTTGTCTTTTCAGCCTTATTGAGCCACTGACCATAATACCTTCTAGCCCATCCATGTTGTTGCAGATGGTAGGATTTGTTTTCTTCTTATGACTGAATAATATTCCATTCTGTATATGTACCACATCTTCTATATCCATTCATCTATTGATGGACACTTAGGTTGCTTCCATTTCTTGGCTATTGTAAATAGTGCTGCAATAAACATAGGGGGGCATCTGTCCTTTTCAAACTGGGCTGCTGCATTCTTAGGGTAAATTCCTAGGAGTGGAATTCCTGGGTCAAATGGTATTTCTATTTTGAGTTTTTTGAGGAACCTCTATACTGCTTTCCACAATGGTTGAACTAATTTGCAGTCCACCAGCAGTGTAGGAGGGTCTCTTCCACATCCTCACACATTTGTTGTTATTTGTGTTTTGATGTTGGCCATCCTCACTGGTGTGAGTGGGGTGATATTATGGTTTTAATCTGCATTTCTGATGATTAGCGTGCGGGAGCATTCATGTGCCAGCATATCCATTCTTCTTTGGAGAAGTGTCTATTCATGTCCTCTATTCATTTTTTAATTGGATTATTTGCTTTCTGTTTGTTATGCATGAGTTCTTTATATATATTTTTGGATGTCAACCCTTATCAGATACGCTTTTTATGAATATATTCTCCCATACTGTAGGATGCCTTTTTGTTCTACCATGGTGTCCTTGCTGTACAGAGTTTTTCAGCTTGATATAGTCCCACTTGTTCATTTTTGCTTTTGTTTCCTTATTGGGAGATATGTTCATGAAGAAGTTGCTCATGTTTATGTCCAGATTTTGCCTATATTTTTTTCTAAGGGTTTTATGGTTTCATGACTTACATTCAGGTCTTTGATCCACCTTGAGTTTACCTTTGTGTATGGGGCTAGACAGTAGTCCAGTTTCATTCTCTTACATGTAGCTGTCCAGTTTTTCCAACACCAGCTGCTGAAGAGGCTGTCATCTCCCCATTGTATATCCAAGGCACTTTTATCAATATTAATTGACTGTATATATTTGGGTTAATGTTTGGATTTTCTATTCTGTTCCACTGGTCTGTGGGTCTGTTTTTGTGCCAATACCAAATTGTCTTGATTACTGTGGCTTTGTAGTAGAGCTTGAAGTCAGGGAATGTAATTCCCTCTGTTTTATTCCTCCGTCTCAGGATTGCTTTGGCTATTCGTGGTCTTTTGTGGTTCCACATGAATTTTAGAATTATTTGTTCCAGTCCATTGAAGAAAGCTGTTGGTAGTTTGATAGGGATTGCATTGAATCTGCAGATTGCTTTAGGTAGTATAGCCATTTTGACAATATTTATTCTTCCTAGCCAAGAGCATGGGATGCATTTCCATTTGTTAGTGTCCTCTTTAATTTCTCTTAGGAGTGTCTTGTAGTTTTCAGAGTACAGGT
>JAVSCE010019876.1:0-27805 GCA_032199065.1 Smutsia gigantea
AATACAATGTTGCTGAAAGGAATGAAAGGTTAAGGAATATAATGAAATTTTGTGGTTTCGAATGGAATCCTACGTAATAGAATGAAATAGAATGTTTGCAATGGAAAGGAATGTTGTGTGATCGAATGAAATGTAGTGGGTTGAAGTAGAATGTTGATTAACAGGAAAGAATTTTAATGAATGTAATGGAATGTTAGGTAAGAGAACGAGAATCATGTGTTAGTGTGGAATTGAATCTTAAGGAAGGAATGGAATGTTGTGGAATTGAATGGAATGTTATGGAAACGAATGGAATGCTGTGGAATTCAATGGTATGTTGCGGAAAGCAATAGAAAGTTGGGGAAGGAAAAGAGGGTGAAGGAATGAAGAGGAATTTTGTGGATTGGAATGGAAATTATGCAATGGAAGGAGAGACAATGTGGGCAATGAATGGGATGTTCGGTAATCAAATGGAATGTGATGGTGTGAAGTGGAATGCTGATTAACAGAACCGAATTTAAAAGAATGGAATGGAAAGTTAGGTAACAGAATGGGAATAATGAGTTTGATTGGAAACAATATTATGCAATGCAAGTGAAATTTGTGGAATTGAATGCCACGTTAAGGAAAGGAATGGAATGCTGTGGAATGCCACGGCATGTTGTGGAAAGGAATAGAACGTTGGGGAAAGAAATGGGAGGTTAAAGAATGGAATGGAATTTTGCGGATTGGAATGGAATCCTACGCAATAGAACGAAATAGAGTGGTTGAAATGGAATGGTGTTCTGTGTAATCGAATGGAATATTATGATGAGAATTGGAATGTTAATAGAACCGAATTTTACTGAATCAATGGTGAGGTATGTAATAGTACTGGAATAATGTGTTGGAATGGAATTGAATGTTAAGGAATGGAATTGAAAATTGTGGAATTTAAAGGAATGCTTTGGAATGGAATGGAATGTAGGGGAAAGGAATAGAATGTTGGGGAAATGAATGGAATGTTATGGAATCAAACGGAATTTTGTGGTTTGGAATGGAATCTTATTCAACAGAATGAAATAGAGCGTTTGAAACGTGATGGAATGTAGTGTAATCGAATGGAATGTTATGGGATGAGGTGGAATGCAGAGTAATAGACCTGAATTTTAATTAACGTATGGAATTGATGTAACAGAATGGGAATAAGGTTTGGGAAATGAATCGAATGTTATGGAATTAAATGGAATGTTGTGGAATTGAATGGAATGTTCTAGAATGGAATGGAATTTGGTGGAATGCAGTGGAATGCTGTGGAAAGGATTAGAATGTTGGAGAAAGGAAAGGAAGGTTAAGGAATGGAATGGAATTTTGTTGCTTGGAATGGAAACTTATACAACATATTGAAATAGAATGTTTGAAATGGAATGGAATGTGGTGTAATTGAATAGAGTGTTATGGAATGAAGTTGAAAGTACATTAACAGAATCGAATTTTAATGATTGGAATGGAATGTTATGTAACACAAATGGAATAATGTGTTAGAATGCAATGGAATGTTATGGAATGGAGAGCAATGTTGAATTTAAAGGAAGGTTATGGAATGGAATGGATGCTGTGGAATGCAATGGATTGTAGTGTAAAGGAATAGAATGTTAGGAAAGGAACAGATGTAAAAGGAATGGAATAGAATCTTGTGAATTGCAATGGAATCTTACGGAGTGGAAAGAAATAGAATATATGAAATGGAGAATGTTTCATAATCGAATGCAATGTTATGGTATGAAGTGCAATGTTGATTAATATACTCAATTTTAATGAATGGTATGGACTATTTTGTAAATGAGTGGAATAATGTGTTGAAATGGAATCGAATGGAATGGAAAGGAATGGAATTTTTTGGAATGGAATGGAATGTTGTGGAATTACATGGAATGTTACAGAATAGAATGGAATGCTGCGGATTGAAAAGGAATGTTGTGGAAAATAATAGAATGTTTGGGAAAGCAATGTTAGGATAAGGAATGGAATCTAATTTTGGGGATAGGAATGGAATCTAATGAAACAGAATGAAATAGAATGAATTGAAAAGGAATGCTGTGTAGTTGAATGGAATGTTATGCTATTAAGTGTAATGTTGAATAATAGGAACAAATTTTAATGAATAGAATGGAATGTTATGCAACAGAAAGGTAATGATGTGTTGGAATGAAATCGAATGGAAAGGAATGGTAAGGAATGTTTTGGAATGCAATGGAATGTCCTGGAATGGAATGGAATGCAGTAGAAGGCAATGGAATGCGGCAGAAAAGTGTAGAATGTTGCGGAATGGAATGAAATGTTAAGGAAAGGAATGGAATTTTGCGGTACGGAATGAAATCTTATGCAATGGAAAAACAAAGAATGTTTGAAATGGATTGAATGTTGTATAATCGTATGGAATGTTATGGTGTGAAATGCAATGTTGATTAATAGAACCGAATTCTGAAGAATGTTATGTAATGTTTGTAATAGAGTGGGAATAATGGGTTGGAATGGAATTGAAAGGAACGGAAAGGAATGGAATGTTTTGAAAGGTAATGGTAAGTTATGGAATGGAAGGAATGCTGTGGAATGCAATGGAAGGTTTAGGAATGGAATAAGATGTGTGGAATTGAATAGAATGTTATGGAATGGTATGCAATGCTGTGGAATGAAAAGGAATGTTGTGGAAAGCAATAGAAAGTTGTGGAAATGAATGGAGTGTGAAGGAATCGAATGGAATTTTGTGGAATTGCAGGGAATGTCATACAATAGTATGAATTAGAATTTTCTTTAACGGAATGGAATGTTATGGTGTGAGGTGGAATGTTGAATAGAGGCGAATTTTGAAGAATGTAATGTAATGTTAGGTAATAATCAAAATAACGTGTTCAAATGGAGTCAAATGTTATGTAATGGAATGGTATGTTGTGGAATGGAATGGATTGCTGTGGAATGGAATGGAATGTTGTGGAAAGGAATAGTATATTGTGAAAGGATTGGAAGTTAAAGGAATGGAAAGGAATTTTGAGGATTGGAATGAAATGAAATAGAATGTTTGAAATGGGCTGGAATGTTCTATAATCGAATGGAAAGTAAAGGTGTGAAGTGCAATGTTGATTAATAGAACCGAATTTTGAAGAATGGTATGCAATGTTTTGTAAAAGAATGGGAATAATGTGTTGAAATGGAATCGAATGGAATGGAAAGGAGTGGAATGGGAAGTTACGGAATTGAATGGAATGCTGTGGAATGCAATGGAATGTTGCGGAAAGGAATAGAATGTAAGTGAAAGCAATAGAAGTTTAAGGAATTGAATGAAATTTTGTGGATTGAAATGGAAACTTACGAAACAGAATGAAATAGAATGAATTGGAAAGGAATGTTGTGTAATTGTGTGGAATTTTATGCTATGAAGTGCAATGTTGATTAGTAGAACCAAATTTAATTAATGGAATGGAAAGTTATGTAACAGAATGGGAATAATGTCTTGGAATGGAATAGAATGTTATAAAATTGAGTACAATGGAATGCTGTGTGCTGCAATGGAATGTTTCAGAATGGAATAGAATGTTGCCGAAAGAATGAAAGGTTAAGGAGTGGAATGGAATTTTGTGGTTTCGAATTAAATCCTATGCAACAGAATGAAATAGAATGTTTGAAATGGAAAGGAATGTTGTGTAATCGAATGTAATTTAATGGGATGAAATAGAATGTTGATTAACAGAAAAGAATATTAATGAATGGAATGGAATCTTAGGTAAGAGAACGAGAATAATGTGTTGGCATGGTATTGAATGTTACGGAATGGAATGGAATGTTGTGGTATTGAATGGCATGTTATGGAAAGAAATTTAATGCAGTGGAATTCAATGGAATGTTGTGGAAAGCAATGGAATGTTGGGGAAGCAATGGAGGGTGAAGGAATGGAAAGGAATTTTGTGGATTGGAATGGAAAATTATGCAATGGAAGGAGATACAATGTGTGCAATTGAATGGGATGTTTTGTAATCAAATGGAATGGAATGGTATGAAGTGGAATGTTGATTAATATAAAAGAAATTTTGAAGAATGTTATGGAATGTTTTGTAAAAGAATGGGAATAATGTGTTGGAATATAATCGAATAAAATGGAAAGGAATTTAATGTTTTGGAATGGAATGGAATTTTGTGGAATGCCATGGAATGTTGTGGAAAGGAATTGAATGTTAGGAAAGCAATGTTTGTTTAAGGAATGGAATGGAATTTTGTGGATAGGAAAGGAATCTTATGAAACAGAAGGAAATATAATGAATTGGAAAGGAATGTTGTGTAGTCGAATGGAATGTTATGTTATCAAGTGTAATGTTGAATAATATGACCAAATTTTAATGAATGGAATGGAATGTTATGCAAGAGAACGGGAATGATGTTTTCGAATTGGGTCGAATGTAATGGAATGGCATGGCATGATTTAAAATGTAACGGAAAGTCATGGAATGCAGTGGAAGGCAATGGAATGTGGCAGAAAGGTGTAGAATGTTGGGGAAAGGAATGAAATGTTAAGAAATTGAATGGAATTTTGTGGTATGGAATGGAATCTTAGGCAATTTAATGAAATAGAATGATTGAAAGGGAAAGGAATTTTGTGTTATCGAATTGAATGTGATGGTGTGAAGGGATGGCTGATTAATAGAACCGAACTTTAATGAATGTTATGAAATGTTTTGTAACTGAATAGGAATAATTTGTTACAATGGATTCTTATGTTGTGGAAAGAATGAAATGTTGTGGTATTGAATGGAATGTTATGGAATGGAATAGAATGCAGTGGAATGCAGTGGAATGTTGTGGAAAGGAGTAGAATTGTGGGGAAAGCAATGTTAGGTTAAGGAATTGAATGGAATTTTCTGGATAGGAATGGAATCTTATGAAACAGAAGGAAAGATAATGAATTGGAAAGGAATGTTGTGTAGTCGAATGGAATGTTATGCTATCAAGTGTAATGTTGAATAATATTACCAAATTATAATGAATGGAATGGAATGTTGTGCAACAGAACGGTAATGATGTGTTAGAATGGAATCGAATACAATGGATTGGTATGGAATGTTTTGGAATGCAATGGAATGTCATGGAATGGAATGGAATGCAGTGGTAGGCAATGGAATGTGGCAGAAAAGTGTAGAATGTTACGGAAAGGAATGAAATGTCAAGGAATGGAATGGAAGATTGTGGTATGGAATGGAATCTTATGCAATGGAATGAAATACAATGTTTTCAATGGAATTGAATGTTGATGAAAGGTAAGGAATGTTACGGTATGAAGTGGAATGTTGATTATTAGAACCGAATTTTGAAGAATGGAGGGAATTTTAAGTAATAATCGGAATAATGTGTTCGAATGGGGTAGATGTTATGGAATGGAGTGCTATCTTGTGGAATGGAAAGGAATGCTGTGGATTGGAATGGAATGTTGTAAAAAAGAATAAAATGTTGGGATAGGAATGGAAGTTAAAAGATTGAAATGGAATTTTGTGGATTGGAATGACACAGAATGTTTGAAATGGACTGAAATGTTGTATAATCGAATGGAATGTTATGGTGTGAAGTGCAATGTTGATTAATAGAACTGAATTTTGAAGAATGTTATGGAATGTTTTGTAAAAGAATGTGAATAATGTGTTGCAGTGGAATCGAATGGGACTGAAAGGAATGGAATGTTTGGAATGAAATGGTAAGTTATGGAACGGAATGGAATGCCGTGGAATGAAATGGAATGTTTACGAAAGGAATAAAATGTGTGGAATTGAATGGAATATTATGGAATGGAAGGCAATCTGTGGAATGAAATGGAATGTTGTGGAAAGCAATACAAAGTTGTGAAAATGAATGGAGTGTGAAGGAATGGAGTGGAATTCTGTGGATTTGCATGGAATGTAATGCAATAGTATGAATTACAATGTTGTTTAATGGAATGGAATGTTATGGTGTGAGGTGGAATGTTGAATAGAAGAGAATTTTGAAGAATGGAATGCAATGTTAGGTAATAATCAGAATAACGTGTTCAAATGTTGTCAAATGTTATGTAATGGAATGCTATGTTGTGAAATGGAATGGAATGCTGTGGAATGGAATGGAATGTTGTGGAAAGGAATAGAATGTTGTGAAAGGATTGGAAGTTAAAGGAATGGAATGGAATTTTGAGGCTTGGAATGGAATGAAATAGAATGTTTGAAATGGGCTGGAATGTTGTATAATCGAATGGAAAGTAATGGTGTGAAGTGCAATGTTGATTAATTGACACGAATTTTTAAGAATGGTATGTAACGTTTTGTAAAAGAATGGGAAAAATGTGTTGGAGTATAATCGAATGGAAAGGAAAGAAATGGAATGGAATGTTACAGGAATGGAATGGAGTGCTGTGGAATGCAATGGAATGTTGCGGAAGGGAATAGAATGTTAGTGAAAGCAATGGAAGGTTATGGAGTGGAATGAACTTTTGTCGATTGAAGGGGAAACTTATGAAACAGAATGAAATAGAATGAATTGGAAAGGAATGCTGTGTAGTTCAATGGAATTTTATGCTATGAAGTGCAATGTTGATTAATAGAACCAAATTAAATGAATGGAAGATAATGTTATACAACCGAAAGGGAATAATATGTTGGAATGGAATAGAATGTTATGGGTTGGAATGCTATGGAATGAGGTGGAATGCAATGGAATGTTTCGGAATGGAATACAATGTTGCCGAAAGGAATGAAAGGTTATGGAATGGAATGGAATTTGTGGTTTCAAATGGAATCCTACGTAATAGAATGAAATAGAATTCTTGAAGTGGGAGGAATGTTGTGTGATCGAATGTAATGTTGTGGGATGAAGTAGAATGTTGATTAACAGAAAAGAATTTAAATGAATGGAACGGAATGTTAGGTAAGAGAACGAGAATAATGTGTTGGTATGGAACTGAATCTTATGAAATGGAATGGGATGTTGTGGAATTGAATGGAATGTTATGGAAAGGAATGGAATGCTGTGGAATGCAATGGTATGTTGTGGAAAGCAATAGAAAGTTTGGGAAGGAATAGAGGGTGAAGGAATGGAAAGGAATATTGTGGATTGGAATGGAAAATTATGCAATGGAAGGAGTTAAAATGTGTGTAATGAATGGGATGTTCGGTAATCAAATGGAATGTGATGGTATGAAGTGGAACGTTTATTAACAGAACCGAATTTCAAAGAATGGAATGGAATGTTATGTAACAGAATGGGAATAATGTGTTTGAATGGAAACAATGTTATGCCATGCAAACTAATGTTGTCGAATTGCATGCAACGCTAAGGAATGAAATGGAATGCTGTGGAATGCCATGGCATGTTGTGGAAAGGAATAGAACGTTGGGGAATGGAATGGGAGGTTAAGGAATGGAATGGAATTTTGTGGATTGGAATGGAATCCTATGCAATAGAGCGAAATAGAATGGTTGAAAAGGAATGGTGTTCTGTGTAATCGAATGGAATATTATGATAAGAATTGGAATGTTAATAGAACCGAATTTTACTGAATCAATGGAGAGGTATGTAATAGTACAGGAATAGTGTGTTGGAATGGAATTGAATGTTAAGGTTTGGATTTGAATATTGTGGAATTGAATGGAATGCTTTGGAATGGAATGGAATGTTGGGGACAGGAATAGAATGTTGGGGAAATGAATGGAACGTTAAGGAATGAATTGGAATTTTGTGGCTTGGACTGGAATCTTATTCAATAGAATGAAATTGAGCGTTTGAAATGGGTTGGAATGTAGTGTAATCGAATGGAATGTTATGGGATGACATGGAACGCAGAGTAATAGAACTGAATTTTAATTAATGTATGGAATGCTTGGTAACAGAATGGGAGTAAGGTTTTGGAAATGAATCGAATGTTATAGAATGGAATGGAATTTTGTGGAATTGAATGGAATGTACTGGAATGGAATGGAATTTGCTGGAATGCAAAGGAATGTTGTGGGAGAGAGTAGAATATTGGATAAAGGAGAGGAAGGTTAAGGAAGGAATGGAATTTTGTGGATTGGAAAGGAAACTTATGCAACATATTGAAATAGAATGTTTGAAATGGAATGGAATGTGGTGTAATGGAATAGAATGTTATGGTATGAAGTTGAAAGTACATTAACAGAACAGAATTTTAAGGAATGGAATGGAATGTTATGTAACACAAAGGGAATAATGTGTTCGAATGCAATGGAATGTTATGGAATGGAGAGCAATGTTGTGGAATTTAAAGGAATGTTATGGAATGGAATGGATGCTGTGGAATACAATGGATTGTAGTGTCAAGGATAGAATGTTGGGAAAGGAATGGACGTAAAAGGAATGGAATAGGATCTTGTGAATTGCAATGGAATCTTATGGAATGGAATGAAATGGAATATATGAAATTAAGAATGTTTTGTAATCGAATGCAATGTTATGATATGAATTGCAATGCTATTTTATATACTGAATTTTAATGAATGATATGGAATATTTTGTAAAAGAATGGGAATAATGTGTTGAAATGGAATCGAATGGAATGGAAAGGAATGGAAAGTTTTGGAATGGAATGGAATGTTGTGGAATTACATGGAATGTTACAGAATGGAATGGAATGCTGCGGATTGCAATGGAATGTTGTGGAGAGGAATAGAATGTTAGGGAAAGCAATGTTAGGTTAAGGAATACAATGTAATTTTGTGGATATGAATGGAATCTTATGAAACACAAGGAAATATAATGAATTGAAAAGGAGGGTTGTGTAGTCGAACGGAATGTTATGTTATCAAGTGTAATGTTGAATAATAGGACCAAATTTTAATGAATGGAATGGAATGTTATGCAACAGAACGGGAATGATCTGTTTGAATGGAGTCGAATGTAATGGAATGGTATGGAATGTTTTGGAATGTCAGGGAAAGTAATGGAATGGAAAGGAATGCAGTGGAAGGCAATGGAATGTGGCAGAAAAGTGTAGAATGTTGCAGAAAGGAATGAAATGTCAAGGAATGGAATGGAATTTTGTGGTATGGAATGGAATCGTATGCAATGGAATGGAATAGAATGTTTTCAATGGAATGGAATGTTGATGAATAGTAAGGAATTTTATGGTATGAAGTGGAATGTTGATTATTAGAACCGAGTTATGAAGAATGGATGGGAATGCTAAGTAGTAATCGGAATAACGTGTTCGAATGAAGTAGAATGTTACGGAATGGAGTGCTATCTTGTGGATTGGAATGGAATGTTGGGGAAAAGAATAGAGTGTTGGGATAGGAATGGAAGTTAAAGGAATGAAATGGAATTTTGTGCACTGCAATGACATAGAATGTTTGAAATGGACTGGAATGTTGTATAATCGAATGGAATGTTATGGTGTGAAGTGCAATGTTGATTAAAGAACCGAATTTTGAAGAATATTATGGAATGTTTTTTAAAAGAATGGGAATAATGTGCTGGAATTGAATCGAATGGAACTGAAAGGAATGGAATGTTTTGGAATGTAATGGTAAGTTATGGAATGGAATGGAATGCTGTGGAATGCAATGGAAGGTTTAGGAATGGAATAAGATGTGTGGAATTGAATGGAATGTTATGGAATGGAGTGCAATGTTGTGGAATTTAAAGGAATGTTATGGATGCTGTGGAATGCAATGGATTGTAGTGCCAAGGAATAGAATGTTGGGAAAGGAATGGACGTAAAAGAATGGAATAGAATCTTGTGAATTGCAATGGAATCTTTTGGAATAGGATGAGGTATAATATATGAAATGAAGAATGTTTTATAATCGAATGCAATGTTATGGGATGAAGTGCAATGTTGATTAATATACTGAATTTTAATGAACCGTATGAAATGTTGTGTAAAAGAATGGGAATAATGTGCTGAAATGGAATCGAATGGAATGGAAAAGAATGGAAAGATTTGGAAAGGAATGGAATGTTTTGGAATTAAATGCAATGTTACAGAACTGAATGGAATGCTGTGGAATGCCATGGAATGTTGTGGAAAGGGATAGAATGTTAGGGAAAGCAATGTTAGGTTAAGGAATTGAATGGAATTTGTGGATAGGAATGGAATCTTATGAAACAGAAAGAAATATAATGAATTGAAAAGGAATGTTGGGTAGTCAAATGGAATGTTATGCTATCAAGTGTAATGTTGAATAATATGACCAAATTTTAATGAATGGAATGGAATGTTACGCAACAGAACGGGAATGATGTGTTGGAATGGAATCAAATGTAATGGAATGGTATGGAATGTTTTGGAATGCAATGGGAAGTCATGGAATGGAATGGAATGAAGTTGAAGGCAATGGAATGTGGCATAAAAGTGTAGAATGTTGCGGAAAGGAAGGAAATGTCAAGGAATGGAATGGAATTTTGTTGTATGAAATGGAATCTTATGCAATGGAATGAAATAGAATGTTTTCTATGGAATGGTATGTTGATGAATTTTAAGGAATGTTATGGTTTGAAGTGGAATGTTGATAATTAGAACCGAATTTTGAAGAATGGAAGGGAATGTTAAGTAATAATCCGAATAACGTGTTCGAATGGAGTAGAATGTTATGGAATGGAGTGTTATCTTGTGGAATGGAAAGAATGCTGTGGATTGGAATGGAATGTTGTGGAAAATAATAGAGTGTTGGGAAAGTAATGGAAGTTAAAGAAATGAAATGGAATGTTGTGGATTGGAATGACGTAGAATGTTTGAAATGGACTGGAATATTGCATAATTGAATGGAAAGTAAGGGTGTGAAGTGCAATGTTGATTAATAGAAACGAAATTTGGAGAATGTTATGGAATGTTTTGTAAAATAATGGGAATAATGCGTTGGAATGGAACCGAATTGAACGGAAAGGAATGGAATGTTTTGGAATGGAATGGTAATTTAGGGAATGGAATGGAATGCTGTGGAAAGCAATGGAAGGTTTCCGAATGGAATAAGATGTGTGGAATTGAATGGAATAGTATAGAATGGAATGCAATACAGTGGAACGAAATGGAATGTTGTGGAAAGCAATAGAAAGGGGTGGAAATGAATGTACTGTGAAGGAATGGAATGGAATTTCTTGGATTTGCATGGAATGTCATGCAGTAGTATGAATTAGAATATTGTTTAATGGAATGGAATGTTATGGTGTGAGATGGAATGTTGAATAGAAGAGAATTTTGAAGAATGGAATGCAATGTTAGGTAATAATCGGAATAACGTGTTCAAATGGAGTCAAATGTTATGTAATGCAATGCTATGTTGTGCAATGGAATGGAATGCTGTGGCACGGAATGGATTGTTGTGGAAAGGAATAGAATGTTGGGAAAGGATTGGAAGTTAAAGGAATGGAATGGAATTTTGAGGATTGGAATGAAATGAAATGGAATGTTTGAAATGGGCTGGAATGTTGTATAATCGAATGGAAAGTTATTGTGTGAAGTTCAATGTTGATTAACAGAACCGAATTTTGAAGAATGCTTTGTAATGTTTGTAATAGAGTGGGAATAGTGGGTTGGAATGGAATCGAAAGGAACGGAAAGGAATGGAAAGTTTTGAAATGTAATGGTAATTTATGGAATGGAAGGAATGCTGTGGAATGCAATGGAAGGTTTAGGAATGGAATAAGATGTGTAGAATTGTATAGAATGTTATGGAATGATATGCAGTGCTGTGGAATGAAACGGAATGTTGTGGAAAGCAATAGAAAGTTGTGGAAATGAATGGAGTGTGAAGGAATCGAATGGAATTTTGTGGAATTACAGGGAATGTCATGCAATAGTATGAATTAGAATTTTCTTTAATGGAATGGAATGTTGTGGTGTGAGGTGGAATGTTGAATAGAAGCTAATTTTGAAGAATGTAATGTAATGTTAGGTAATAATCAAAATAACGTGTTCAAATGGAGTCAAATGTTATGTAATTTAATGGTATGTTGTAGAATGGAATGGATTGCTGTGGAATGGAATGGAATGTTGTGGAAAGGAATAGTATATTGTGAAAGGATTGGAAGTTAAAGGAATGGAATGGAATTTTGAGGATTGGAATGAAATGAAATAGAATGTTTGAAATGGGCTGGAATGTTCTATAATCGAATGGAAAGTAATGGTGTGAAGTGCAATGTTGATTAATAGAACCGAATTTTGAAGAATGGCATGCAATGTTTTGTAAAAGAATGGGAATAATGTGTTGAAGTGGAATCGAATGGAATGGAAAGGAGTGGAATGGTAAGTTACGGAATTGAATATAATGCTGTGGAATGCAATGGAATGTTGCGGAAAGGAATAGAATGTAAGTGAAAGCAATAGAAGTTTAAGGAATGGAATGAAATTTTGTGGATTGAAATGGAAACTTATGAAACAGAATGAAATAGAATGAATTTGAATGGAATGTTGTTTAATTGAGTGGAATTTTATCCTATGAAGTACAATGTTGATTTGCAGAACCAAATTTAAAGGAATGGAATGGAAAGTTATGTAACAGAATGGTAATAATGTGTTGGAATGGAATAGAATGTTATAAAATGGAGTGCAATGTAATGCTGTGCACTGCAATGGAATGTTTCGGAATGGAATAGAATGTTGCCGAAAGAATGAAAGGTTAAGGAGTGGAATGGAATTTTGTGGTTTCGAATTGAATCCTATGTAACAGAATGAAATAGAATGTTTGAAAAGGAAAGGAATGTTGTGTAATCGAATGTAATGTAATGGGATGAAGTAGAATGTTGATTAACAGAAAAGAATATTAATGAATGGAATGGAATGTTAGGTAAGAGAACGAGAATAATGTGTTGGCATGGTATTGAAACTTACGGAATTGAGTGGAATGTTGTGGAATTGAATGGCATGTTATGGAAAGATATTTAATGCAGTGGAATTCAATGGAATGTTGTGGAAAGCAATAGAATGTTGGGGAAGCAATGGAGGTTGAAGGAATGGAAAGGAATTTTGTGGATTGGAATGGAAAATTATGCAATGGAAGGAGATACAATGTGTGCAATTGAATGGGATGTTCTGTAATCAAATGGAATGGAATGGTATGAAGTGGAATGTTGATTAATATAAAAGAAATTTTGAAGAATGTTAAGGAATATTTTGTAAAAGAATGGGAATAATGTGTTGGAATATAATCGAATTAAATGGAAAGGAATTTAAAGTTTTGGAATGGAATGGAAATATGTGGAATGCATTGGAATGTTGTGGAAAGGAATTGAATGTTAGGGAAAGCAATGTTTGGTTAAGGAATGGAATGGAATTTTGTGGATAGGAATGGAATCTTATGAAACAGAAGGAAATATAATGAATTGGAAAGGAATGTTGTGTAGTCGAATGGAATGTTATGTTATCAAGTGTAATGTTGAATAATATGACCAAATTTTAATGAATGGAATGGAATGTTATGCAACAGAACGGGAATGATATTTTCGAATTGGGTCGAATGTAATGGAATGGCATGGTATGTTTTAAAATATAACGGAAAGTCATGGAAAGCAGTGGAAGGCAATGGAATGTGGCAGAAAGGTGTAGAATGTTGGGGAAAGGAATGAAATGTTAAGAAATTGAATGGAATTTTGTGGTATGGAATGGAATCTTAGGCAATTTAATGAAATAGAATGATTGAAATGGAAAGAAATGTTGTGTTATCGAATTGAATGTGATGGTGTGAAGGGATGTCTGATTAATAGAACCGAACTTTAATGAATGTTATGAAATGTTTTGTAACTGAATAGGAATAATGTGTTACAATGGATTCTAATGTTGTGGAAAAGAATGAAATGTTGTGGTATTGAATGGAAGGTTATGGAATGGAATAGAATGCAGTGGAATGCAGTGGAATGTTGTGTAAAGGAGTAGAATTTTGGGGAAAGCAATGTTAGGTTAAGAAATTGAATGGAATTTTCTGGATAGGAATGGAATCTTATGAAACAGAAGGAAAGATAATGAATTGGAAAGGAATGTTGTGTAGTCGAATGGAATGTTATGCTATCAAGTGTAATGTTGAATAATAGTACCAAATTATAATGAATGGAATGGAATGTTGTGTAACAGAACGGGAATGACGTGTTAGAATGGAATCGAATATAATGGATTGGTATGGAATGTTTTGGAATGCAATGGAATGTCATGGAATGGAATGGAATGCAGTGGTAGGCAATGGAATGTGGCAGAAAAGTGTAGAATGTTACGGAAAGGAATGAAATGTCAAGGAATGGAATGGAAGATTGTGGTATGGAATGGAAACTTATGCAATGGAATGAAATACAATGTTTTCAATGGAATTGAATGTTGATCAAAGGTAAGGAATGTTACGGTATGAAGTGGAATGTTGATTATTAGAACCGAATTTTGAAGAATGGAAGTGAATGTTAAGTAATAATCGGAATAATGTGTTTGAATGGGGTAGAATGTTATGGAATGGAGTGCTATCTTGTGGAATGGAAAAGAATGCTGTGGATTGGAATGGAATGTTGTAAAAAAGAATAAAATGTTGGGATAGGAATGGAAGTTAAAGGAATGAAATGGAATGTTGTGGATTGAAATGACACAGAATGTTTGAAATGGACTGGAATGTTGTATAATCGAATGGAATGTTATGGTGTGAAGTGCAATGTTGATTAATAGAACTGAATTTTGAAGAATGTTATGGAATGTTTTGTAAAAGAATGTGAATAATGTGTTGGAATGGAATCGAATGGGACTGAAAGGAATGGAATGTTTGGAATGAAATGGTAAGTTATGGAACGGAATGGAATGCCGTGGAATGAAATGGAATGTTTACGAAAGGAATAAAATGTGTGGAATTGAATGTAATATTATGGAATGGAAGGCAATCTGTGGAATGAAATGGAATGTTGTGGAAAGCAATACAAAGTTGTGAAAATGAATGGAGTGTGAAGGAATGGAGTGGAATTCTGTGGATTTGCATGGAATGTAATGCAATAGTATGAATTACAATGTTGTTTAATGGAATGGAATGTTATGGTGTGAGGTGGAATGTTGAATAGAAGAGAATTTTGAAGAATGGAATGCAATGTTAGGTAATAATCAGAATAACGTGTTCAAATGGTGTCAAATATTATGTAATGGAAAGCTATGTTGTGAAATGGAATGGAATGCTGTGGAATGGAATGGAATGTTGTGGAAAGGAATAGAATGTGGTGAAAGGATTGGAAGTTAAAGGAATGGAATTTAATTTTGAGGCTTGGAATGGAATGAAATAGAATGTTTGAAATGGGCTGGAATGTTGTATAATCGAATGGAAAGTAATGGTGTGAAGTGCAATGTTGATTAATTGACACGAATTTTTAAGAATGGTATGTAACGTTTTGTAAAAGAATGGGAAAAATGTGTTGGAGGATAATCGAATGGAAAGGAAAGAAATGGAATGGAATGTTACGGAATGGAATGGAGTGCTGTGGAAAGCAATGCAATGTTGCGGAAGGGAATAGAATGTTTGTGAAATAAATGGAAGGTTAAGGAATGGAATGGACTTTTGCGGATTGAAGTGGAAACTTATGAAACAGAATGAAATAGAATGAATTGGAAAGGAATGCTGTGTAGTTCACTGGAATTTTATGTTATGAAGTGCAATGTTGATTAATAGAACCAAATTAAATGAATGGAAGATAATGTTATACAACAGAAAGGGAATAATATGTTGGAATGGAATAGAATGTTATGGAATGGAATGCTATGGAATGCAGTGGAGTGCAATGGAATGTTTCGGAATGGAATACAATGTTGCCGAAAGAAAAGAAAGGTTATGGAATGGAATGGAATTTGTGGTTTCAAATGGAATCCTACGTAATAGAATGAAATAGAATGCTTGAAATGGGAGGAATGTTGTGTGATCAAATGTAATGTTGTGGGATGAAGTAGAATGTTTATTAACAGAAAAGAATTTTAATGAATGGAACGGAATGTTAGGTAAGAGAACGAGAATAATGTGCTGGTATGGAACTGAATCTTATGGAATGGAATGGGATGTTGTGGAATTGAATGGAATGTTATGGAAAGGAATGGAATGCTGTGGAATGCAATGGTATGTTGTGGAAAGCAATAGAAATTTTGGGAAGGAATAGAGGGTGAAGGAATGGAAAGGCATTTTGTGGATTGGAATGGAAAATTATGCAATGGAAGGAGTTAAAATGTGTGTAATGAATGGGATGTTCGGTAATCAAATGGAATGTTATGGTATGAAGTGGAATGTTTATTAACAGAACCGAATTTCAAAGAATGGAATGGAATGTTAGGTAACAGAATGGGAATAATGTGTTTGAATGGAAACAATGTTATGCCATGCAAACTAATGTGGTCGAATTGCATGCAACGCTAAGGAATGGAATGGAATGCTGTGGAATGCCATGGCATGTTGTGGAAAGGAATAGAACGTTGGGGAAAGGAATGGGAGGTTAAAGAATGGAATGGAATTTTGTGGATTGGAATGGAATCCTATACAATAGAACGAAATAAAATGGTTGAAAAAGAATGGTGTTCTGTGTAATCGAATGGAATATTATGATAAGAATTGGAATGTTAATAGAACCGAATTTTACTGAATCAATGGAGAGGTATGTAATAGTACAAGAATAGTGTGTTGGAATGGAATTGAATGTTAAGGTTTGGATTTGAATATTGTGGAATTGAATGGAATGCTTTGGAATGGAATGGAATGTTGGGGACAAGAATAGAATGTTGGGGAAATGAATGGAATGTTAAGGAATGAATTGGAATTTTGTGGCTTGGACTGGAATCTTATTCAATAGAATGAAATTGAGCGTTTGAAAAGGGATGGAATGTAGTGTAATCGAATGGAATGTTATGGCATGAAATGGAACGCAGAGTAATAGAACTGAATTTTAATTAATGTATGGAATGCTTGGTAACAGAATGGGAGTAAGTTTTTGGAAATGAATAGAATGTTATTGAATGGAATGGAATTTTGTGGAATTGAATGGAATGTACTGGAATGGAATGGAATTTGCTGGAATGCAATGGAATGTTGTGGGAGAGAGTAGAATATTGGATAAAGGAGAGGAAGGTTAAGGAAAGGAATGGAATTTTGTGGATTGGAATGGAAACTTATGCAACATACTGAAATAGAAATTTGAAATGGAATGGAATGTGGTGTAATCGAATAGAATGTTATGGTATGAAGGTGAAAGTACATTAACAGAACAGAATTTTAAGGAATGGAATGGAATGTTATGTAACACAAAGGAAATAATGTGTTCGAATGCAATGGAATGTTATGGAATGGAGAGGAATGTTGTGGAATTTAAGGAATGTTATGGAATAGAATGGATGCTGTGGAATGCAATGGATTGTAGTGTCAAGGATAGAATGTTGGGAAAGGAATGGACGTAAAAGGAATGGAATAGGATCTTGTGAATTCCAATGGAATCTTATGGAATGGAATGAAATGGAATATATGAAATTAAGAATGTTTTGTAATCGAATGCAATGTTATGATATGAATTGCAATGCTATTTTATATACTGAATTTTAATGAATGATATGGAATATTTTGTAAAAGAATGGGAATAATGTGTTGAAATGGAATCGAATGGAATGGAAAGGAATGGAATGTTTTGGAATGGAATGGAATGTTGTGGAAATACATGGAATGTTACAGAATGGAATGGAATGCTGCGGATTGCAATGGAGTGTTGTGGAGAGGAATAGAATGTTAGGGAAAGCAATGTTAGGTTAAGGAATACAATGTAATTTTGTGGATATGAATGGAATCTTATGAAACACAAGGAAATATAATGAATTGAAAAGGAGTGTTGTGTAGTCGAATGGAATGTTATGCTATCAAGTGTAATGTTGAATCAAATGACCAAATTTTAATGAATGGAATGGAATGTTATGAACAGAACGGGAATGATCTGTTTGAATGGAGTCGAATGTAATGGAATGGTATGGAATGTTTTGGAATGCCAAGGAAAGTAATGGAATGGAAAGGAATGCAGTGGAAGGCAATGGAATGTGGCAGAAAAGAGTAGAATGTTGCGCAAAGGAATGAAATGTCAAGGAATGGAATGGAATTTTGTGGTATGGAATGGAATCGTATGCAATGGAATGGAATAGAATGTTTTCAATGGAATGGAATGTTGATGAATAGTAAGGAATTTTATGGTATGAAGTGGAATGATGATTATTAGAACCGAGTTTTGAAGAATGGATGGGAATGCTAAGTAGTAATCGGAATAACGTGTTCGAATGAAGTAGAATGTTATGGAATGGAGTGCTATCTTGTGGATTGGAATGGAATGTTGGGGAAAAGAATAGAGTGTTGGGATAGGAATGGAAGTAAAGGAATGAAATGGAATTTTGTGCACTGCAATGACATAGAATGTTTGAAATGGACTGGAATGTTGTACAATCGAATGGAATGTTATGGTGTGAAGTGCAATGTTGATTAATAGAACCGAATTTTGAAGAATATTATGGAACGTTTTTTAAAAGAATCTGAATAATGTGCTGGAATTGAATCGAATGAAACTGAAAGGAATGGAATGTTTTGGAATGTAATGGTAAGTTATGGAATGGAATGGAATGCTGTGGAATGCAATGGAAGGTTTAGGAATGGAATAAGATGTGTGGAATTGAATGGAATGTTATGGAATGGAGTGCAATGTTGTGGAATTAAAGAATGTTATGGAATGGAATGGATGCTGTGGAATGCAATGGACTGTAGTGTATAGGAATAGAATATTGGGAAAGGAATGGACATAAAAGGAATGATATAGAATCTTGTGAATTGCAATGGAATCTTTTGGAATAGGATGAGGTATAATATATGAAATGGAGAATGTTTTATAATCGAATGCAATGTTATGGGATGAAGTGCAATGTTGATTAATATACTGAATTTTAATGAACCGTATGAAATGTTTTGTAAAAGAATGATAATAATGTGTTGAAATAGAATCGAATGAAATGGAAAAGAATGGAATGATTTGGAAAGGAATGGAATGTTTTGGAATTAAATGGAAGGTTACAGAGCTGAATGGATTGCTGTGGAATGCAATGGAATGTTGTGGAAAGGGATAGAATGTTAGGGAAAGCAATGTTAGGTTAAGGAATTGAATGGAATTTGTGGATGGGAATGGAATCTTATGAAACAGAAAGAAATATAATGAATTGAAAAGGAATGTTGGGTAGTCAAATGGAATGTTATGCTATCAAGTGTAATGTTGAATAATATGACCAAATTTTAATGAATGGAATGGAATGTGATGCAACAGAACGGGAATGATGTGCTGGAATGGAATCGAATGTAATGGAATGGTATGGAATGTTTTGGAATGCAATGGGAAGTCATGGAATGGAATGGAATGAAGTTGAAGGCAATGGAATGTGGCATAAAAGTGTAGAATGTTGCGGAAAGGAAGAAAATGTCAAGGAATGGAATGGAATTTTGTTGTATGAAATGGAATCTTATGCAATGGAATGAAATAGAATGTTTTCTACGGAATGGAATGTTGATGAATGGTAAGGAATGTTATGGTTTGAAGTGGAAAGTTGATAATAAGAACCGAATTTTGAAGAATGGAAGGGAATGTTAAGTAATAATCCGAATAACATGTTCGAATGGATTAGAATGTTATGGAATGGAGTGCTATCTTGTGGAATGGAAAGAATGCTGTGGATTGGAATGGAATGTTATGGAAAATAATAGAGTGTTGGGAAAGTAATGGAAGTTAAAGAAATGAAATGGAATTCTGTGGATTGGAATGACATAGAATGTTTGAAATGGACTGGAATGTTGCATAATTGAATGGAAAGTAAGGGTGTGAAGTGCAATGTTGATTAATAGAACCGAAATTTGGAGAATGTTATGGAATGTTTTGTAAAATAATGGGAATAATGCGTTGGAATGGAATCGAATTGAACGGAATAAACGGAATGTTTTGGAATGTAATGGTAAGTTACGGAATGGAATGGAATGCTGTGGAAAGCAATGGAACGTTTCCGAATGGAATAAGATGTGTGGAATTGAATGGAATATTATAGAATGGAATGCAATACTGTGGAATGAAATGGAATGTTGTGGAAAGCAATAGAAAGGGGTGGAAATGAATGTACTGTGAAGGAATGGAATGGAATTTCTTGGATTTGCATGGAATGTCATGCAGTAGTATGAATTAGAATGCTGTTTAATGGAATGGAATGTTATGGTGTGAGATGGAATGTTGAATAGAAGAGAATTTTGAAGAATGTAATGCAATGTTAGGTAATAATCGGAATAACGTGTTCAAATGGATTCAAATGTTATGTAATGCAATGCTATGTTGTGCAATAGAATGGAATGCTGTGGCACGGAATGGATTGTTTTGTAAAGGAATAGAATATTCGGAAAGGATTGGAAGTTAAAGGAATGGAATGGAATTTTGAGGATTGGAATGAAATGAAATGAAATGTTTGAAATGGGCTGGAATGTTGTATAATCGAATGGAAAGTTATGGTGTGAAGTGCAATGTTGATTAATAGAACCGAAATTTGAAGAATGGCATGGAACGTTTTGTAAAAAATGGGAATAATATGTTGGAGTGGATTCGAATCGAATGGAAAGAAAGGGAAGTTTTGGAATGGAACGGAATTTTCTGGAATGGAATGGAGTGCTGTGGAATGCAATGGAATGTTGCGGAAAGGAATAGAATGTCAGTGAAATCAATGGAAGGTTAAGGAATGGAATGAAATTTTGTGGACAACAGAATGGAAATAATGTGTACAATGGAATAGAATGTTATGGAATGGAATGCCATGGAATGCTGTGGAATGCAATGGAATGTTTCGGAATGGAATAAAATCTTATTGAAAGGAATGAAAGGTTAAGAAAATAATGGAATTTTGTGGTTTCGATTGGAATCCTATGTAATAGAATGAAATAGAATGTTTGCAATGGAACGGAATGTAGTGTGATCGAATGAAATGTAGTGGGTTGAAGTAGAATGTTGATTAACAGAAAAGAATTTTAATTAATTTAATGGAATGTTAGGTAAGAGAACGAGAATCATGTGTTGGTGTGGAATTGAATCTTAAGGAATTTAATGGAATGTTGTGGAATTGAATGGAATGTTATGGAAACGAATGGAATGCTGTGGAATTCAATGGTATGTTGTGGAAAGCAATAGAAAGTTGGGGAAGGAAAAGAGGGTGAAGGAATGAAGAGGAATTTTGTGGATTGGAATGGAAATTATGCAATGGAAGGAGAGACAATGTGTGCAATGAATGGGATGTTCGGTAATCAAATGGAATGTGATGGTATGAAGTGGAATGTTGATTAACAGAACCGAATTTAAAAGAATGGAATGGAAAGTTAGGTAACAGAATGGGAATAATGAGTTTGAATGGAAACAATGTTATGCAATGCAAGTGAAATTTGTGGAATTGCATGCAACGTTAAGGAATGGAATGGAATGCTGTGGAATGCCACGGCATGTTGTGGAAAGGAATAGAACGTTGGGGAAAGGAATGGGAGGTTAAGGAATGGAATGGAATTTTGCGGATTGGAATGGAATCCTACGCAATAGAACGAAATAGAGTTGTTGAAATGGAATGGTGTTCTGTGTAATCGAATGGAATATTATGATGAGAATTGGAATGTTAATAGAACCGAATTTTACTGAATCAATGGAGAGGTATGTAATAGTACTGGAATAATGTGTTGGAATGGAATTGAATGTTAAGGAATGGAATTGAATATTGTGGAATTGAAAGGAATGCTTTAGAAAGGAATGGAATGTTGGGGAAAGGAATAGAATGTTGGGGAAATGAATGGAATGTTAAGGAATCAAACGGAATTTTGTGGTTTGGAATGGAATCTTATTCAATAGAATGAAATAGAGCGTTTGAAATGTGATGGAATGTAGTGTAATCGAATGGAATGTTATGGGATGAGGTGGAATGCAGAGTAATGGACCTGAATTTTAATTAACGTATGGAATTTATGTAACAGAATGGGAATAAGGTTTTGGAAATGAATCGAATGTTATGGAATGGAATGGAATACTGTGGAATTGAATGGAATGTTCTAGAATGGAATGGAATTCGGTGGAATGCAATGGAATGTTGTGGAAAGGATTAGAATGTTGGAGAAAGGAATGGAAGGTTAAGGAAAGGAATGGAATTTTGTTGCTTGGAATGGAAACTTATGCAACATATTGAAATAGAATGAAATGGAATGGAATGTCGTGTAATTGAATAGAATGTTATGGTATGAAGTTCAATGTACATTAACAGAATCGAATTTTAATGAATGGAATGGAATGTTATGTAACACAAAGGGAATAATGTGTTCGAATGCAATGGAATGTTATGGAATGGAGAGCAATGTTGTTGAATTTAAAGGAATGTTATGGAATGGAATGGATGCTGTGGAATGCAATGGATTGTAGTGTAAAGGAATAGAATGTTGAGAAAGGAACGGATGTAAAAGGAATGGAATAGAATCTTGTGAATTGCAATGGAATCTTACGGAGTGGAAAGAAATAGAATATATGAAATGGAGAATGTTTTATAATCGAATGCAATGTTATGGTATGAAGTGCAATGTTGATTAATATACTCAATTTTAATGAATGGTATGGACTATTTTGTAAATGAGTGGAATAATGTGTTGAAATGGAATCGAATGGAATGGAAAGGAATGGAATTTTTTGGAATGGAATGGAATGTTGTGGAATTAAATGGAATGTTAAAGAATGGAATGGAATGCTGCGGATTGCAAAGGAATGTTGTGGAAAATAATAGAATGTTGGGGAAAGCAATGTTAGTTAAGGAATGGAATCTAATTTTGTGGATAGGAATGGAATCTAATGAAACAGAATGAAATAGAATGAATTGAAAAGGAATGATGTGTAGTTGAATGGAATGTTATGCTATCAAGTGTAATGTTGAATAATAGGAACAAATTTTAATGAATAGAATGGAGTGTTATGCAACAGAAAGGGAATGATGTGTTGGAATGAAATCGAATGTAATGGATTGGTATGGAATGTTTTGGAATGCAATGGAATGTCCTGGAATGGAATGGAATGCAGTGGAAGGCAATGGAATGCGGCAGAAAAATGTGGAATGTTGCAGAAAGGAATGAAATGTTAAGGAATGGAATGGACTTTGTGGTACGGAATGAAATCATATGCAATGGAAAAACATAGAATGTTTGAAATGACTTGAATGTTGTATAATCGTATGGAATGTTATGGTGTGAAGTGCAATGTTGATTAATAGAACCGAATTTTGAAGAATGTTATGTAATGTTTGTAATAGAGTGGGAATAATGGGTTGGAATGGAGTCGAAAGGAACGAAAAGGAATGGAAAGTTTTGAAATGTAATGGTAAGCTATGGAATGGAAGGAATGCTGTGGAATGCAATGGAAGGTTTAGGAATGGAATAAGATGTGTGGAATTGAATAGAATGTTATGGAATGGTATGCAATGCTGTGGAATGAAACGGAATGTTGTGGAAAGCAATAGAAAGTTGTGGAAATGAATGGAGTGTGAAGGAATCGAATGGAATTTTGTGGAATTGCAGGGAATGTCGTGCAATAGTGTGAATTAGAATTTTCTTTAACGGAATGGAATGGTATGGTGTGAGGTGGAATGATGAATAGAAGCGAATTTTGAAGAATGTAATGTAATGTTAGGTAATAATCAAAATAACGTGTTCAAATGGAGTCAAATGTTATGTAATGGAATGGTATGTTGTGGAATGGAATGGATTGCTGTGGAATGGAATGGAATGTTGTGCAAAGGAATAGTATATTGTGAAAGGATTGGAAGTTAAAGGAATGGAATGGAATTTTGAGGATTGGAATGAAATGAAATAGAATGTTTGAAATGGGCTGGAATGTTCTATAATCGAATGGAAAGTAATGGTGTGAAGTGCAATGTTGATTAATAGAACCGAATTTTGAAGAATGGCATGCAATGTTTTGTAAAAGAATGGGAATAATGTGTTGAAGTGGAATCGAATGGAATGGAAAGGAGTGGAATGGTAAGTTACGGAATTGAATGGAATGCTGTGGAATGCGATGGAATGTTGCGGAAAGGAATAGAATGTAAGTGAAGGGAATGGAATGTTGTGGAATTAAATGGAATGTTACAGAACGGAATAGCATGCTGTGGAATGCCATGGAATATTGTGGAAAGAATAGAATGTTAGGGAAAGCAATGTAAGGTTAAGGAATGGAATGGAATTTGTGGATAGGATTGGAATATTATGAAACACAAGGAAATATAATGAATTGAAAAGGAGTGTTGTGTAGTCGAATAGAATTTTATGCTATCAAGTGTAATGTTGAATAATAGGACCAAATTTTAATGAATGGAATGAAATGTTATTGAACAGAACGGGAATGATGTGTTGGAATGGAATCGAATGTAATGGAATGGTATGGAAAGTTTTGGAATGCAATGGAAATTCATGGAATGGAACGGAAAGTAGTTGAAGGCAATGGAATGTCGCAAAAGTGTAGAATGTTGCGGAAAGGAATGAAATGTCAGTGAATGGAATGGAATTTTGTGGTATGGAATGGAATCTTATGTAATGGAATGAAATAGAATGTTTTCTATGGTATGGAATGTTGACGAATGGTAAGGAATGACATGGTATGAAGTGGAATGTTGATTATTAGAACCGAAATTTGAAAAATGGAAGGGAATGTTAAGTAATAATCGGCATAACGTGTTTGAATGGAGTAGAATGTTATGGAATGGAGTGCTATCTTTTTGAATGGAAAGGAATGCTGTGTTTTGCAATGGAATGTTGTGGAAAAGAATAGAGTGTTGGGAAAGGAATGGAAGTTAAAGGAATGATATGGAATTTTGTGGATTGGAATGACATAGAATGTTTGAAATGGACTGGAATGTTCTATAATCGAATGGAAAGTAATGGTGTGAAGTGCAATGTTGATTTATAGAACCACATATAGTGAATGGAAGATAATGTTATACAACAGAATAGGTATCATGTGTTGGAATGAAATAGAATGTTATGGAATGGAATGCAATGGAATGCTGTTGAATGCTTGGATGGTTTCGGAATGGAATATAATGTTGCAGAAAGGAATGAAAGGTTAAGTAATATAATGGAATTTTGTGGTTTCGAATGGAATCCTATGTAATAGAATGAAATAGAATGTTTGAAAAGGAAAGGAATGTTGTGCGATCGAATTAAATGTAGTGGGATGAAGTAGAATGTTGATTAACAGAAAAGAATTTTAATGAATGTAATGGAATGTTAGGTAAGAGAACGAGAATCATGTGTTGGTATGGAATTGAATCTTATGGAATGGAATGGAATGCTGTGGAATTGAATGGAATGTTATGGATAGGAATGGAATGCTGTGGAATGCAATGGTATGTTTTGGAAAGCAATAGAAAGTTGGAGAAAGAATAGAGGGTGAAGGAGTGGAGAAGAATTTTGTGGATTGGAATAAAATGTAATGCAATGGAAGGAGATAAAATTTGTGCAATGAATGGGATTTTCTGTAATCAAATGGAATGTGATGGTATGAAGTGGACTGTTGATTAACAGAACCGAATTTCAAAGAATTAATTGGAATGTTAGGTAACTAATTGGAATAATGAGTTTGAATGGAAACAATGTTATGCAATGAATTGAATGTTGTGAAATTGCATGCAACGTAAAGGAATGGAATGGAATGCTGTGGAATGCCATGGCATGTTGTGGAAAGGAATAGAACGTTGGGGAAAGGAATGGGAGGTTAAGGAATGGAATGGGATTTTGTGGATTGGAATGCAGTCCCATGCAATAGAAGGAAATAGAAAGGTTGAAATGGAATTGGGTTCTGTGTAATCGAATGGAATATTATGATGAGAATTGGAATGTTAATAGAACCGAATTTTACTGAATCAATATAGAGGTATGTAATATTACAGGAATAATGTGTTGGAATGGAATTGAATGTTAAGGAATGGAACTGAATATTGGGGAATTGAATGGAATGCTTTGGAATGGAGTGGAATGTTGGGGACAGGAATAGAATGTTGGGGAAATGAATGGAATGTTAAGAAATGAAACGGAACTTTGTGGTTTGGAATGGAATCTTATTCAATGGAATGAAATAGAGCGTTTGAAATGGGATGGAATGTAGTTTAATCGAATGGAATGTTATGATAAGGAGTAGAATGTTGGAGAAAGGAAAGGAAAGTTAAGGAACGGAATGGAATTTTGTGGCTTGGAATGGAAACTTATTCCACATATTGAAATAGAATGTTTGAAACGGAACGGAATGTGGTGTAATCGAATAGAATGTTATGGTATGAAGTTGTAAGTACATTAACAGAATCGAATTTTAATGAATGGAATGGAATGTTATGCAACACAAATGGAATAATGTGTTTGAAAGCAATGGAATGTTATGGAATAGAGAGCAATGTTGTGGAATTTAAAGGAATGTTATGGAATGGAATAGATGCTGTGGATTGCAATGGATTGTTGTGTAAAGGAATAGAATGTTGAGAAAGGAATGGATGTAAAAAGAATGGAATAGAATCATGTGAATTGCAATGGAATCTTATGGAATGGAATGAAATAGAATATATGAAATTGAGAATGTTTTATAATCGAATGCACTGTTTCGGTATGAAGTGCAATGTTGATTAATACACTGAGTTTTAATGATGGTATGGAATATTTCGTAAAAGAATGGGAATGATGTGTTGAAATGGAATCGAATGGAAAGGAAAGGAATGGAATATTTTGGAATGGAATGAAATGTTGTGGAATTAAATGGAGTGTTACAGTATGGAATGGAATGCTGCGGATTGCAATGGAATGTTGTGCAAAGGAATAGAATATTAGGGAAATCAATGTTATGTTAAGGAATACAATGGAATTTAGTGGATAGGAATGGAATCTTATGAAAGAGAAGGAAATGTAATGAATTGAAAAGGAATGTTGTGTAGTCGAATGGAATGTTATGCTATCAAGTGTAATGTTGAATAAAAGGACCAAATTTAATGAATGTAATGGAATGTTATGCAACAGAATGGAAATTATGTGTTCGAAAGGAGTCAAATGTAATGGAATGGTATGGAATGTTTGGAATGCAATTTAAAGTCATGGAATGGAACGGAATGCAGTGGAAGGCAAAGGAATGTGGCAGAAAAGTGTAGAATGTTGCGGAAACGAATGAAATGTCAAGGAATGTAATGAATTTTGTGGTATGAAATGGAATCTTATGCAATGGAATGAAATAGAATATTTTCAGTTGAATGGAATGTTGATGAATGGTAAGGAATGTTATGCTATGAAGTGGAATGTTGATTATTTGAACCGAATTTGAAGAATGGAATGGAATGTTAAGTAATAATCGGAATAACGTGTTCGAATGGTGTGGAATGTTATGGAATGGAGTGCTATCTTGTGGATTGGAAAGGAATGCTGTGGATTGGAATGCAATGTTGTGGAAAAGAATAGAGTGTTGGGAAAGGAATGGAAGTTAACGGAATGAAATGGAATTTTGTGGATTGGAATAACATAGAATGTTTGAAATGGACTGGAATGTTGTATAATCGAATGGAATGTTATGGTGTGAAGTGTACTGCTGATTAATAGAAACGAATTTTGAAGAATGTTATAGAATGTTTTGTAAAAGAATGGGAATAATGTGCTGGAATGGAATCAAATGGAACGGAAAGGAATAGAATGTTTTGGAATGTAATGGTAAGTTATGGAATGGAATGGAATGCTGTGGAATGCAATGGAATGTTAAGGAATCGAATAAGATGTGTGGAATTGAATGGAATATTATGGAATGGAATGCAATC
>JAVSCE010019877.1:0-305819 GCA_032199065.1 Smutsia gigantea
AACACTTTAGTAAATTATAATACCTCGGTAAGCAGAATTGAAACATTTATCTTTCTCTCTTTCTGATCCCTCCAGAATTTAAAAACTCTCACTGACTATTTTTATATTTCATGGCAGTATGTTTATTTGCATAAGTTCAATACCTTGTAAAACGACTGATTAAAAACACTGGCTATATTACCAAGGCTTTGACTGGAATGTCATACCTGAGAGACATGTGCATAAACTCAGATAGGAACAGCTCTAAAGAACTAAGGTTGACCTTATAGAGCCAACAAAGCTCCTTGGAAGAACTAGCCTGGTACCTTGCTTATGGGGTTCTCAGCAGCCTTACCAGGTGAGTAAAGAAGGTCACTTCCTGGCAGGTGCAGGAACCTCAGAAATGTCTTGGGGACCTCAAGAAGAGAGGAAATTCAGTCAAATCTACAGGTACTGCAGGCAAAACCTGATGGCAAGTCTGGCTTGGCTTTCTGGCCTCGAGTCCTTTTAAAAGTCCAATCTGAAGTTTCTTATAAAAAGTTCCAGGAAAGCACATTTAAAAGAGCCTATGTAATCACTTGCTCTCTTGCTGCACTTATGCAAATAATCAAGCCAAGTGTTAATTATTTTCTTAATCTGATTACTTCTAATAAAAATAAGGGTGATGTTAGAGAAAAATATTGTTTCAATAATGCAGCCTTATCTATACTGAGTCCTAATACTAGTCATTGGGACATAAACTAGATCCAGAATTCTAGTTTCTTCAAAATATCTGGCTATGATTCTCTAGATGTTTACTATTTCTAGTCCTCATATTCAGCCATGCATTCTTTAATCTCCTTGTCAAGTCTGTTGTTCCAGAATAGAAAATCCAACTCCAGATGTTGCTGCTTAACATAGTGACATTATTTGTTCTGTCTTGCCTAGAGGCCATGAAGCTGCAAATGGTGACAGAAATAGAACCCAGGATGGAAACTCCCATCTCCTGAGGCCCTCCCAACTGACCACTGATGGACACCTAGCTGCACCCCCTACTGAGCCCCCTCTTAGCATGAAGCAGCCAGAGTGGTCATTGCCCCCCTTCCCTAGCAGCAGCTAGGGTCTCTATCTGTAGAGGGTGGAATGAGACAGGGACCGTGGGTGTAGTCAGAGAAGGGTGAGGGCCTCCAGAAAAAGTAGGGCAGGATATTTACAGTCAGCAATATAACAATGGGAAAAGAAGTCCCTTTTGAAACTCTGTGTTAAGCATTATGCAAAGTCAAGGTCACGCTAATCCTCTAGCATCAAGATACCAGACTAAGAATATAGACATCTTCAGTAAGGTCAGTTAAAAGTCAAAAGGCCAGGAGCAACTTGGCCTAGAGTGATTGAGTGGTTTTACAAATAAAGAAGAGTATCTCAGTATAACCCGTGACTTTACTGTAAACAGCCCTAGCAAGCAGAGATCAACCCAGCCCACCTTGAGGGCAGGGCAGGTGGTACAAGTCCACACCCCTAAGCCTTTTTTTCATGTTCTGGAAAAACCCTCATTTGCCTATAAAAACCCCTAGACAATGCACCACCCCGGGACTCCCTTGTCCCCTCCTGGCGTGAGCTGGGAGCTCTGTCCTTCCACTTTATTTCTAAATAAAAGCCTGTACCTTGCTCTCCTACCTTGCCTGTTTGCTAAGCTCATTCTTTGGCTTTGTGAACAAGAACCCTGGCATCAACATTCCTGGCTCCCAAGGGAGATGGGGATCCACTGAGGGAGACACAGGGGAACGTGTCACTCAAGACTTTGAGAATGGCAGCCAGGCTAGTCCCATAGACAGGGTAGGATGAGTGCCCAATATTGTGTGCCATAGACGGCTTCCTTCTATAAGGACAGTGAAAGAAAAGGCAGGCTTGGATGCCGATACTCATCTCTGAAGTTATCCAGGATGTGTCCCCAAAGATGATGCCAGGGTTCTTGTTCACGAAGCCAAAGAATGAGTTTCACAAACACTCAAGGTAGGAGAGCAAGGTACAGGCTTTTACTGAGAGATACAGTGAGAGGACAGAGCTCCTGGTTCATGCCAGGAGGGGACAAGAGAGTCCAGGGTGGTGGGTTGTCTAGGGTATTTATAGGCAGTTGAGGATTTTTGGGAACTGATAAAGGGCTTAGGGTGTTGACTTGTTAAAAGTGGCCTTACAATGTTTGTCCTTGATGAGATATTAAATCCCTTTTAGCATGCTAAAGTGAATCTTACACATGATTACAAACAATTAGCATAATAAAAACATGGGCTACTTTCCTTTATCTGGGAGTATCAACTGATCTCACTGAATGACTTTAGAGCTTAATGTTTAACACAGAGTTTTGGTAGGGGGTTTCCTTGCATGTAGTTACATTGCTCTGACTGTAAATATTCTGCCTTGCTTTTTCTGGAGGCCCTCACCCTACCCTGTCTAAACCCATGGTCCCTGTCTCATGGGGATGGGATTAGGGCAAGGAGACATGTTGAGGGGTAAATTTACCCCAGGTAAACTGCCTTTTGCATCTTTTACTACAAACTCATTACTATAAACTTGCTGTGAGCAAATCCTTCACCTTCAGGAACTGGCCCTATTCCAGGTGGCACTTACTGTCAGTGGAGCTGCCCCTCTGGCATTGTTTTTCCCTACCAAGAATATGTCTTTCCCAATTTCTTGTCACAGAGAATTCATTACTTCTTTTGAACAGTTTCCTTGGGTCTTCTTGATGAGAGTACAATCTTTATTTGAGATATTGTAGCCTTACAGAATGAAGGCCCTTCCTTTAGGCTTGAGTCTTGAGAGCTGCCTGGAAATTTACAAATGCACATTGACTGCAAGAATTGAAATTGATGTTATTAGAGTGAGAAAAGGGAAAAGAACAGACAGAGTGGGCCATAGCACAGTCTTCAAAAGGATAGAAATAGCTATGGTCAAAGCTGGGATTTTGATTCTCATTACAAAGTCAGTGTGGACTAGAGGAAGGCTGCTTTCTGATCTTTCTCTTAAGGATGATTTAAGATTTTTAAATTCCTCAGCTCTACCGGCATAAGGCCTGCAGATTTTTCTGTCTTATTCTAGTGATGCTTTAGTCTTTTGTAGAGCTTGGACTTGTTGACACATTTAATTACCTTTTCTTTCCTTTTAAAGTTTTTGAAGACTTAGGTCAACAGAATGTGTTCTCTTCAAAAAAGAGTAAAAAACATAAAATGTTACCCTTGCCCTTCTATAATTCTTCACACTCCCAACCTTCCCTCCACATTCAGCAATTATTCATTGTTCGTGCACCAAATATTCACTGAGTCCCTGCTCTGTGCCTGGCATCGTTTAGCTGGCTGTGGGTAAAGTGGTGAAGAAAGGAGGGAAGTTTTGACTCTCATGGAGCTTACATCCTGGCTTGGAAGAGACAGACCCTAAAAAGACAAATGCTCATTGCTTGGTGAAAGGGCCTTGGCTCTTACTCTTAGTGGGCTAGGGAGCCACTGTAGGGCTTAGCTTGACACAGAAGAGGGAAGTGACCTTTGGCTGCTCTGGCTACTGCATAGAGAATGGGTAGAGGGAGAAGATATTAGTTAGGACGCTACTGGAAAAGCCCCAGCAAAAGATGATGGTGGCTCTCACCAGAGAGATGGTGAGAAGTGGTTCCACTGAGGGATGTGTTTTGGAAGAACTGTCAGGCTTTGATGATGTGTTGGGCAAACGCTTTGAAACAGAGAGTGGTCAAGGATGGAGCTAAGGTTTTAGGCTAGGACAATCAGTTCTATAGAGTTTAAGTGAAATGGGTGGAGAACCTGAGTTAGGTTAAGGTCAGGTGTAAGTGGGTGAAGGGTTCTTTTGTGGGTACTCTCAGATCTCCAAATGGAGATGCCCAGGTAGCACCGACATTCAAGAGAGAAAGCTGGGATTCCGCACTTCAGACTTGTGACACACATTGATTTAAAAGCTGCAGCTCTGCTTGAGCGTGCCAAGGGAGTGCGTGGAAGTGCATGAAGACAGAGAAGACTCCTAACTGGAATGAAATGGCATGACTAAAAATTAAATGGTCAAGTCAATTTTTTTCAACATTATACATGCTAGTACACCAAACACTAGAACAAAAACTGGAATCTCTATTATTCTGTTTTGTATTGTTAGCCAAATTTTTATAAGCATTTATTGGCTCAAAAAGGATGACACCAAGGCTTTTGGCTTGAGAAACTGGAAGACTGTAGTTGTAATTTACTGATTTGGGGAAGACCGGGAACAGACTCGTGTTGGGTGTGGTCAGGGAAGGAAATCAAAACTTGAGATAATCAAATGGAGATGTTGAACATGCTGTTAGATATCAGAGAATAAATTTAGGGGAGATATCTGGTTGGAGATTTGACTTGGTGTTATCAATATATAGATAGTGTTTAAACCTATTGTACAGTTTAATATTAAAGACATGGATGTCTTCTCCATAGAGTGTGAGTGTGGCTAGAGAACAGATAAGAACAGAAACGACAGACTAGTCTGGGCCTCTCCAATATCTAGAGATGGAGAAGATATGGAGGAATTGCAAAGGAGTGAGGTGAGAGAGGAAAAAGCAGAAGTGCTGTCTAATAAGCCAAATTATCTAAAACTTTGCAAGTACTTAAAATATCACATAAATCATAGATTCTTTTTAAACTTAACACAGGCATAGAGTACCCATAGGTGTGACTTACATCATCTTGGTGCTTAATTCTAAATCTCCCCAGCATTATAGATCCTTGCTTGCTAAGGAAGTAATTATGTCTTCCTAGTATTTTGGGGGTTGCTTTCCCAAAGGACTATTTTGAAATTAGGTTTCCAGCTGAACATTTCCAGCTGATCAGTGCACATTGAACAGAGATTTTGGCTGGATGTGATATGTGAAGCTGCAGACATCAGGGTGTGGCTTCTCAACCCCTGACTGCCATGCTTGAGGAGCTCTTTAGAGCCTCTTTCTATCACTAATTTGAAGGGTAGAGGACGGCATGGTTACGTAACTCAGCTTGGTGGGGTTGAGTTTTATACCTAACATTGGTTGGAGTCTTTGAGCAACCCCGGAAGGAGTTACAGCACTTGATTTGATTGGACTGGGCATTCCTTTATCTTTTGAGGTTGTGTCAAGATCTTTCGCTGGAATTCTGAACCTGGGGTTGGCAGAAATTCCCAGAGGGTCTCCTGTGGATAGAACCCAGGGATCCATGAACTTGGATGGGAAGAATCATTGCAACTTTACTTTCATTAACTTTTCATTGAAATCCAGCAATTCCTTCAATTATGAATGTAAGCAACAGACCACATTAGTATAGCAGTAACCAGACTTTGTCACCAGTGAAATATACTGATATCTTATTGATATACAATAAACTCTACATATTTAAAGTGTATAATTTAGTGAGTTTTCACATATGCACACATAATGACCCCATCACCACAATCAAGATAGTGAGCTATTTTTACTTTTAATAACTTCATTTTAAATTTCTACAAAATTTAAGATATGAAATTTTATTTCTTTATCTTTTGAATAGTTAATACATTCAAATGGTTCAAAATTTAAAGACCCAAAATGTTATGTTGTAAAAAGTTTCTTTATCATTCATACCAATACTGGCCCCAATTGGTCATTTCCCTCTCTGGAGGCAACCGGTGTCAATAGTTTCTTTTGTATCCTTACAGAGACATTTATTTATACATATATATATATTATATATCAATTATACCTCAGTAAAGCTCCTTCTAAAAATATGGTAAATGAGGAAGAGATTGACTATTCAAAAACAGAAATATTTATGCATATACAAGCAAATACACATACAGTACACACACACACACAATAGTATAAAAAGCACATTGTTTTTTACCTACCTATTTTTCCCTTACTAATATGTTTTTGGACATTATTCCATATTTGTACTTTAAAAAAATTCTTCATTCTCTTTAACTTCTACTTAGAATTCTATAGTATGGATATACTAACAAGTATTTCTTGAAAACATATGTGTGAAGCAGCTTTCTAAGCTCTGGCATAGCAGTTAACAAAACAAAGTCGTTTCCCTTACAGAACTTATATTCTAATGAGATCTATCATAATTTATTTAATCTGTTCCTAATAATGGGTTTTTAGAAAGTTTTCAATCTTTTGCTATTATTAACAGTGCTGTGATGAATATCTTATATATGAGATTTGCATATATACAAATACATTGGTAGAATACAATTCTAGAAGAGGAATTTCTAGGTCCAAGGGTATGTACCTTTGTAATTGATATGGTCAAATTATTCTTGGTAGAGGTAGAGGATTATCGATTTATACTTCCACCAGTAATGTGTTGGTAGTGCTGCTTCCCCATGCATTGTGCTGTGTGGGTTTTTTTTTTTTTTGTCCATTCAATGGCAAAAAAAAGAAGGCAAGTCACTGTAGAGTTATTTACATGCTTTTATTTCTGATGAATGATACTGGGCATCTTTTCATATCTTTAAGAGCCAATTCTATTTCATATTGTTTGCCTGTTTATCTGTTGAGTTCTTAGTCTTTTCTTGCTGGCTTATAGGATGTACGTATTAGGAAATTTTGGTCTTTTTTTTCTGTAATTTAAAATTCTAATACCTTGACCAGTTTGTCATTTATATTTAGATAATGGCTGTGATGGGTTTTATTATACATAAATTTTTATTTTATGTAGTTAAAATGATCAATCTTTTCTTTTGTGGTTTCTGGGAGGTTTAATGGTACTTTGAAAATTTTTTCCACATTGGATTATAAAAAGACTCCAAAGGTTTCTTCTTGAATTTTAATTATTTTGGTTTTTAAAATTTAAATATTTAATCTATTCAACATCCATTCATGATAAAAACTCTCAACAAAATGGGTATAGAGGGCAAGTACCTCAACATAATAAAGGCCACATATGACAAACCCACAGCCAACATTATACTTAACAGCGAGAAGCTGAAAGATTTTCCTTTAAGACTGGGAACAAGACAAGGATGCCCACTCTCCCCACTTCTATTCAACATTGTACTGGAGGTCCTAGCCACGGCAATCAGACAACACAAAGAAATAAAAGGCATCCAGATGGGCAGGGAAGAAGATAAACTGTCCCTGTTTGAAGATGACATGATATTGTACATAAAAAACCCTAAAGAATCCATTCCAAAACTACTAGATCTAATATCTGAATTCAGCAAAGTTGTGGGATACAAATTAATATGCAGAAATCTCTGGCATTCCTATCACTAACAATGACCTAGCAGAGAGAGAAATCAGGAAAACAATTCCATTCAATGTTGCATCAAAAAGAATAAAATACCTAGGAATAAACCTAACCAAGGAAGAGAAAGGCCTATACTCTGAAAACTACAAGACACTCATGAGAGAAATTTAAGAAGAAACCAATAAATGGAAACACATCCCATGCTCATGGATAGGAAGAATTAATATTGTCAAAATGGCCATCCTGCCTAAAGCAAACTACAGATTCAATGCAATCCCTATCAAAATACCAACAGCATTTTTCAATGAACTAGAGAAAATCATTCTAAAATTCATATGGAACCACAAAAGACCCCAAATAGCCATAGCAATCCTGAGAAGGAAGAATAAAGCTGGGGGGATTATGCTCCCCAACTTCAAGCTTTACTTCAAAGCCACAGTACTCGAGACAATTTTGTACTGGCACAAGAACAGACCCATAGACCGATGGAACAGACTAGAGAGCCCTGATATAAATCCAAGCATATATGGTCAATTAATATATGATAAAGGAGCCATGGACATACAATGGGGAAATGACAGTCTCTTCAACAGCTGGTGTCGGCAAAACTGGACAGTTACATGCAAGAGAATGAAACTGGATTATTGTTTAACTCCATACAGAAAAGTAAACTCCAAATGGATCTAGGACCTGAATGTAAGTCATGAAACCATAACACTCTTAAAAGACAATATAGGCAAAAATCTCCTGAATATAAGCATGAGTGACTTCTTCCCGAACGCTTCTCCTTGAGCAAGGGAAACAAAAGCAAAAATGAACTCATGGGACTACATCAAACTAAAAAGTTTCTGTACAGCAAAGGACACCATCAACGGAACAAAAAAGCACCCTACAGTATGGGAGAATATATTTATAAATGACATATCCAACAAGGGGTTAACATCCAAAATATATAAAGAACTCACACACTTCTACACCCAAAAAGCAAATAACCCAATTAAAATTGGGCAGAGGATATGAAGAGACAGTTCTCCAAAGAAGAAATTCAGATGGCCAACAGGCACATGAAAAGATGCTCCACATCACTAATCATCAGGGAAATGCAAATTAAAACCACAATGAGATATCACCTCACACAAGTAAGGATGGCCACCATTCAAAAGACGAAGAACAACAAATGCTGGTGAGGATGCGGAGAAAGGGGAACCATCCTACACTGCTGGCAGGAATGTAAGCTAGTTCAACCATTGTGGAAAGCAATCATGAGGTTCCTTAAAAAACTAAAAATAGAAATACCATTTGACCTGGGAATCCCACTTCTTGGAATTTACCCAAAGAATACAACTTCTCAGATTCAAAAAGACATATGCACCCCTGTGTTTATTGCAGCACTTTTTACAATAGCCAAGAAATGGAAGCAACCTAAGTGTTCATCAGTAGATGAATGGATAAAGAAGAGGTGGTACATATACACAATGGAATACTTTTCAGCCATAAGAAAGAAACAAATCCTGCCATTTGCAACAACATGGATGGAGCTGAAGGATATTATGCTCAGTGAAATAAGCCAGGCGGAGAAAGACAAGTGCCAAATTACTTCCCGCATTTGTGGAGTATAACAACGATGTAAAACTGAAGGAACAAAATAGCAGCAGACTCAGAGACTCCAAGAAGGAACTAATGGTTACCAAAGGGGAGTGGTGTGGGAGGGTGGTTGGGGAGGATGGGAGAAGGGGAAATAAATAAATAAATAAGGAAACCAAAAGATAAAATAAAATAAATAATAAATAAATAAATATTTAATCTACCTGGTATTGTCTTCTCTTAAAGTAAGGACTCAACTTTTTTTCCTGGATGGCTGCTCCAACATTATTAAATGATCTTTCTTTTATCCATTGATTTTAAATGCAATCTTTATATCTACTAAATTTCTATATATGTTTAGGTTTATTTCTTGCCCTTCTACTATGATCCATGGATGTGTCTGCATAGTCAATGTGTCAATACCACAGTTTCAACTATTATAACTTTATAATATGAAGGCCTTTTGCTACTCATGTTTCTCACAATTGTTGTAGCTATTTTTGCTTGCTTATTTTTCCATGTACTTTAAAATCAGCTTCTCCATTCCAGATCTCAATATTTCATTGTTATTCCCCAGGGAGCCCAATACATAGCATTTCTTTACTTGTTCTGGTTCTGAACAAATTGAGAAAAAAGGTAAAGAATTAGTCATATGAGAAATAAAAACATAATCTTTATTAGAGATCAAAGCAGAGATGGATAACTAAGTATGCCCCAAATGGGCTTGTGAGCTGAACCTCATCACCGGGCAGCTGTGCCCCGTGAGTCCCAGTGACCTTGGTCTGGCGATGGCCTCTGGAAGTGGGAGACATCTGGGTAAGACTTGTGGAACCATTGCTTCTGCGGCCTACTCACTTCCAAGAAAAAAGAAGAAATGGAGCCAAGAAAGTCTAGTTCATTCTTCCCAAATTTGCCAGAGGAGGAGAAGGAGGAGTGAACAAGGGCTAAAAGGAGACCTTAAAAGTTGCCCCTCCACAGTAAAGGAAACTGAAGCTTTCCCTTCTAACAACTGGAAGCTGGTAGGAGTAAATTATTATCCTACTTTTTAGATGAGAGACATAATACACTGAGGTATTAGGAGGTGGCACAGAAAGTTTCATCATCTCCCTCAGTTCATTCCACATGCAAAACATTTCTTGCTTTCAGTAAATCTCCAACATTAATTTTTTTGGCCTAATCTCTCACCGCAGCATTAACATGAGAGACATCATAAAGATAAATGTCTCCATTCGTTTGTTGTTTCCCTTCATTGAAATGTTAGAAATAATCTTTAATATGATGGCACAAATAATCCTCAATCCAGCCTTCACCTGTTTCCAGCTGGAATTCTGACACTGAGTTCAGCCTTTCCTGGCAGTGCTCGTTTCCGGATAGCACCATCTATCTTGGCACCTATCACACAGCTTGGCTCTGACTCTTACTTCAAATTAATTAACCCTGAAGTGATGCCAACCTGCCTGCATAGCTCCCTCTACATAGTGTATTTGCCATGTCATTGATTGTGTCTATGGGATTATTGTCATGGACCCTAAAACTGGGGGAGAAAGACTCAGCATCGTCTCTAACTGCCTGAACTTGAAGCCAGAGTTATCCAGGGCTAATCGCCTATCCTACGCCCATTTACTCCTAGCCCAGGAGATCTGGCTGCACTAAAAGTGACCATCAGTGGGTCAAACATGTCTCTTCAATGATCACCTAACTCCTCCTAATCCACGTACTTCTCTAGGCAGTAGATCCCTTTCAGCCCTCCAACCCTGGTGCCCCACACCTAAGACACATGGTTCTATGGAATTCCAGGGCAGGGCATTATTCCTAAACATATGTTCTGAAATAAAATAATGCTTATTTTTAAACTGTTATGTTAATGTGGTAGCTGCTCATTGGAAGAGAAAGAATAATCATAAATGTGCATCATTATTGGAATCAAAAGAGAAAAATGAATTTATTTTTGAATGTACTGATAAAAAGGAATTCAGCTTCATTGCATAACCTTCCAAAGAACTAATGCAAGTTGTCATTATAACAAGCTTTATGGTCTGTCTGTGTGTATGTGTGTTTATTTAAAAAGTCATTCTCTATCTTAGGGCTACTGAGTTCAAGCACACTCCACAGAAGAGCTTGTTAATGTTCATCACAGCATCTGAGTGGTATTTTGGGAGGTCCACAGAACTTAATTAGAAAGAAAGTTGGCTCTAATTTCTTCTTTTAGTTCTCCTCCTTGAAAAAATAAAGCTTGGCTGTTTGAAGACCCTTAAAAAAACTATTCTTTAGTTTCCTCTTGATTCGTGTTTATTGCTCAAAGTTTTCCCAGGGGAGAGCTGGAGGCAACCCTTGAGCAGCTCAGGCGTTCTGTTCTATTCCTTTTCTATCAAGGGCTCCAGATAAGAGCTCTGAAGAGGGGACCACATTCAGCCCTCACAGCAGGATGTCAGTACTTTATAATAACCTCTCCCACAGCCCCAAGCTCTCAGCACTATTCACTTTGTACTAGTACCCTTAACATTGCACAAAGGAAGACTTTGAAAGTCCTTGGACCCCCCATCCCTGCTGAGAACCCAGGATGCAGGATCCTGCACAGCAGTCTTCCAAAAGCCCCCTCATTTTATTTCCATCTCTAATTTCTGGGCCAGAGTTTTCTCCTTGAAGATGGCGAAGGACAGCTGTGTAAATAAATACAGATGACTGCAACAGGCTGAACGCTTTCCCCAGTCGCCTGCTACACTCACATAGGCTCTCTGTTGACTGTGTGTAGGCTGGATAAAGACATGGACCCCAAGTGCTGCAAGGTATGGTATTCTTCAGGGAGAACATCGCCTGGTGTTAAGCACCAGTGAGAATGTTCTGTATAAAATAGAGATGCAGGGCTGCTGGCTTATCAGAAACAGTGAACTGTATTATACTGTTGTAGTTGGGAACTTTTGAAAAGTGTGTTCCTAAAACCAATCAATTAGTCATTTAGTGAACATTTATTGAATAACTACTATATGCAAAGCATTTTTCTAAGCACTTATGTAGATACTTGGAAAACCTCAATGATGCCTGTTTATGCTTCAAGGCTGTGGATCATAGTAAAGGGATAAGTAGTGATCAAAAGCATGGTTTCTGAAATCAAGTGGCCTAGCTTTGAGTTCTGACTCCACTGCCTCCCAGCTGTGTGGCCTTGGGCAAGTTGCAAACCTTTCCTGAGCTTCAGTTTCCTCATCTCTTACATTGTCTTCCTCACGGTATTGTCATGAGAATTAAATGATGTGATGCACAGTGTTGGTCACATAATCAGCTCAAAATAAAGATTATCTGTCATATTAGATAGGGTCTGGACTAAGCTGCTAGCAAAGAGACCCCAGTCCAGCATGGCATGATAGAGGCTCATTTTCTCTGTCCAGAGCTGGAAAGTCTGGGGTTTTAGGTATATCTCTGTCATTTTCAACATGCAGCTTCCTCTCTAAGACCAAGTGATTGCCCCAGCCCTCTCCACGTCCCAGCCAACAAGCAAGGCAAAAGGCCAGGGAAGGCACACTTATTCCCTTTCAGTGTATGACCCAGAAGTGACACATATCATTTCTTGTTACATACCATTTGCCAGACCTTAGTCATATGATTGTGTCAAGCTGCACTGTGCTGCATTACAAGGGCAGGAACTGTACTGCCTGGCTTGGCTGGCCCTGTGCACAGTGGAAACTTGTACCTTCTGTTGTGTGCAGTGATGGGCCGTGAAGCTCCTGGCTACAGCTATCGCTCTTACCAAGCCATAACACCAGTGACAGCCACTGCTTTGGGAGACCTGGGAGATCATAGGAGGTAGGCTCCTACACACGTGAGGTGAGAAAAAATTTTCCGAAGGAGGGATAGAGAGGTCAGAGGCCTCAGAGAGGGAGTTTGTTCAGAGCAAACTGAGACGCCCAGGCTGCTGGAGTGCAGCATGCAATAGCAGAATTGTTTGGAAAGTAAAGCCACAGCATAGGTCAATGGAAGATCATGAAGGGCCTGAAACATTTGTGCTATATTTTTTAGGCAGTGAAGAGACAGTACAGTTTTTTTTAGCAAGGGAGGGAAAGACAGGGCATATAGTTTCAGAACATATGTTTGACAGTGGCAGAAGGTGAATGACCAAATGGGGAAGTCTTTTCAATAAACCAGGGATGAGATTTTGAGGGCCTGAACTGAGCCACTGTGGTGGTGGGATTGGTAAGATAAAGCCAAATGGGAGGCACCTTGGGGAACAGAAACAACAGCATATGCTAACCGGCTGAGTAGGGATATGAAGAAAATGGGTGAAGAGTGACTCAAATTGTTCAACCTTTGTTTTTCTCAAGACAATGATGCCATTAACAAGGACAGGGAAGCTGGAAAGAGGGAGAGAAGAGCTGGGAAGGATAGAATATCCATGGTCGGGTAGTCTGTAAACGTTGTGATTTATGAGTTAATTAGCCCCAGCTGGAACCATCAGCTTACTGATGGGTTTGGATAATGTCATGCAGGATGTGAGTAGTTAGAGAAGAGACTGGGTGCAGGGACTGGGTCCTGGGTCCAGCACTTACGATGCAGGTCAAGGAAGATGATCCAGCAAAAGGGACTGAGGAGAATGTGGCCTCTGAGAAGCTTGCCTGCCTGCCTCATAGTACCAAAGCTTTCCTCCTGGGTCGGGCTTTTAGGAGTATCTGCAGCGTGAGCCGCACTGTGAGCGTGTGCTGGTGTTGTGGCTGTGGCTCTGTGAGTAGCAGCAGAGCAGAGCAGAGCAGAGTGAGTGTTATGAAAGAAAGTAACAGCACAGTCCTAGTGCTTCAGAAAGAACAATGTGACTGTCCAAGCTTCAAGCTGGGTGAAGCAAGAGCCAGCTTCAACTTATGTTGCTGCTTGTTGTCCTTAAATCATTCACCTGTCGTCTGAACTCCAGGTCATGCTGGAGAAACTGGGTAGAGCTGACCTGGAGAAGGCAATGGGCAAGGACCTCTGTCTACCTCTGGCCTTCCTGGCCTTCTCCATAATACCCTTTCTGCAATCATGGGAAATGCTGGGCACAGGGACTGGACAACTTCATTGAATTACGAGTTCTGAGCCGGGTTCTATGTTCCTACTGACTGATGAAAAATACAGCTCAGAGCAGGGGACTTCAGAATTTCCTCACTCAGGGCCCTCCTGGGGAATTTCCTTGGGAGATGGCCAAGGTCGGTGTTTGGATAGTTGGTACTATGAGGCAAGCAGCTACTGTCTCCCTACTCCAGGTTCTCAGTTGGGAAATCCCTATTGGTGAATGTTGGACCTGAACTAGGTCTTGGGGAAGAGGCTTGCGGGAGGTGGGAGAAGGCTGCAGGCGGTAGGATGGCTCAGCTTCTCTAACTTATCAACATGCTTTTTCTAAGCTATCCCTTTCTGGTGATGTAACTGCCATTTCCCTAGGGGCAATACTTAAAAAAAATCTTTAATTGTATCTTAAAATAAATAAGCAAGAGAAATATTTATTCGTTGTAGAACACTTGAAAAATATTGAGCATCCTTAGAAGACAAAAGCTATACAGATTTCTACTACTATGGACAACTACCGGAAATGGTATTTCCTTTTAATAAAATAGACAGATAGTTGGAATGATACAATGCATGAAATTGTGCATATGATTTTTAACACCTAACATTATAATAAAAATATTTTTCTGAAATTTCTAGCTCTGCTTTTATTTGTTGTGTTAGCTTGGGTGAGTTACTTAACCTCTGAAAACCTCAGTATCCTCATCTGTAAAATGGAGAAACTAATAGTACCTCCTTCACAAGATTGCTGTCAGCACTAAATAAGATGAAATATGTAAAACTCAGCTGAGACCTATGTGGATAAAATGAGAGTTCCTGTGGCCAGGATTCTCACCTGGCCCTGGTTGACTAGCTCACTGCACACCTGTGGGCAATACATGGCTGTTGAGTCTAGATAAAGAGCTCCACCCAGTGCTCTGGGCACGATACGGGGGCACCACTGCAAGGCTGCAGGAGAGCAGAGCAGAGGCTGGAGTGGTGGCAGGGCCAAGGACAGAGGCCCAGAGGACAGCTGTGTGGGATGGCTGTGCAGAGAGGCCCAGAGGACAGCTGTGCAGACAGAGGGGCCCAGAGGCAGAGACCGGCTTGTTGCATGCAGACTCACTCTGAGTGAACGGGATTTTAGTGACTGACCTGCCACCTGGAAATAAAGTTGGGTATAACCCTTTCATCCCAAGAATGTTTTGCTGTCAATTTCTTTGGTCACATTGAATCCATAGCAAACTTGCCTGGGGCTGAAACCCATTGACAAGACAGCCTAGAACATGGTAAGCACTCATTAACTGTTAGCCAACATTAATGTTTTTCGTGTCATGCATGAATTCATTATATTATCAGAGTATGATTTTTCAATGCCATTGCATAATTGTATCATGATTTATTTAACTGTTCCCCTATTTTGGACATTAACAGTGGGTAAAATTTTTGCTGTTATAAATAATGTTGTGATGAAAGTCCTTGAATATAGAACTTTGTCCACCTTTCATGTGAAGGTGGATTCCTGGTAGGGGAAGGAATAGTTGGAGAAAAGGAAGAGAACATCAGTGGAGGGAGAGCTTTCCTCATCCATCTCAGCTACACTCTTCATAACATCCTGTGACCACCTCCAATATGAGGCCTCTGTGGATGGATAGCAGCTTGGGACTGGCTTCTAGAGGAGGCTAGGCTGAAGGAAAAAAGGAGGACACTTTGGGAGATTTCTGTCTTCCCTCTTTTTGTTTCAAATTCTCCAAGGATCGGGACTTACTGAACTGGGAAGACCTGAGTTCTGGTTCCAGCCTGATGGCTAAGTGTGTGACTTTGGGCAAGTGGCTCGGTTTCCCTGGGCCTTCCTTTGTATAAAATAAGGAATTGGGCTTCACTTCCCAAGGGCCTTTAAATACAGACCTAAGACTCCGATGGCATCATATCCAGTATCAACCTACCCCACTTCCTATTTCAGATGGAGAATCTAGTTCATTCATTCATTCAAGAAGCATTTATCTAGCACCTGCCATTACAGAGTCTCCTGTGTCTCTGATGAATTCCCAGTCTAGACAAAGAAACAATTATTTTTTAAATACACACTGTGTAGTAAGTGCTATAATATAGGCTATCACTAAACCCCATGGAAGGACAGAGGGCGTGCCTGTATGCTTTTAATGTTGCTCAGTGGGTGAGATTAGGAATGGATCACCTAGGGAAAAAGGCAGGCTGCCCCCAGTCCCCTTTATGTCTGAGCCTGAGCCTGAGTATTAATGAAAACATTTTCTGTATGAGACTCTTGTCTGTCTTAAAATATCTCCATAAAGCAAATATTGTTGGGAAGCTCCAAGATGAGAGAGAAGGATTTAACTTAATTATAAAGATGAACAACACATTGGCCTTACCCTTTCCGACAGTGATGGAGAAGGACATCTCTGAATGTAATGGTCTGTGGGAGGTGGGAGTGATTTCCACCAGGTGCTGGGGAGAGTTGGGGAGGGAGGGATTTTATTCCTGAGAGATCTGGGGGAGTGTTCTTTCTGGCTTGGTGGGAAGAACTCTGGGTTTGGGTTTGGAATTGGAGGAGCCAGTTGGGCTAGAGGGTCTAGAAGGGGCTGCCCCATAACTGGGCATCAATAAACAGCCCCAGGAGTAAACAGCCCCAGAAACCCTTGCTTGGAGGTAATGCACGTAGAGCTGGAGTATCTATCAGACACTTGAAGAAGATGGTCTTTCTTTCTCCCTTCCTCCAGTTGCTAATCTTTTGGAATCTCAGTTTACACACCCTAAAGGTGTGACTAGTATTTCTCCCTGAAGCAGTATAGATGAAGTAAGGAGTATGGAGGTGTTTGGCACGGGCCAGAGCACTAGTGTGTGTCTGGAAGGAGCATATGAGCTGGGATCTTAAAGAGTGACTTCTCCCCAGGCTTGCTAAGGAGGACTCTGGCTTTCACCAGGGAGCTGTGGCTCCCAGGCGGCAGGGCGCCTTCCGGCAGCAGTTGCCGGAACAGGGCCTGATGCCATGGTGGTGAAAGCACTCAAAGGACAGGGAAATGGAGCAAAGGGGAAGGGGGACAGGCCAGCTGACCACATCTCAGTCCGACCTGGCTCAGGTCCCAGAGGGAAGGGGTACTCAGGCAGGGCGGGCCTGGGGATAGGCAGGCCGCTCACGAAGCACAGGCCACCTGGCACCGTGGAGAACGACGAGGAGCGGCGTCACTCCTCCCCATCCGTCCCTCTTTGTTATATTCCAAAGGGAAAAGCTGTGATGACAGGGCTTAAAAAAAAAAAAGAAAAAGAAAAAGTAGGGCAAAAGAAAGATAAACCAAGCAGGGGCTGCCAGGACACCCGTGACCGAGCAGCTGGTTGAGTGCTGCGTGGCCTGTGCAGTGAGGGAGAAATGTCCAGAGAAGCGCTGCGCTTTGTTTAGCTTTCAAAACCAGTGTGCAAGATCCGATGTGACCCTGCCCACCGCCTGCCTTCCTGCCATCTGCAAAGTTCACCAGAGGAGGATGGGGAGAGAGAGAGGGGGGAGGAGAGAGGGGCGGAGAGAGGATGCATTTTGGTGTAGAGTGTTTTGAAAACAATGTACAAGAGAGAAAGTGGGCTCAGAGGGAGGGAAAATGTAGACTATCCTAGGGAATCTTCACAAGGCACCAGGACAGGGAATCAAGAAACAAAAAGCAGTGGGTATCATCTCCATAGTACGGAATGCCCATTCTGTGTGTGGAGCTGAAAAGGAGGCTTTTTGAATGGAATAGCATTTGCAGTATTTGGGATGTGGTATGATGGAATGTGTTTTCTATGATGCGTGCTCTCCGTGGCCGCAGCTTTCTGCGGCCGCAGCTTTCTGCCCCAGTACACTCCCTCCTGGGTCGTGTAGGTTAAGGAACATGGTCGTCTCATGCAAGCAGAGAGGAAGTCTAGCTGAGATTTAAAGAGATGGATTCTGGCACCACACTCTCTGGTTTTATAATGTAGCTTTGCCACTTGGACAGGTACTTAAACTTCCTGGGAATCCTTTTCCTCATTTGTAAAATGGGATAATAGTAGTATCAACTGTAGGATTGTTATAGGATTAGATAGGTTTACACATATGAAGCACTGAGAAGTCTGCCTGGTATGTGGTAAGAACTATGAAATGCTGGCTATCATTATAATTAAGGGTATGATTCTTAGAATGTATTCAACAAATGTTAACTGCTGTCAGAAAATCGTCATATCAAATACTTCCTGAACCCTCATGTATCAATAATGCTTATGATCTATGCTTGTTTATATATGCTTACTTAACACATATTTTCTGCCCAGGAACTTAACCTCTGGAGTGAGCATACTGAATTGAACATATACAAAGAGCTGAAGAATAAAATGAAAGTAAGACATGAAAAATGATGCATCAAAAAAGAAAGATGTGAGCATAAGAAGCCAACCAAAATTTGTGTTGACTCTAAATAAAGTAATCTCATTTCTTACTGGGAGGCTTTTAGAGTTGGTTGATAGTTCCGTTTGTAGCTGTTAAATAGTCATATGCCCACCTGGAAGGAGGTCTCTATTGGAATATCACAGGGATCACTCTTATCCTGGTGAGCAGTTTTTCATAATAGTATTTTATTATAATAAATACTAAAAAAAATGTTTTAAGTTATGTTGTTATAAACATCATATTTATGGCAATATTTTATTTCTATGATAAGATATTGGGAGATATGCCAACTATTATGTCATTTAGTCACCTCAAGAATCCTGTGATGCAAAATATTTATTATTATTCCCACTTGACAAATAAGAATTTGAGACTTTAGTTGAAATTGCCCAGACCCATATAGTTAATGAAGGTTTGAGCTGATATTTAAGCCCAGAAGTATTTGAATCCAGACCAAGACAAAGAATCAAAGCTAATAATTTGGATAATCAGAAATATCTAAAAAGAAACAGGGCTATGGGCTGAAACTAGCAAGATTAAATAAAACAGAGATAGACAGAAAATTCTGAATGTACCTTCATAAAACCAGCTGTTTGAGTTTGAAATGGAGAAACTATGGCTTAGTAATGGCTTATGTGAAATACACTTAGGTTTACTTTTTTTTAGACTTAAGTTAATATGAGGCAACAAATATGTAACATGGGTGCCCATAAAAGCTAATTGCTTTGGCTGCAGCAATAGAAGTATTATCTATAGGAATACAGATATAAAGGGACAGGAATTGGCAAATAGAACTACTAAAAGAGCATTCAGGAGAGTGATGGGTCTGTAAATACATTGGTTTCTAACAATTTCAACAATGAAGAATGGTTGAAGGAATCATAGGTTTTTTTTCTTCTAGAAAGCAGTAATAATCATAATAATAATACCTAATTCTGATAAGACTGTTCCCTTGACCCAGGCATATTTATGCATATTAACTTTTATTCATTTCAACAACTTCATGAGTAAATCTATTATTATTCCCATTTAATGGATGGAAAATTGATTACACAGCTTTAGGAAACTAATAGAATAGCCTTCTACTTTGTGCTTTTAGCTTCTGCCATGATCACAGGTAAGATGCATGTACGGTGAACAGAGTTTTTACTTTAACACGTGGTCAAATCTAAAAGAGGATTCCTGATAAGTCATTATCTCTTTTCCCAGCTATTTCCAGATGCAATTTAATTAACCCTCCTTTTTAAGAATAGCATGCAGAGAGCTAGCTGTTAGAAGGAAATTTGTCTACACTTGAGCTAACGCTTTTTGCTATTTGACACATGGCTGCCTTTGCTGGCTGCTTGGTCTACCAGCCAGTTGTGCCCAGGTACGTGCCATGGCCAGGGAGATTCACAAAGCCATGAAATTGTCCATCAGTGGGAAACATTAGACATTACAGGTTTGGTATATGCAAAACATGTGCTGGAGATAAAGGCTGAACAGCCCTGATACAGAAAGATATACAGAAAATACAGTGAACTCTCTGTATGGTTTTGTCATTGGGTACTTAGCAACTCTCTTGAAAATTTTGCAAGAAGTGCTCTCAGAAGCACCAAGCTAAAAAACAAAAGCAGCAGTAATGACAAACCAAAGCTAAACCAAAAGCCTGAAAGAGCACATTTAATGAAAAAAAAAAGATTCTGAATGTTAATTTCTTAAGCTAGTTGATGGCGAATATAAAACTGGCATAAAAGTTTTGTTGACATTTGGGGTTTTAGTGACATCACTAAACATATAAAAAGCAGAGACCCATATCTGCTGAAGAAACAACAGCACCTACTTCAAAGTTAGATGTTATTTTAAGAGGATTGTGCCCAAAGAAAACAATTTAACGTGTGCAGCTGGGGAAAGGTATGTTTATACATGAATGTTTGAAGTGTGACATTTCATTTAGATCAAATGTCTGTTCTTCTAGATTAATTTCAATCACTCCAATTTCCAGAGTTCTTGCGCATATACAGAGAAAATGTCAAAATGTTGGCTCCATTAGGAATAGAAGAATTTTGCAAACAGTTAAATAACTCCACTTTTATGTCAGGGTTAGGAACCTCAAATAGGAAATCAGTCACTTTAATTCTAGTTACTGATACAATTCTTCTTCCATTTGACAGTTCCTGAAATCAAAATAAAGCTTTCAGAACTTCATTTTTGAAGGTGAAACATTTGACTTCATTGTGAATGCTGTGATTGTTTCAGTTAAAAATTCAACATTAAAGAGAAAATTATTTGTTTCTGTGGTGATATTATGATACAGATTTTTTCAGAGCATAGCACCGTGTTGAAAACCAGGTTCTCTCTTGAATAGAGCTTGGAGTTGATTTTGAACTTGGAATTGATTTTGGTCCATACACAACTCCTAATCACATCCAAACAAAATTTCAATATTTTACCAATTGAAATAGAAGCTGAGAGTGGTTAAATATTACAAATATTTTTATATGTACACAGAGTAGTTGAATCACAATTTTTGTGCGTATGTGTAATGAAGCTGCTGTTAAACACAAACTTCAGCATGGGCGTATGTAGTCTTTCTCTTTGTTATACATCATCAACTGAATCTTATAATGTTTGGGCTTTTTGAAGAATTACTTGGAAAATCATCTTAAATGTCAACCATGGGAAACAAATCCCCTACATTTTGGTTGCATTTTGTTCAAAATCAGTTGGAAATATTTAACCAAATTATTCAAAAGGGGAGCAACCAAAACCTTTAGTTTTTACAGTTTATAGCAAAAAGCAATTGTTAAAAACAAAGCTTGAAAACAGGGAGATACTGATTTTTACCCACACAAAAATAAGGGAAGAAGAGTATAGATTAATTAATGAGAGCTCAAATGGTGGAATGGCTCAACATGTGGAAAACATTGTTTGATAAAGATTTTATTTTTAATTTGATATGTTTATATTCTATTCTGGAATGGATTGAAATTGAGAAGATTGTGATTTGGCATAATCTAAATTTGATTAAATATTTAGAAGAATCATAAAAAAAGCATACCTTCTAAAATGAATTTGATCTTGTAAAAAAAATTTGTTGAAGAAAGCACTCTGGGGTTAAAAAACAGTACCTGTAAAAATATTTGAGTTTACATATTTACGGATCTCAATTGAAAAATTAAAATTTGAGACTAGGCTTTGTTTAGTAGACTGCGCAGGGCTGTCTATAGAATGCTGAGCACCTGCAGAGAGATTAATTTCTCATATGAAAATATGGTCAAAAGAAAGGGATCAGTTGAAGCTGTCATGAATTTCAGATTTATTACTCATAAAACTCAATATGAAAAATATGCAGGTGATTTTATGAGAAAATTAAAAATAATAATTCCATATTTTAAAAATTCTTCATGAAAACACTGGTGATGTGGTACTACACATAAATCTCAGAAATTGATTAAATAGATGAAATGTACCAAGGATAATTATTTCACTTTCATGGCTTTTCATGTTGGGATAATGTAAAAACTTTAAAAGTTTTGTCCTAATATATGCAAATATATTGTTATAACTTCATAAGAAAGAATTTTATTTTATTTTTGGAAATAACTTTTAATGAAGTAATTTACAAGTTCTTCAATAAAATAACATCAGTTTGTTGGTCACTTAATTATATAAAAATTATATAATTTTAATTATTTGTCTTAAATCTTTATTTTGATGCAAACTCACACTTGCAGAAAAGTTGCAAGAATATTACAAGAACTATAATATTCCTTCACCAGTTTCCATTTTGTTCTGATTTCTTGAGTGTTTTCTTTCTTTTCCTCTCTTACCAATTTGTTAATGTATATAAAATATTTTTTTCTGAACCATTTGAGTTTAAGTTCAAGACATCATGCCCCTTTTCTACTAAATCACTTTGTGTGCATTTTCTGAAAATTATGATTTTGAATTTAGGAAGCAACATTACTATAACACTATTATCTACTCCATAGTTCGTATTTAAATTTCATCTCTGGTTCTCAGTAAAGTCCCTTACAGCTATTTTTTTCCTGATCCAGGATTCACAAAACAGTAGGGGTCAGGTCTCTTTGGCATCCTTTAATCTGAAATAGTTCCTCAGTTTTTCTTGCTTTACTTAACCTTGACACTTTTAAGAGGACAAGCTAGTTGTTTTGTAGAACACCCCCCAATCTGGGTATGATTGGCCATGAATTTTTGGCAGGGATAAAGTGATATGTCTTTCTCAGGGCTTGCCTCTGGAGGTACATGGTGTCCGTTTGTCCAAATATCAGTGATGTTGACTTAGATCATTTAGATGAGGTTGTGTCCACCAGATATCTTTCCTGGAAGGTGGAGATGTATCTTGTGAGAATTACCTGGAGATCAAGGAAATCAAATTTTACCCACTGTATGTGACATCATTTGATTTTATCAGTTTTCCTAGATTTGACCAATGGGATCACTTTCAAGCTGGCTCCTTTTTCTTTTGAAATGATCTCTTATTCTTTAAGCATGTCCTTAATTTTCAGCAGGTGGTATCATAGGATCATCTTGTACACTTACTGCTCCAAGCCTGGAATCAGCCTTTTCTCCAAGAAACCCTGGCTTTTTAGCAAAGGATAATATTTACAAACCAAGATCTGAGAACTAGGTGTGCTTATTGTTACATGTGTTTCACTACTTACAGGTTCTCTCAGTGGTAGTACACACACACACGTACACACCAACGTGATCATACACAAATTTCTATGTGCATATATAGAAATGTGAATCTACGCTGATACTTCCAATTCAATCCAACACCACAGGATACATTCTTCTCCCTCCTCATATCTATAATATGTAATTACTCATTTGTCTATGCCTAGAATACACAGAAAGTAGCTTTAGAACTAGTCAATGATACTACTGTGAAAAACAAGCCTACTAAAGTTTAACATATATATATTATATAGATTTACAGTTTCATTAGGTAAAAATTATATATAGCGGAGTGTAGAATCTCAGTGTACAATGTGGTGGCAATTTTCAAATGGGCATACCTGTGGAAAACAATCCTTGTCAAGATAAAGAGCATTTCTATCATTCCAGTGAGTTCCTTTTTGCCCCTGCACTGTCCATAAGTCCCTCCAGCAATACACATATTCAAGGTTTGTTTTTTTTTCTGATCTTTTAAAATCACCTTAATTTAGTTTCACCTGTTTTAGAACTTCATATGCAGGTCATGAAGATGTTCTCCTAGATCCTCCTAGAAACTTTATATTAGGTCTATGATCTATATCAAAGTAATTTTTGTCAATGCTGACATTGGAGTTGAGAGTCATTTCTCCCTTATACATGTATCTAGTTGTTTCAGTAACATGTGTTGAAAAGGTTTTCCTTTTGTTCTCATTTCATTGTTTTGCTGCCTAGATAGAAAATCAATTATGTGTATATTTTTATGGATTTTATTTTTTTTCCCATTGATATTTTGGCTATTATACTATCTTGATAATTCTAGCTTTATAGTTAGTCTTGAAACAGGGTAGCATAAGTTCCCCACTTTGTCCTGTTTTTAAAGATTATTTTGGTAACACTAGTTTTTTTTTTCATTTTCCATATACATTTGGAATTATCTTGTTAGTATCTTTAATAATACCTGCAGGAATTATAACTGGAATTGCTGTGAATCTTTGTAGGGAATGATGTTTTAACAATATCGAGTTTTCCAGTCCATGAACATGGCATATCTTTCCATTTATTTAGGTCTTTAATTTTTATTTCATCATACTTTGTAGCTTTGGGTGTAGAGGTCTTGCACATTTCTGCTAAATGTATTCCTAAGTATTTTATGTTTCTTATGCAATTGTAAATCAAATTGTTCTTAAATTTCATTTTTCAATGATTTTCTGCTAGTATATAGAAATGCTATACAATTGGACTTTTTATCCTGTGATTTGGTAAAATTATTTATTAGTTCTATATAGTTTTGCAGATTCCTAAGGATTTCCAACTTAACATTTATGATGTCTGTGACTGGAGATAGTTTTGGTTTTGTTTCTTTTCAAATATTTTTGTCATCTATTTCTTTTACTTGCCTTATTGCAGTAGCTAGATGATTATACAGTTTTTTGATAGAATTTGTGTAAGATTGATATTTTTACTTCCATTGTTTCTGATGAGGAGCCCACCAGCACCTGTATCATTGCTCTCCTTTTAGTAATGTCTTTTTTTCTCTAAATACTTTCAAGATTTCCTTTTTATCTTTGGGTTTTAGTTGTTTATGATGTGTCTGTGTATTTTTTTTTAATCCTTTTGAGTGCTTGCTGAGCGTTTTGGATATGTATGCTGTTTTTCACAAAACTTGGGAAATGATTGGCCATTACTTCTTCAAATGTTTTTTCTTTCTTTCTCTTCTTTTCCTCTGGGACTCTAATTTCAGGTCTCTTAGTCTGGCTGACACTGTCTTACAGGTCCCCGAAGTCTTGTTCGTCTTCTGTCAATCATTTTTCTCTCTTTTGATATTGACCCATCATTAAATTCATTGACCATTCCTTCAAATTCCATACAGTAGATAAGGGATTTCTGCTTAAGTTCTAGTTGCTTTATGCCTGCGTAGACTAGAAAATACCCTGTCTTGCAAATGAGTATCAGCTCCAGGCAAGTTCGCTATAGATTCACTGTGACCAAAGAAATTTACAGCAAAGGGTTCTTGGGGTGAAAAGGGTATACCCAACTTTATTTCCAGGTGGCAGGTCAGTCCCCCGGCGCTGCCACCACTCCAGCCTCTGCTCCCCTACAGCCTTCCAGCCCCCCTCCCCCCCCCCCAGTCTCCGGGGAGCACTGGGCGGAACTCCTTACATTAACACAATAATGTCTTATTGCCTAAAGGTGTGGAACCAGTAGCATAGCAACAGGCCAGTTACATTTAAGTTCAGTGAGGATCCTGGCCATAGGAACCCCACTTTACCCACAACCCTCAGGCAAAAAAGCAATATAAACACAAGTTTTATCCAATTTCATTATTTTTGAAAGATTGACTACTATCCAGATTGCTTTTGATGGCTCTCCAGAGCCTTCAAATGGTTGTTTAAAAATTAGTTTTGCAGCACTATCTGCAGAAAATACAAGCTTCTTCACCAGTATCAAATATGGAAACAGTAATACAAATATTATTTTCTACTTTACCTAATAAAGGAAAAACATATATATGATTGACAATTAAGATGAAAGAAAAGTAAGTTGTAAAAATAAAATTTTAGGAGATTTTTCATAAATATGTGGGTTACAGATGAAAACCTTTCCTTAAAATATCTCATGTGTTAACCTGAGCCTATCTGAGCATCACTGGAATGCCCCATGCAATTCATCTGAGTCAACAGGCCCCAGCCCTGCTCTATTCGCTGTTTAATGAGCTAAGTCTATGACTACATACTTGAGTGTTGTGGCAGCGTCAAATTGCTATCAAGATTTTCTAACTAAATGTATACTCTCTAATTCTGTACTCATCTCATGGCAGTTCAGCTGCAAACATTTCACACATTGCCACTGAGACAGGGACTGTGGGTGTAGTCAGAGTAGGGGGAGGGCCTCCGGAAAAAGCAAGGCAGAGTGTTTGCAGTCAGAGCAATGTAACTACATGCAAGGCAACCCCCTACCAAAACTCTGTGTTAAACATTAACCTCTAGAGTCATTCTTCAGTAAGATCAGTTGGTGTTCCCCAGATAAAGAAGAGTACCCCATGTTGTTATTATGCTAACCACTTGTAAGATTCACTTTAGCATGGAAACGGCCCAGGACAAACTGGGCAACTGATTTAGCATGCAGTCCCAGCTGTAAACAACATAGTGAAAGGCAGGGAAGATTCCACCTTAAAGATAAGATTGCATTTTAACACCCAGGAAGTTTGGGAAGCAGAATTTTTAACTTACTCTTTAGCAAATAAACAATACCTCAGCCCACCTTGGGGGCTGGGCAGGCTGCCTTTTATGCTCCTAGACCAGGAAGCAGGTGTTCCGGAGAGAAATCCAGGGGGTGGAATTCCTTGTGTTAAGTTAATTCGGGGTGTTCAGACACACGTGGCAGGTCTACACCCCTAAACCTTTTTTTCATGTTCTCGAAAAATCCTAATCTGCATATAAAACCCCTAGACAACGCAGCACACCGGACTCTCTTGTCCCTTCCTGGCATGAGCCGGGAGCTCTGTCCTTTCCCTTTATTTCTAAATAAAAGCCTGTACCTTGCTCTCCTACTTTGCCTGTTTGCTAAGCTCATTCTTTGGCTTCGTGAACAAGAACCCCGGCGTCACCACCAGTCTGCAAAACACACTGTGAAGAATGCTGATATATGTTATAGTCTTCCCATAGTTCTCTGGGATGGATCTTAGGTTCTGGCATCTACTCTGCCCCTGGCCCTTCAGGCCTTTGTTACTAGCATGGTGTTATATTTTCCTGCTCATGCAACTTTAAACAGTACCTTTACTGACTATCCTCAAACTACATGAGTGCAGTTGCTTTGCTGGGAGGACTCTGACTGAGACACCCTCCTCAGTTAGGATGTGTGTATGAGTTAAAGCAGTGAGAAATTTGCAAAGATCTGAGAGCCTTCTAGGAGGATTAGGTTGCAGACTCCAACACCCCATGTGTTACAGTTTAATGCTAACAGACCATCTCTGGTGAAACCAGGGGGCTCAGACTGAGGGTCACCTGGTGGGTAGGGACATTCACTCTGATGAAAAGGAACCAAGGTCAAGGAAAAGGCCAGCTTGGAGCCCAGCATGTGGCCAAAACTGCAAATGCCTCCTGCTGCAGCCTCTCTGGCACTGTGGACATACCTCTGAAAAACAACTGTGTGTGATCCTTTTAAACAAGCCAGGTAACTAGAGTTATACAAGGGTGCCCCTGTTGTGAAGTGAATATTGCGGACCTTAACATGTCTTTCTATTTTTCTAGGCTTTACCTTGACTAACTCCTGCCAGACCAGAGGCATAGCTATAGATTTGTATCCAAGTCTCTTTCTTCAGGGGCTTAGTGGCTAGCACAGATATCACCAGTGTGTATATAGCAAAGGTTCCTGTGGCCAGGATTCTCACCTGGCCCTGGTTGGCTAGCTCACACTACACATGTGTGGGCAATACATTGTTTCTGACTCTATATAAAGAGCTCTGCCCAGTGCTTTGGGTGCGAAACGGTGGCACAGCTGCAAGGCTGCAGGAGAGCAGAGAAGAGAGTGGAGTGGTGGCAGTACCGAGGACAGAGACTGAGACAGCTGTGTGGGTAGAGAGGCCCAGAGACAGAGACTGGCTTGCTGCATGCAGACTCGCTCTGAGTGGATGGGATTCTAGTGATTGACCTGCCACCATGGGACTAAAGTTGGGTATAAACCCTTTCACCCCAAGAATGTTCTACTGTCATTTTTTTGGTCACACTGAATCCATAGTGAACTTTCCTGGGGCTAAACCCATTGGTAAGACAATGAGTCATCGCTATTCTTGCAGCAATGAATTGTATACTAAGTGTTGTATATTACTCTCATATCACCTGCTTTCACAGACGCTCCATCAGTACAGCTGCTGCAGATCCTGGCACCTGTCAGTGGACGGACTTCTCCTGGCTTCCAGTTTTCTCCCATCATGAGGACAGTAACCAGGACTGATCCCTTGCACTGAGTAAGACTTGTCTTTTTTTTCCTTGGTATGGTAGATGAAACACCCTGAAGAGGGAAGCTGTAAGTCTGGGAGAAAGAAAATCCTGGGGCAAAATACCTCTAAAAACTGAAATCAGTCAAAGGGAGAAATAAAGTTTAAAACCCCAAACTGCCCCTCCCCTCACCTCTCAGGTACAGATAAGCCCTCGTGTGCCCAGGTAATTACCCATTGATATGGAGATGAACTTCTCTCCACCCCTGAGGATGATGCAAATGCACTAAAGCCATACTTCTCTCCACCCTTGAGTGCCTGTTGATAATGTGTATGTACTAAAGCCAGGCGAGATATTCTGGAAATATCACAATTTTACCCACAGAAGCAATGCTTTTTCACAATAGAGGAGTAGGATAGGATGCATAGTTGTTTAATTTGGATATTAAAGGAAGACAGCCTTATTTTATACCCCATGTTGGTGAAGATGGGCATATGAATTAAAAAACAGCTGAGTGATATATCTAAATCTGCAGGTAGCAAAGTCAATGATAACACTCGAAGTACAGTCTATGTTACATTCTCTATAAACATTGGTGCTTTTAGGGCAGAAAGTTTGGTTGAGGGTACATTTACTAAGGGATAAAGTCCTCATTTTATTTGGGTAAGTCTTAAAGAAGGTAGAATTTTAGAATGTCTTGATTTTTATGGTATAAATTTGAGCTTGGTTAGATGTTGAGAACAATGAAGAGGAATACAGAGAACTAAACTTAACTGGTTAAATTTACCAGGAGTTATTGTTTTTGTGATCTGTTTTTATTCTGTTTGGGTCAGTGTGTTGATTTTGAAATATTTATCTGCCTTTAGAGATTCAGTGGTGAGATTTTTTTCAGATTGTTTAAAAAACTGTCGTTCTTCAAATGCAATCTCCTGTTGGCATGTGGTCAAGACATAATTCACAGGGAAACATCTGTGTTCTGGGATTAGTCCATATCCATTAGTCAAAAGCGTGCCTAGTCAGTTGCCTCTTCCAGAGGAACTGATGGGGATACTTGCTGTCTGTGTTGTTTTAAGGTGACTCCTATTAAGGGTTAAATTCCTTGATGTTTGTTGGGGTCATGTGGTCAAGCTTATGCTGGGCACAGTATTTTTTCTCTTCACTGGCCAACAGAGGCTACAAAGCCCTGTTCTTTTCTCCCTCCAATGTTGGGACCAACCTCTTCTTCATTCCTCCACTCCCATTCCTGTTCTATTCTACCTCTTAACACTTCGTTCATGGGCTGCCTGCCTGGATGAGGAGGCAATGGAAGAATTCCACTTAATAGCTTCATGTAAAATTTTTAGGTGATAAAGATTGTACAGTATGGCAGGGAAGATACTGAATTAGAGAGGACAATGTTTGAGACAGATCGCTCTAACTGAGGTGAGCACATGGTGTCATGGGGTATATGGGAGAAAGCTTTCCTAGAGAAGGTCTGAGAAGGTTTAGAAGATACTAAAAGAAGCATATAAATATAACTTGAAAGATTAAGAGGGACTAAATCATGAAATAATTTGAATGACATATTAAGGAATTCAGTCTTTAATCTGAATTAGGGGAAGGCATAGAATATTTTTAAGTGGCATGTTAACTTTTATACTTTTGAAAGCTCTCTCTAGTAGCATTACGAGGATGAATTATAAACAGAAGACCTAATGGGACACAACTGAAGCAGAACAGGTGAGAAACTGTGAGAGCCTGAAATCGGGGACATTGGGTTTTTATAAGAAGAGTTAGATATTTTAGGACTCAGACTTTATAGGACTTGGACTGGTGTGGATGGAGAATAGGCAGATGGGCTAGGCATGGATAGGAGTTAAGGGTGAGTTCTGCCAGGTTTGAGAGAATGGTGGATAGTAGTGGTACTAGCCAAGGGAAGGACTATAAAAATAGAAGCAAGTTAGTTTGAGGGTGGATCAGTTCAATTCTGGGCAGTTTTGAACATAGTGGATTTGATGTATCTATGGGGAGACAGTAATAGATGTCTAAGCATGGAATAAGATGAAAAGTTTTTGTTTTTTTCTTTTGACAATTGATAATATTCATCAACTTTGCAGCCCAGTGTATTTTTCCAATTATACTTGTGTTGTTATAATTTTCTTTTTTCTTGACCTATTTGGCCATTCATAGGTATATACCCAACTTCTTTGCATTCATATTCTGTGAGCTATTTTTGTGTCATGACTGTTTTTGCTTAGAAGTGTACTTGACCTTAATATTTGCAGTTAGAGTTCCTTTCATTTGGATTATTGTTTGATATTTTAGTACGAAACACTTGTTACATGCACATCTCATTTTCCTTTATACAACAGTGCTACAAGTAGGTTTTGTCAGGTGAGGAAACAGGCTCAGCTGTAGCAGGCAAGTACTTAGTCTTGGCAGAGAGGGTTCAAAACCCCCCAATGAAGCTAGGGGACTGGGTCTGCAGTGGGCCTGCTGAATAAGCATGACTGGAAGCGAGTATCAGATGTGGGATAAGAGAAGAGATAGTTTGTTGATATGGGAGACTTGGAGGGAGTCATGAGCAGGCATAAGAAACAGCAGAATATTGCACAGGGCTGGACTTCCACCTGTGTGGGACTTCCACTGGGGCCCATTTCAGGAGCCTCTGGGTTATTCACATCAATCCCACATGTTAACAGAACCTCTGCTATGTGCTTGGCACAAGGTTAGAAACCAGGGATATAATGATTAAATCAACTGTTCTTCCCCTCCAGGGGCTGGAAGTGACATACATAAATACATACATACATATATGTTATATATATATAAACAATTGTATACAACTGTTAAGTTCTAAAATAAAGAAGAATATACCTTGGGAATAGGGAAGAGAAAGTATTTAATATTATTTAAGAGTTCAGAAAAAAAGGTGAAGAAAGGCATTGCATTTGAACTGAAACTTGAAAAGGCGGGGGAGAAATTTATAGGCAGGAGAGGAGGGCCAGGATGTATCAAGTATTGGGAAGAAAAAGGGCAAACGCTTGCAAGTGTAAGAGTGTTTGGGGTGGATATAGATTGGTGTGAAAGAAATTACCAAGGCCAGAACCCCTCACTGAAGCAGACCCTGGTAGAAAGGTGGACATTTTATCACCATTTATGGAAACTTTTCAAAGGCAGGCCAGGGAAGATGGGTGAGGGAGGAAAGTCATAGAGACCCCTTTCAGTAGCAGAATCAGCTGGCTTGCTGACACTGGTGTAGCCCTAGAGTTTTTAAATGATCTCTTAAATCTGCATATCTTAGGAGGGGCAAGAAGATTGGATATGAGTGAAAAGTTTGGTAGTGAATATCCTCCCCTTCTTACTCTGGAGCATCTGAGCATGATTTCAGGTAGGTAGGGTAGTTTTCTATACGCAGTAGGTCACAGACACCATGACCTTGAGACTCGGAGGTTCCCAGCTTCCCATAGTAAAGGTATCCATAAGAAATTGGGTGGAAATGAAGTGTTTGTCAATTGTGGGAGAGAGGGTTGCATGAAAGACAGGACTCGCATTCACTCTGAGGCATAAGCAGGGATGAGCAGGTCCACCTAGCAGAAAAGGCAGTCTGTGCTCAGGCTCAGGTGTGCAAATTAACAGGTGCGTGTCGGGGGAGAGTATGAAAACTGGCCTTCAGTGAATGGTGTGCTATGTCCAGGGCAAGGCTCCTGTCAGCATTTATGTTTGGTGTAGGGGGACACTGCAGGCTTCTGAGCACTGGGTAGTGAAAGTGACTTTCAGGAAGGTTGTGCTGATGGATGGAGGCTGGGAATCTCTGATTACATGCACATTTTCAACTCCTGGGTTCTTAGGAAGTAGAAGGAAGATTTCTTATCATTTTAATGATAGGAAACTCATTTGACACCCATCAACTTCTTCAGATTGAGGATTCTGGAGTTTAGGGTAAGCAGAGGAATGAGTTAAGAAAAAATGGCCTGAAGCCTGCAGTCAGTAGGGGAAATTAGATATTTTATCGTCCCTGAGCCATGTGCAGTGGATTTTCCCAAATGCTTTTTATCTGTGTTTGCTTCAACCTCAGGGGATGATCTGTTTGGTCCCCAGAAGGGATACCTTCAAAGGGTTTTCTTGGCTAAGATCCAACCATGTGGTCAGCTGTGACCTCATCTTACTGCTCTGGGGGCCCTGGTTTGGGACTTGATATCTTGAGTTCCTGCTTGAATGGGAAGCAGAGGCCCATCTTGTTAAGGTCTCTCCTTTTGGAGCACATCAGAAACCACCAGTTAGCTTGTTGAATGTTTTTCCAAATTTCTTTTTCATTTTAAGTCATTTAGCCCACTGGCCTGCTTATTGTCAAGTCATTGGAGACAGCCAACTGCTTATATTCTTTTCACAAACAAACACAAAGTGGAAGGTTTGGGGAGTGAGGGGTGGGGAGAGTAGGGCTTTTCACTTTGTTGGCACAAAATTTGGAACTGTAAGGAAAGAAGAATAGAAATATGGGTTCAGATTTTCCTAAACTCAGTTGCGAACCCGCTGTTTCTACCAGGGACCATAATACTCATCATGGAAATGTTCACACTTCTCTTTCTCAGCTGTCTCTTTGAATGTGAAACTGTTGAGAGAGGGCTCCATGTTGCCCCATTTTATTTATTCTTGAATGCAAGGCTGCCAGGCCACCCTCTGCAACTCCTTGGGGAAGAAGCCACGTGTCATGACATCTTTCTCCTGCCAGCTATGGATGCAAATTGAAACCCTTCAACTACTCACATCCTTCTCCAGTAGCACAATGGCTTGTGCAGACTCATCTGAATAGAAGCTGAGGGGATGGATGGGAAGGGTGGGGAGGGTTTGGGGGCAGGTCTCCTGTTAGAGCCCCAGAGAGTGAGGCTGTGCCAAGGACCAGACCTGCTTCCAGAACACGCCACGCTGGCAGAAACAACTCATTCCCTGAAGAGCCTGACTCATGCCTCTAATAGGACTATTATGGTTTCCTGACTGCCAAGTTGTCCTTTGGAAATGTATGGTATTTTTTTTCTCATTTGCAGCGTGAGTTCTGAGTTATCTTATAAATTCTCCCCTTTCATGCTCTCATGGTACTTTTTAAAGCTCTATGGTGATTGGGTGTCTGCTTTATTCACTACTGTCTGTCCAGTGTCTGGAAGAGTAAATGGAGCATGGAGGCACATGATAATTGTTTGTTGAATGGATAAATGATGTGTTTTTCCTATATAGCCCTACCAAGGATTTTAAGAGGCATTAGACCTCCCAAAGTTGTAGTAGTGGGTCAACTAAGGAACATGTCCCAGAACTTCCCTAGGCTTTTATTTGGGACACAGTTCAGCAAGTGTGGTCATCTGGTTGCTATGCTACAATAGAGCAGAAGTAAACTGGAGAAGGGAGCCTGGGGTGCTGCTAGGGAGAGGCGACTCTGATAGAAAACAGGGAACAACCTGCAGCCTGACAAAACACAGGCCTAGTTTTAGCAAAGTGGAGGCTTATTGAATGCAGGGGTATATCCCTGCAAGCTGAGATCATTCCTATATCATATTATAATGTAATAATTGAGCTGGTGGTAAGATTTTTCAGTTATCTGGAAGGTTTACCTACATAAAGTAGTTTACTTCCAAATGATGCTGGACCACTGGGGTATTAGCATGTTTGGGCATGCCGATTTTATTTTTTCAAATCCTTCAGAAGATCTACCACTTTTCTTTGATGAGCGTAGTAATAATCATGCCTATTCTGCTTCTATGTTGCAGACATGATGTTCCTCAATGGCCACGGCTTGGCCAAGAGGAGAATCTTCTCCTAATTCTAACGTGTAAAAATTCTTTATGCACATCTGTATTGGAAACTTCCTTCAATCAAAAAAAAAAAAGGAAAAGGAAAAGTTGAGAGAAGAAAACAATGACAAGAAATGATGCTGAGGGTACAGAGATGCTAAAAAGTGCAGCTCTTATTTTGATGCAACTAATGAAGGAATAGAAATTTCTGGTGATTTCACAGGCGAGAAAAATAGAGACATGCCACCTGGAAGAAGCTGAGGAAGTTTTATTCAGGCTATGGAGTGGCAGGTATTTGCCAATAGACTTTGTGCTTCTTCTGAAAACCTTTTACGTTCATGCCACATTGAAAAATATTTGCTGCAGATTTCTAGGTAAGGAGGAAAACACTGCATGACTCAAGCCATAAAAAAGTACCCCTATTCCAGCATTTAATATTTGAGGGCGTATGTGCGTTTCTCTTCATCTGTGCTTATTCTAAGCAGGAAGCACTTTGTCTAGCTTGTGAGATGCCACTTCGTTAACACTTGAAAGAACATATATGCCAAGCACTATGTAATGTAAACTATCAAGAAACTGTTACATTCAAATTATTAGTGGAGAAGCACTTAAAAGAAAAGGTGAGAAGAATGAAGAAACACAAACTCTTTAACATTCAGTTTGTATTGATTGTGAAAAGATTACGAAGAAAACCAACAAATTTTAAACAGAAAAAAACTATTTTCACTTTTCCATATTTTTAAAAAAACTTTATCAACAGGAATGCTTATTTTACATAATTAAAAACACAGTATATGTGTACTTTTTATTGACTTTTTTTATGACTAAATATTCTATGGAGTGTGCTCTTTGAAAAAGTGCTTATCATTTTTAGGGAAAAAAAGAGTTAGCTCTTTAGCTCACTCTATAAAGCCAATTTCATTTGCAGATTGACTAGATAGTAAATGTGAAAATGAAACTTCTGTTAGAATATAAAATGGAATAAAAAGTAAATCACACAATTAAAAAAAAATCCCAAACACAAAATACCTAGGAATAAACTTAAAAGGTGTAAGTCCTATATGAAGAAAATGAAAAACTTTTCTGATAAAAGCAAAAGACTTGATTAAAGGCAGAAACAGGTCATGTTCATGGTAGAAGGCATAATAAAGATATCTATAGCTGTAACATTTGTAATCAAAATGCCAATACAATTTCTCTCCGAACTTGACAAAATGTTTCTGAAGCTCATGTGGGAGAATTAACATAGGTGAAAACTGAAGAAAATGTGGAAAGGAAGGGAAAGAGAACATTAATTAAGTGCCAAAAGAAACATAAGTAAATATTTAATCTTGAGGTAAGGAAGGCCCCAAAGCACAAATCATAAAGGAAAGGTTTGAAATTAAAGAATATATGTACATGGTAAATGACAAAGTAGGGGGAAATGGCAATATATGTGATGAAGTAACAGAGTAATTTATTATATAAAGAGACTTTAAAACATAACTAAAAAATGAGACTAACACACACATACACACAAAATGAACAAAGGACATGAACAGGAAATTCACAGGTAAAAGACATTTAAATTATGAATATTGTCAATCAAAGAAATATAAAGAAATACATGAAATACATGTCAGGTTTTTGCTTATCAAAGTTTTTAAAAAAATAGATACTTTATGAAGATATGAGGAAATATCTCTTGTACACAGTTTATAGGAGTGTAAACACTAAAATCTTTCTGGAAGATAATATAATAATCTATTGTGTCAAAAATCTTACTATGTACTCATTGACACAGAACTTCACTTTTGGTAACTTTTAAGGAAATCATTTAAAGGTATAAAGATCTATGAATAGGATAATTATCATTGTGTCTTTTTTTTTTTGCCTGAATTTCTAAACTTTCCTGAAAATTCTATGAAATATTTAATGAAAATTCTATGAAATATGCTTGAAAGAACTTTATTATGAACAACTTGAAATAGCAAAATAGAAAAAATATTTCAGTGAGCATCTATATATACACTAACCTACCCAGATTCAAAACTTGTTACTATTTTGCCATATTTGCTTCATCTATTTTTCTATCATCTATCATCTGTCCATCTTTCTCTTTTAAACATTTTTTTCTAAATCATTTATAACTGCCTTTCAGACATTGTAATACTTCACCTTTAAGTATGTTAGCACTCAACTCTAAAAAATAAGAACATTTCCCCTAACCATAACACCATTATTATACTAATAAAATTAACTGTAATTTCCTAATATCATCTTATATCTATTCCATAATCTAATTTTCCTAGTTGTCACTTGAACCAGTGTTTTTTTCTCCCAATTTTTTATTGCAGTAAAATATACATAACACACTTATCATCTTAGCCATTTTTAAGTACAGTTAAAGTATTATATAGTTTAATACAGTTCAGTGGTATTAAATACATTCCTAATAATGTGCAATGGTCACCACCATCTATTTCTAGAACTCTTTTCATCTGGTAAAACTGAAACTCTATATCTATTAAAAATAACTCCCCATTCACCCCTCCCCTTGACCTCTGGCAGCTACCATTCTATTTTCTGACACTACAATTTTGACTAAGTGCCTCATTTAAATGGAATCTTACAGCCTTTTTATGACTAGCTAATTTCACTTAGCATAAGGTTCTTAAGAGTCATCCATGTTGTACCATGTGTCTGAATTTCCTTCCTTTTTTTTCATGTTTTAAACTATTTGCATATTGAAAATGTGCATTCCAATAATTAAAATCATTTGAACAACAACAAAAAAGGCACTCTGATTAACTGCATTTTATAGCCTACAGGACACCTTGGGCCAGCTTGGTTTTTACTCTGTATTTCACTGTCATCCCATCCAGCTCCTTCTGTTAAGGGTTGAGTTGGTTTTCAGTTCTTGTCCCTGCCGCAACCAAGAGTTGAAGGGCATAGACACAGTAGTGAAGCAGAGTTAAGGTTTTATTTGAATACACTTCAAGAGAGGAGCAGGCCAGAGTCAAGGTAGACAAAGGCAGGTTTACTTGAATAAAGCAGAGAGAAAGGAAAAACAGGGGGAGAAAAGGGAAGCTTATTGAACTCCTGCTTGGCAGTGGGCATACCCCTTGCAAACTCCTAAAGCCAGAGAGACCTGGCATCCAGTATCCTTTTGAATCTGCACAGCATGGGAACTAAGTCCCTACCACCCCAGGATTTGGGGGAGCTGCCGAGCACTAGATGGAGTGACATTATGGTCTGAGAACTTCCCAAAGGCAAAGAAAGGAGATTTTCAGGCAGGCTACTAAAGAGCACAATCATACAGCTGCAGTCCTGTCTGGGTCACCCAGGCCATGGGAACTTGCAAGCCCAAATCAGAGCTCTCAGTAGCTCCTCCCTACTTATCTGAAGTAAAGCAGAGTGACACACTCAAAGGAAGGTGAGTGCAGGCAACCTCAGAGAGGAGGTGTGCTTAAGGATTTAGGGTTTGGGGATTTATAGGGCTTTTGGGGTAAGAGTCAGCATAACGCATGATGTATACAGGTGATTCATAATTCCTTTGAAGTTTTATCTTAAGAATAGTGTTATTTAGGTGACTGTGTTGGTTTGGATCTCAGCATTCTTTGTCCACATAGATTTATTTACACTTCCAAGGTCTGTCTCCTGCCCTGGTTACAAAGTTACTTGATTAAGGGGCTGGAGTAAGAGAAAAAAGAACAGCATATAGGTTAAGTTAAAGAATAAGCTCAACCTTTTTGCAGGCTAAGTAGATTTTTTAATGGCATGATCTGATTGGTACTTAGAGACACAGTAGTGAAGCAGAGTTAAGGTTTTATTTGAATACACTTCAAGAGAGGAGCAGGCCAGAGTCAAGGTAGACCAAGGCAGGTTTACTTGAATAAAGCAGAGAGGAAGGAAAAACAAGGGGAGAAAAGAAAAAGAGGAAGGAAAAACAAGGGGAGAAAAGAGAAACTTATTGAACTCTTAGAACGGAGAACCATAAAGACATGGGCTGCACTCAGATACTTTTCTTTATCTGAGGAATATCCAGAAATTCCAAGTTGCTCTTGGTCTTGGAAACTTCAACTAATTAACTCATTAACTCTGTGAATCTTTTTTAGCTCTCTGGTTTTATCTGGTTAAGTCTTTGAGTCCCTTTTAGTGGGCCTTACTGGCTTTATCTTCTCTCCACTCGCTCATGTCTATTTTTCTGCCTAACACTTTCTTTACCAAAATGCAATTTCTTTTCCTTTCCCTGCCAGCCATCCAGGTAGATGGGAGAGGCAGGCACTGCCCTCCCTGTCAGTAGTTCTTGATTCTTTAATGTGAAAAGGGGCAGCACAATCACTTAAACTGATCCAGTATTTTTGTATCCTACAAAGTAAAACAGTTAAAAGAGGTAAAGTAAGAAGACAGTGCATATGGAGTGTAGAGTGCATATTGGCAGCACACACCTCATTATGATTTGCCCACCTGCTTCTCCTGTTCAGTCATTTCTTCTGAAGGCAGTGGATTTTTCTCTCATTTCTGTCTTCAATTTTGACTTACTGAATTGCTCAATCTCAGCCATATCGGGTTTGTCAGACGTGGTTACAGAGGAAGCAAAGCAAGGCGCCCAAGCCAGGGGAGTGGGATCTGCCTAGAGGGAGCTGCTGAGTGCCTGAATTTCCTTCCTTCTTAAAGCTGAAAAATATTCAATTGTATGGATATTCTACATTTTGTTTATCCATTCCTCTGTTGATGGACATTTGGGTTGCTTCCACATTTTAGCTATTGTGAGTAATGCTGCTTATGAGTATGGGTGTACATTTGAGATTGTGCTTTAGCTCTTTTGGGTGTATACCCAGAAGTGGAATTGCTGGAACATACAGTAATTCTATTTTTAATTTTTTGAGGAACTGCCAAACTGTTTTCCACAGAACTGTACCATTTTACATACCACAAATAGTGTACAAGGTTTCCAATTACTCCACATCCTTGCCAATACTTATTTTCTGGTTTTTTTGATAGTATCCATGGTAATGCATGTGAAGTGATATCTCATTATAGTTTTGATTTGCATTTCCCTAATAATTAGTGATACTTGGGTACCTTCTCATGTGCTTATTAGCCACTTATACATGTTCTTTGGAGAACTATTCAAGTCCTTTGCCCGTTTTTAAATCAAGTTGCTTGTTTTGTTGTTTTTTAGGAAATCTCAATATATTCTGGATATTAGAATATTATTTGCATATTAGATATGATTTGCAAATATTTTCTCCCATTCTGTGGGTTGCCTTTTTACTCTGTTGACAGTATCTCATGATGCACAAAAATTCTGAATTTTCATGAAATCTGTTTTGCCTATTTTTGTTTTGTTACCTGTGCCTTTGGTGTTGCAAAATCCAATGTTGTTAAGATTTGCCCTGTATTTGTTATTTTTCTAGTTCCTTTAACTGTAGTTTTAGGTTGTTAATTTGAGATTTTTTTATTTTTTATTGTAAGCAGTTGTAACTATAAATTTCCGCTTTAGTACTGCTTTTGGTGCATCTCATAAATTTTGGTATATTGTGTATTTGTTTTCATTTGTCTCTAAGTATTTTCTAATTTCCCTTGCAATTTCTTCTTTGATCCATTGGTTGTTTAAGACAGTGTTGTTTTATTTCCACAAATTTGTTAATTTTCCAGTTTTCTATCTATTATTAATTTCTAACTTCATCCTGTTGTGGTCAGAGAAGATACCTTATATACTATCTTTTAATTAGTTAACTTATGTATTATTGAGATATAATTGATGTACAACATTATATTAGGTTCAGGTATATAACATAATGATTTGGTATTTGTATATACTGTGAAGTGATCACCACAGTAAGTCTAGTTAACATCTATTAGAACATTTAGATACAATTCTTTTTCTTGTGATAAGAACTTTTAAGATTTACTCTCTTTCAGATATATGATATAATATAGCAACTTTAAAACATACAGTGCAGTACTATTAACTATTGTTACCATGCCTTACATTATATCCCTAGGACTTATTTATTTTATAACTGTAGGTTTGTAACTTTTGATCACCTTCACCCATTTTGCCTATCCCCCCACCTCTGGCAACCACCAATCTGTTCTCTGTATCTATGAGTTCCATTTTGTTCTTTAGATTCCACATATAAGTGAGATCATATAGTATTTGTCTTTCTTATTTCACTTAGCATAATGCTGTCAAGTTTCATCCAGGTTGTCGCAAGTGGCAAGATTTCCTTCTTTTTTATAGCTGAATAATATTCTTTTGTGTGTGTGTGTGTGTGTGGGTGTGGGTGTGTGTGTACACACGTATATATACACACCACATTTTCTGTGTGTGTGTGTATACACAAACCACATTATATATACACACACCACATTTTCTCTACCCATTTATCCATTGATGGACTATTAGGTTGCTTCCATGTTTTGGCTATTGTAAATAATTCTGTAGTGACCATGGGAGTGCATATATATTTTCCAGTTAGTGTTTTTGTTTCATTTGGATAAGTATCCAGAAGTGGAATTGCTAAATTATATGGTAGTTCAATTTTTTAATTTTTTTAAGGAACCTCCATACTGTTTTCATAATGGCTATACCAGGTTACATTCCTGTACTTTTTTTTGACTAAATTTAGTAATTTGTGTATTTCAAGTAAGTTTTTCATTTAATCTGTTTTGTCAAATTTATGATTCAAATTCTTTCCTATTCAAAATGTTTCCTTATTAGCTTTGTAATGGCTATAATGTCTCTAGCTAAAGGGTTATCATTGTTTTTACTGATTTTTCTCTATTGTTTTTCTATTTATAATGTCACTAATTTATGTTCCTCACTTTAGTATTTATTTTCTTCTACTTTGGATTTAATTTGTTCTTCTTTTTCTTGGCTTAAAGTCAAAATTTTTCTCATTGACTTTATAGGTTTATTTTTTATAATAGTTTATATTATACTTGATCTCAGCCAAAAGACTGAGAAGTAATGTATAATTGTTTAAATTAAACAATATTATTTAAATTTCCTCCTAAGACTGTTTCAGCTTCATCTAACAAACTTTGTTGTATTGTTTTTTTCATTTTCATTCAGTTAAACATATTTTCTAATTTCTATTGTGATTTATTATTATATCTGTGGGCTTAGACATATATTAATTCCAAACATTTGGGTATTTTTCAGATATCCTCCTTTACTGGTTTCTAATTATTTCCATTATGGTCATAGAAATTACTATGTATGCTTTTAGTACATTTCATCTTATTGAGATTTATTTAATGTCTATTGTATTTCTTCATAAACATTAGTCTTTCAAATATATATGGTCTTTCTTCATAAATATTCCACATATGCTGAAGAATATGTATTCTGTAACTGGTGGATTTAGTGTTCTATAAATATTAGGTCAAGTTAGTTTGCAGTGTTTTCAGCTCTATTATATCCTTACTGATTTTTGCTTAATTATTCAATCAATATTTATGTTTTACTCTGAAACAAAATGTATTTATCTGGTTGCTTAGAGTTACTTTAAATAGATTTGGGCTCGTCACTAATCCTTTTACATTGATTTTGCCATTTCAGATTCCCAAACAACTCTTTGTTTTGATTCCATGCTTATATGACTAGGTTTCATCCTTAAGTAGTGTTTTTTGAAGATGTGCCTTAAAGAAGTCTGAGATTTTTCATGTTTGAAATTTTCTATTACTTTATTTATTTATATTTTGTTCATTCATTTTATCTTAAGATATTTCTCCATACCATTAACTTAAAATTCACCATATCCATTTCATCCATTGCTGGGGATAGGTTACTTATCTGATGTAAAATGGTGAGGTTTTCTTTTTTTATATATATAGTCTTATCTGCTTTTTTCATTCTGCATCTCCTTGTCCACTGCCTTGTTGTTACATCATCTTGACTTGGCTCTCTAAATTTCCTGAAGTAATCTCTTTTTAAAGTTCTCCTATAGGTACACGTTCTAAGAGAATCTGTATCTGTTTCTTGAACTCTATTCCATTCTTAGTCCTTCATTTGGTTTTTTTTTTGCATGCTATATTCCTGTATCTTCTTTCGTTGTATCACTATATAGCTTCTGTTTAAATTCTTAATCTTGCTTATGCTTGAGACACTGTTGTCCAAACCTTTGTTTTCTGTAATGTAGCATGAGCCTTGACACATTTCCCATTTATAGCAGATGCTTTTCATACCCCACCCCGTATCACCGTCACTCACCTGAGCATACCTGCAGCTGCAGACAGTTCTTGGCATGCTGACAGCTTCTCTCCTCAAGACATGCATTTCTCCTCTTTACTGCCTGAAGGCCTTCCTTGGCACCATGGGAGTTTGCTTGATTGTTTGCAAGCACACTCTAAAAGTGTGGAAGGAATTATTCTCCTAGGGGAAATCCTTAACTGATAGGGGATGGGAGTCAGTGAATAAATGCTTCTCTGAGATTATCAACTGCAGAGAATGTGCTGGACCATTAGAGATCAGCCGGTCTGTCCTCAGCCACCATGGTACTTGCATAATGGGTCCATGCACAGTAGAGCAAAGGTGTTAAGTATGGTGATTCTGTATGGGTCCAACTGTTTGGGGCTCTCTTTCACCAAGGCTGATACAGAAATTGTCTTGCTCAATGTTCAAAATGTTAGCATAGAAAATGATGTGGAGCACTTGATCTGATAGTATTATTCAAAGATACTAACTACCTACTTGGTGGCAAGCTGACTGCATTGGGCCCCTTTTATCCTAGAGGAAAAGTAATTCCTCCTGCCTGAGACTGGTCAATATTCCAGGTATGGGTTTGGCATCTCTGCCCACATGTCTTGGCCAGCACCAATAACTGAAGGTAGAATTTCTGATTCACTGATACAGGTTTCCTGCCTAATGCTACCTTGGACCAAGGGATCAGGTGTGTACTTTACCATAAGGAAATGTGACAATGGGCAGTGACAAAGAATCCACTGGTCCTGCCATATATGGTGTCACCTGGAAGCTGCTGGCATGATAAAAGTTGGAATACCCTCTTAAAGACACAGGTGAGGTTCCAGCTTGGAGAATAACACTTTTAAGGGTCAAGATATATTACATGGTATTGTGTCCCCAAAAAACTATAACACTGTGCCTTGTCTGTGGTAGTTAAAAGGGTGAAACCAAAAGGTGGAAGTTGAACTGACTCCCCTCACCCTCACTGTCACTGCCCTAATTAGGGAACTTTTGTTTCTTATTCCTATAATTAATTCCTACATTTAATTGAAGATTGTAGATTCCTACAATCTTCAGAATTAAAGGTCCTGGTCCCTGGGGTGGGTAATATTTCTCCCTGAGGACACAATTAGTATTCCTCTGAATCTAAAGTTATGACTGTTGCTGGACCATTTACAGAATGTCATGTCAGTAGACTATCAGGCCCCAAAAAGTTAATATACTGGTGGGAGTAATCAATCCTGATAAACATGAGAATCTAACATGGTTGTTATAACTTGACTAACAGAACCTCCATGACACTGGTCAAGTGACGTCTTGCTATATGATGTCCAGCTTATGTTATTACAAGGAATTAAGAGCAGACAAATTGAAGCAATAACAAAAAACTAAGAAAACCTGTGTAGAGCCAAGTAGTGCATGCTGCATGAATCATTTGAAACAGGAGTTTGTTTCTTTCTGTTAAGAGCCTGAAAACTCAAAGGTGGTCTGATCACTGGACACAGAAAGGAGTGTTTTGGGAACAGGAGCCAAAATTAGTTTTTCTTGTGAAATCATTTCTGCTTTTACAATTTTGGTTTCTTGCAGCTCAGACTGATTGTTTTATTTGTCAGTATGTGCCAAGTATATTACACAAAAGGTAAAAGCTCCAAAAACAAATTGAAGTAGAGTGGTTCTCCTTAGGAGACAACTCTTATTTTCTGCTGAATTCTTGCTGAATTCCTAAGAGCTCAGAGTCTCAGAGAGCAGCCGGAAGTATATTTTATTATTAAATCTTTGATTATAGAACCTTAAAGCTTGAAAACCCAAGTGCAATATTCCCGCTCTGCAGATGGAGAAACAGAGTGTCTTGCCAATGGTTTCCAGTCCCGGGCAAGTTCACCATGGATTCAGTGAGACTGAAAAATGACAATGGAACATTCTTGGGGTGAAAGTGTTTATGCCCAATTTTATTCCCACGGTGGCATGTCAATCACTAGAATCCCACCCACTCAGAGCGAGTCTGCATGCAGCAAGCTGGCCTCTGCCTCTGGGCCTCTCTGCCTGCGCAGCCGTCTCAGTCTCCATCCTCGGCGCTGTCACCACTCCAGCCTCTGCTCTGCTCTCCTGCCGCTGTGCGGCCATGCTGCTGTGTCACCCAGAGCACTGTGCGGAGCTCTTTGTATAGTCAATAACAATGTATTGTCTACACATGTGTACTGAGCAAGTCTACCAGGGCCAGGCAAGAATCCTGTCCATAGGAACCTTCACTTTATCCAAACAGAGTTTCAGGGAAGTAAAGCAACTTGCATTAGTTTCACAGCTAATTTGAAGCTGAAGGGCAGCAGAATGTGACACTCCAAAATGTGCCTGGAGGAGTCCTGGAATTGCCACCCCAAATATGTTGTTTTGGTATATTGATTATTTTGAGCTGTAGGCACTTGAAAAACAGCAAATGCAAGATCTCTAATCTCCCCTTCTCTGCCAGAAGGTGGTCACCAATCCCCTGCCTGGGAGTTTCATCGACCGAGGAGGGTTGACTTATCACAGGAGAGGAGACTAGAGGTTGACACCACACTCAGACAAACTTTGTCACAAACTATCATATCTCCCATCTATTCTTCTAAAGGCCCACTCATCTTTTCCCCAAATCATTACCTCTCCCTTAGGAGGCCTGCTGCCACCATCCCCTTTTCCTTATTAAGCCTGAATTCTAAGCCACCTCTGAGAGCTACTCATTTTCCCTGGATATCTCCCATGAATGCATGAAGTATACATGTTAAAAACTTGTTTGCTTTTTTCTCTTTTTAATCAGTCTTTTACTACAGGGGTCTCAGCTAAGAAATCAGAAGGGTGGAGGGAAAATGATTTTGCCTTCCTTACAAGGCAGATCTAGATTAGGAAAAACTGGATGCATCATTCTTTCCAAGTCTGCATCTTCTGTTCTAAGACAAACCAGTGCTGTCCTGTCCAGCATAGGAGATCTTTGCCCAGTATGGCAGGTCTTTCTGACTGGCTTTACAGATGAAACAGGTTGACCAAGAAGCAGAATTTAAATGGCCTTTGCCCTTGGGAGGGAGGGAAATGTACTGCAATGTACTGCACTGAGCTTTAGGGATTTTTTGCCTGGAAGTGGCCCCCACACTGTAGGAAGTTTCTTTCCCTTGCTCTCCTCTCCGCTGAACTCCAGATTCAGTCACATTTCTTTTTCCTCCTGGTCCTTTCAGTTTCTGCTTAATGAGACTGGTGGTTGCTGAGTGTTTGATTGACACTTGGTATGTACAGCTTGTATTCATCTTCCTGAGAAAGGGCATTGCACAATAAAGGACTGCCAATGGCAACCAGGGTGGCATTTCTGAGAGCCCCAGCAGCATTCTCACCGGCTCCTTTCCCCACCCCAGAGGAAGGAAAGGCTGTAGACCTTGAAGGAGGGAGGCGTGGCTGCTAAAGCAATTAAAATATTCCAGTGCAGAGACCTTGAGTTCTTTCCTTGTTACCCTCAGACCTCTTTACATTTTCCCTAGATATGGTTCTCCTGATTTCCAGGACACCTAAGCTAAGTCTAGGCTGGAGGGAAATACTTCTGGAGTAAAATCAAATCAGTGCAAGTGAATTACAACATCTCAATTGTTTTAAAAGATCAAACAGAACTTCACTGTGTGCTCCAGGCACCCAAACTTGATCCCCTCAATGGAGTGGCCCAGCTAAAAAAATGCAAATCTTTGGCCTGTCTTTAGTGAGGTCCCAAGTAATGCCCTTGGGGCTTTAGCCAGGACATAGCAACTTGGAATAGAGCTTGCTGAGCGGGTGGCCTGGCTGGACAGACAGGGTAACTAGCAAGTTAGCTGGAACAAGCTTTCCTGCTTCAGGCCAGTGAATATTTATGTCAGGCCAGGAATAAAGAAAATTGATTTCACTTACTTTGGCCCCTGTGTAGTGCCTGGGGAGAAGGTGGGCAAAGGAAGCAGTTGTTCTGTGGGTAGCACTTTGGGTTGCTCCAGCAGGGCTTCCTGCCCTCTCCCCAAGCCAGCTTCTCTCCCTATTTTCTCTTCAGAATGGAACTCTGTGGACTGTATATGCGTCTCATAGGCACATATCTCCTTGTGTCAAGTAGGTCTGGTTTTAATAGCTGAATGGTCCTTCAAATTCAGATTTTAAAAACAGGTAGATTGAGTTGAGATTTATAGAACAGCTCTTCAAATTGGAAAAAACAAACCTATTTTTACTGATCAGAGTGGTTTACCAAATGACACAGAATAAACTGCACATGCTTAAAGTGTACAATTCAGAGTCTAGACATATGTATGCACCCATGACATCATGTCCACAATCAAGATAATGAGCATGTCCATGACCTCCAAAAGTTTCCTCCTGCCCCTTTGTAGTCCATCCCTCTCCCTTCTTTCTGCTCCTTCCTTCCCCATCCTCCCTACTCTCCCTCTAGAGGCAACCACAGATCTGCTTTCTCTCAGATTAGATTTTTTTCCATCTATCTAGAAATTTTCATCTCCTAGAAATGGAATCATACATATGCATTCTTTTTCATCTGGCTTCTTCCAGCATAATTATTTTGAGATTCATCTATGTTGAATGAACTTTATTGATTTGTGTCTTTCAAAGAATTGGTCCATTTTATCTAAGTTGTTAAATTTATTGACATAAAGTTGCTCATAATATTTCCTTATTTTTGTATCTGTTGAATTTAAGGTGCACTCACCTCTGTCATGCATAATGTTACTAATTTTTCTTTTCTCTGCTTTTCCCCCTTCCCCCTGATAATTCTGCCTATAGGGTCTTCAATTTTATTGATCTTTTCAGGCGAGGAGCTTTGGTGTCATTGATTTCTCTATTGTTTTTCTACTTTGTATTCATTATTTTTCTTCTGATATTCCTTCCTTCTGCTTTACTTTAATTCCTTGGTTTAATTTGCTTTTCTTTTTTTCATTTCTTAAAGTGAAAGAAGCTAAAGTCACTGTTTGAGAACTTTCTTCTTTTTAATGTAGGTAAATACTGCTATACATTTATCTGTAAGTACTACTTTAGCTACACCCTACACATTTTGATATGTTTTCTTTTTATCACTTTAAGATGCTTTTTAACTTCTCTTTGATTTCTGTTTTGACTCATGGATTATTTAAAATATGTTACTTATTTACCTTAAATGTCAATTATGAGACAAGGACCATGGGTGGAGTCAGAGTAGGGCAAGGACCTCCGGAAAAAGCAAGGCAAGATAATTACAGTCAGATCAGTGTAACAGCATGTAAAGAAACCCCCTACCAAAACTTCGTGCAAAACATTAAACACTGGAGTCATTCTTCAGTAAGATCAGTTAATATTCCCCAGATAAAGGAAAGTATTCCATGTTTTTATTATGCTAATCATTGAATGTGTAAGATTCACTTTAGCATGCTAAAAGGCCCAGGCCTATGTGCTGTTTTTTTCTCCTTCAGACCTGATGAGGTGATTTGCAAGCTGGGCAATTAATAATGGCAAGCAAGCCCAGCCATTAACAGCATAGTAAAAGCCAGGAAGGTTTCCATCTTAAAAATAAGATTGCATTTTAATACCCAGGAAGTTAAGAAGTAAGATTCTTAACTTAGTCTTTAGCAAACAGACAATACCTCAGCCCACCTTGGCGGCTGGGCAGGCAGTCTTGTTTGATATGTTCCCAGACCAAAATGCCTGTATCTCAGGGTAATGTCAGAGTAGTAAATTTCTTGTGTTGTTCATTTTAAATATTCAGGGACCACTTAACAAGTCCACACCCCTAAGCCCTTTATCAAGTTCCCTGAAAATCCTCAATTGCCTATAAAACTCCTAGACGATGCGCAACTATGGGCTCCCTTGTCCCCTCCTGGCTTGAGCCAGGAGCTCTGTCTTCTCACTTCATCTTTAAATAAAAGCCTCTCCCTGGCTCTTCTACCTTGAGTGTTTGTTAAGTTTATTCTTCGACTCAGCAGACAAGAACCCCAGCATCAATTATACCTAAATAAAGCTGTCAAAAATGTATATTACTTAGTCTCCAAGTATTTTGGGATTTTCCAGATATCTTGCTGCTATTGATTTCTAATTTAATTCCATTGTGGTCACAGAAATACCTTGTATGATATAAATCCTCTTGAATTGACAAAGATTTGTTTTATTGCTCAGAATATAGTCTATGTTCTGTGTGTGTACTTGAAAAGAATGTGTATTCTGTTGTTGTATGGAATCTTCTAGAAATATCAATTAAGTCAAGTTAACAGGTAGTACTATTCAAGATGTCCATATCTGTCTATTTTTTCCTGTCAATTACTGATAGACAGACATTGAAATGTGCAATTACAATTATTGATTTAGCAAATTCTCTTGAAGTTCCATCAGTTTTTTGTTTCATGAATTTTTGAAGCTCTGTTATTAGATACATACATTTTTGGGATTGTTGTTATTCAGAAGAACTGACTCCTTTACCATTATACAGTGAGCTTTTCTATCCTTGGCAATATAATTTTACTCCAAAACCTACTCTCTGATATTAAAATAGTCATACTACTTTATTTTATTTTGATTAATGTTAACATGGCATATCTTTTTCCATCTGTATTAGTTTCCTATTGCTGCTAAAACAAAATACTAAAAATTTAGTGATGTGAAAGAGCAGAAATGTATTATAGTTCTTGGGGTCAGAAGTCCAAAGTCAGTCAAATTGGGCTAAAGTCAAGGTGTCAACAGGGTTGGTTCCTTCTGGAGATTTTAAGGAAGAATCCACTTCCTTGCCTTTTCTATTTTCTAGATATCTTGGCTTATGGTCCCTTCCTCTGTCTTTCAAGCCAACAGGAGAACATCATGACATCCCCCTAATTACCTCTACTTTCATCGTTACATGGCTTGTTCTGACTGTGACCCTCCTGACTCTCTTTTATAAGGACCTTGTGATTACATTGGGCCTGCCTGGATAATCTCCTTGTTTCAAGGTCCTTAACACATCTGCAAGATCCCTTTTGCCATCTAAGGAAAATAACATATTCACAGGTTCCAGGGATTAGTATGTGAATATCTTAGGGGGATCATTATTCAGCCTACCATATCATCCTTTTACTTTTAACTTATTTGGTTCTTATATTTAAAGTATTTTTATGGTAAATAGCATGTTCTTTTTATTTTAAATCCTTTTAATTAGAGTGTTTAGGTTATTATTTACATTTAATGTAATTATTGACACAGTTGAGTTTAAATCTTCCCTTTGCTCTGTGTTTGTTATTTATCTTATCTGTTCTTTGTTCTTGTTTTCTTCTTTTGTGTCCTGCCTTAGTTCATTTGAGCTATATTAAAATACCAAAGACTGGGTAGCTTATGAACAACAGAAATTTATTTCTCACAGTTCTGAGTCTAAGAGTCCAAGATCAGGGTGCCAGCATGACGGGGTGAAGGCTCTTCTTTCCAGATGCAGACTGCTCGTTGTCCTCACATGGTAGAAGTGAATAGAGGTGCCTCTGGAGTGTCCTATAAGGGCACTACTCCAGTTCATTAGGGCAGATACCTCTTGACCAATAACCTCCCAAAGGCCCCACCTCTTAATACCATCAACTGGGGCATTAGGATTTCAACATATGAACTTGGGAGGGAGGATACATTCAGACCAGAGCATACCCTTCTTTTGGCTAAGTATGTTTTTTTTATTTCATTTTATCTCTAGTTTTGCATAATAGCTATAACTCTATTGTATTTTCTAGTGGTTGCTTTAGTTTATAATAAACATCTTCACCTAATCTCAATATAGTTTCATGTGATATTATACCACTTCATATATAGTATTAGAGCCTGATTATAATATAATCTTCCTCCTGACCTTCATGTTATTATTGTTCTACATTTTAGTTTTACATACATTATAAACCTCACAACACATCTTTTTCTGTCCAATTATCATTCATAGAGATTTAAATAATAAGGCAAATCATTTTACTTATATCTACATAGTTACACTTTCTGGTGCTCTTTATTTACATGTATATATTCAGATTTCCATCTGGTACAATTTTCCAACTGCCTGAATTACTTCATTTGGTATTTCTTACAGTGAAAATCTGCTGGTGATATATCCTTTTACCTCATATATCATGAAAAAGTCTTTCTTTCACATTTTTAAAAGATATATTTTTGCTGGGTATATAATTCTATTTCTGTAGTTTGAATATCCTGCTCTATCTAGCTCTGTCTGACCTGTATTTTTTTTAATAGAGGTCTTATATAATTTTTATCTTTGATCTTTTGCACATAATTACCTTAATAATAGGCCATAGTGGTCACATAATGACCTCCCTAAATACTTTTAAGATTTACTCTTTATCAAATGATGATTTCATTTTAAGATAATCATCTTTTTCATTTTATGCAATATCATTACAATGTGCTTTAGTTAGTTTTCTTTGTGTTTCTTCTTGGATTTTGTTGAATTTCTTATAACTGTGAGTTTTACAGTTTTCATTAAATTTCTGACCATTATTTCCTTTCCTACTTCAGGAGCTCTAATTACACATTTATCAGGACACTTGAAGTTGTCCCACTCACAGATGCTCTGTTCATCTTTTTTTCAGTCTTTTTCTGTTTTTTGTTTTAAATAGTTACTATTTCACTGTCATTAAGTTTACTATTCTAACAGTCTGATCCTTTTGGGTCTTGCTTTTAAATTTTGCTAGGCAGGACTAGAACAGCTTTTAGTCTAGGGCTAGTTTTCCCCCATTACCAAGGTAAAACTTTTGTGTATATACTACCTGATAACCATAAATTCTGAGGCTTTTCTTCTCTGGTCTGTGGAACCAGGAATTTTTTTTTGACAATGTATGATCTTTGGATATAGTTCCCCCTAATCTCATTGGGTATCTTTCCACCCCTGCTTGGGTGATTTTCTCAAACACAAATGTTGCTTACCACTCAATCAAAGACTTGTGGGGGGCCATCTGTGGACCCTAAGTGCTCTGTGTGCAGCCCTTTTCCTTCCAGTCCCCCCTCAACCCCGCATGCTCTAGCCTCTTTGGCCTCCTTAGACTCTCAGCTCCACCTCTTATCAGCTCAGGGACAATGCTGCTCCAGCTAAATTTTTCCTTCCTATTCCATATCCTGGAAAATTTCTCTAGGCAGTAAGCTGGAAGAATTGCAGGACTCACCTCATTTGGCCCTCATCTTTTAGTGTTTGTTGTCCTTCATTACTTGATGTCCAGTGTCTTGAAGACCATTGTTTCATATAATTTGTCTGGGGATTTTAGTTGTTTGGGGTGGGAGAGTAATTTTGGTCCATGCCACTTCATCTTAGCTCACAGTGGAAGTTCTGTAATCCTTTACTTAACTTTTTAAAAAACTCAGTGTTTATTTAAGTAGGGACTCCACTAATATATTTTAAGTGTTTGTGTATTCCTTAATTAAGAGACTTGACAGGGAGGCTGGTGGCTAGAAGCTGAGAACTAAAATTTCCCAAAATATAAATAAGTCACCTCTGAAATAAGAATTTCAAGTGGAAATTAGAGTACTGTTTATAAGAATTAATGTAGTCTTCTAAACTTATCTACCTATTATGCAAGTATTGTGAGACAGTTATCTAATTCTCATATTTCTGTATGACTTATGAGGAGAGGTACTAATTGACCTTTGTTTTGGATTTTCTTCTTTAAAGGCATTTATATAGCAAAAAGCTTGGAAGATGGAGATAAATTTGCCTATAGTCTGGTATAAAAAAGATTTCTCCTACTGGAGCCAAGGACAGGCGTATTTGCTTTTTGGCCATTATAAAAGATTCAGGTTCTCTAAACTCACCTGTAAAGCAATTAGCTACATGTGCAGGTGTCACATGATCCTCTTTTCATTGCCTTGTGGAAATCTGAGCTTGAGGCACTGACACAAATATTCTGATGTTTATGCTGTTTGCTGTGTCATGAATAATAAAGTCCTTTGTCTCTGACCTTTGTCTCTTCATCTTCTGCCAGCATCCATGAAGCAGGGCTAGCTTGTTTGCTTGCAGGGAGGGTAAACTATGGATTCTTCATAGTTTTTGACAGTAAAATAGGGCATTTACCTAGTCTTTGGGCAATTTGACTCTGCTTCCTTATGCCAACAAGATCCAAACTTACAGAAAGTGGTAGAGATGGGGGGATGAGGGAGGTGTGGGAAGACTCAGAGTGAATGGTATCTGTGGTATGACCATGTTCTGTGGTCTGCAAGGAGGTAAAACATTCAAACACAGTGTTACTGTATTATACATATTAGGGAATCTGGAGATATTCAGTTTGGAGAAATGAAGAGCTGGAAGGGCAAGATAGCCATATTCATCTATCTAAAGGGCTCGGAAATAAAGGGTAGAAGTGTGTGGTATAGATGACTAGAAAGACCTAATCCCTTTTCTAATCCTATGTGGATGTTGCACATGCAATCAGATGTGCTCCACAGTTGGTGGGAAAAGAACTACTACCAAGGATAAATCTCATGTGCATATCACCAACATACATTCTGTTTGGGACAAGAAAGACAAAATATACAAGTACAGAGGGCAGAATCCCCCAACCTTGGGCATAGGGCCAAGGCAGGGTATCTAGGAGCCCTCTTACTTTACCATTGTAGTGTCAGACTTCTCGCAGCCCAGGGCATTCTTTCAGCAGGTGAGCAGTGCCTGAGGACTAGTCCTGTCTCCTCTACCAGAAATCCTCAACCATAACTGATGAAAGTTGGTGTATAAGTTTCAGCTCTTTCATCTCTTGGGTTTGGTAGCTTCAAAAATACATTCTAATTGACTTCTTGTGTTCCCAAATGGGTTTATGCTCCAGTTCTTCAGGGGAGAAATGGACTCTATCATGCTGTCTTCTTTTCCCTGTCTCACTTCCCATCTCTTCTTCCTGTGTTTCCTGGTATCGCCTCCCCAAAACACTCCTTGTACTTGAACCCTTATAAAGGGTCTACAAATGAACTAAAGAGATGAAGGGAAGGAGATAGGGACACAGTGAAAAATCACATTTGATGTGCTGTCCCATTAAAATCAGACCATCGAAAAAAAGTTGAAAATCCCTTCAGTGAGGATCTGGAGCAAAACTGTAATGCAGTTACTGGCAAGAGGAAAAGTTTTTAAATGTCCCTGAGGAGAGGGATATGAGACCTTTGAAGGTGAAAAATGCCCTGAAAATCATGGTTCAATGCTTGCTTAGGAATGTAAAGCAGATGTCCTTAAAACTCTACCAGTGAGGCTAGGAGTCCAGAGGGCTTTGATGGTCCTAGCCTTGTGCTCTATTTGCTGGCAGGGTATTTTAGATTTGCCAGAGCTCCTGGGGTTGCCATAGTATTTGTAAACAAAACTGTAGTCAACAGACTCCAGGGTGGTACAACAATGTTGAGGGAAGAGTGGGGAAGACAGGGTGCTCTTGCTGGGAAAGAATCTTGAAAACTGACATCTTGAAAAGGTCAAGAAACACAAAGCAACAGAATTGGCTGCCTTGCTGTTAGGGATCAGCCACATTGACTCAGTTCCTCCCTCCTTCACACTTCCAGCACCTTTTTTTCCCTGCAGATGTTTCACCTTACCTCCATAAAGATGGGAAAGAAGTTAAAAGTCAAGTGAGGAAATCTCCCAGGTGCCACAGGTGGTGTGGCCTGCGGGATAACCTCCTCTTAAGTCTCTGAAAATTAAGGTCCGCTGAGTAGTTCAGAACTGCCAGCTATTCTCTCTACTCTAAAAAAAATATATTAATTCCACAAACAGTTATTGCACAACTGCAAAATGCTGAGCTCTTCACCAGATACTAGGGAATATAAGATGATTAAAATATAGCTTCTGTCCTTAGGAGGCCACTGACTAATGAGTGATGAATGCAATGACAGTATCACTAGACTCGTGGTCAGCAGAGGGGGTAGGGGATAAGTTTTGGGGCGGGGCTGGGTCCTCCCTGAAGGGCTTGCTGGGCTACTGATAACAGTATTTATTTAGCATTCACTATGTGCCAGGTACCATTCTAAGGATATACACGTGCTGATATAAAAATGCACAAGCACTATTACTATCTCCAGATGAGTAAACTAAGAAGTTAAGTAACTTGCTTAAGGTCACACAGCTGAGCCAGGATTCAATGCTTCAGAGTGTACAGTCTCAGTGACTACCCAGTGCTACAGGAAACCATCTCCACTAGGCTTCTCCAGGGCTCATAGTATGAAAAATAGGTGTGTACTAGTAGTCTTTAACATGTTTTGTAGGTTATCCAGTAAGACTGTAGGTTAGAGACCCAGATGTGAGACCAGAATTCAGGATTTATCAGAAAGAAGCATCCAGTGAGATTAGAGTCCCCATGAGTGAAATGACCACAATGTTCCTCTTTCAGGTAAGTGGGCTTCTTGAACCTGTTTGGAAATCTTTCTTCTCCCAAAGATAGTGACTAAGGTTCAGGCAGGCTACAAGAGGTTTATGCATTAAAATGCAAGTGAGATAGGATCTGAAGAGTTTAAAGGGCTATGATTTTAGTCCATCAGGCTTTCCAGAACCAGATGATGGTCTTTATCTTGAAAATGGAGAGGTTGGAGAGCTTTGGAGTAAAAGATTCCCAAACAGGACATGGCATGCTAGGGCTGGCTGAGGCAGAGCTGGGAGGAAGCCTTTTTGCAGAAGGAAAAAAGGTCTAGAACGGGTGAGTGTGTATCCTAATACAGAATGAACTTTGTGACAACAGCAAGATGGGGTGGACCCAGGCAAGAGGAGCTTTGATAAGAGCAAGCAGAAATGACTGAGAAAAAAAGGGTCTTCCAGCATATAGGTGGTGAGGAATGTGACTTGGCAGGCTTCAAGTTCAACAAGGAGACATAGACCAGGGTGGGAAAGGGTCTGCTCCTTCAGGACCAATGGGGAGCTAGAGGAATGACCTTAGCCTGGCTAGAGGCATGAAATCAGCTGTGCTGGCCAGGGAGATAGTCTCTTTGAGGGCCTGGACCTCCTGTAGGGCCTGTGGCCTGGCAGAAAGAAGATGGGGAGTGCCCGGATGGACCTGCTTAAAGGCTTTAAACTGAAGCCAAGCTACTGAGAACAGCACTCAGCTGGTCTCACCTCGAAATTGCCTCGCACTGTGGCAGAGTTTGTTCGGGATCTTGAGCTGCCAGTGTGTGCTGGACTTAAAAAGGCCAGATCTAGAGGCAAACACTGGCTTTCAACATATTCACCAATGGAGAATCCCTTCCTCCACCTCCCCATCCGCCTTTCATTAAAAAAAAAAGAGGTAATAAATGCACACTGTTTAAAGAGTCACAAAGGACCCTATAAGATGTATTAGGAGAAAAGCAGCAAATTGTATAACATGACTGTCCTGGAAGGGGATTTGGAGATTTTCTATATTTTATATATTTTGTGACTATAGATTTTCAACCACTGCTATTTATTTCAGCTCCGTGGTTCAGCCCCTCCTTCTAGAGGTACTTGTTGCTGCTGAATTCTAAGCCTTTTGAGGATTTCTTGGTGGAAATAAAATTGGTTCTCAGCTTCCAGCTTAGGAAATACATTCACGTATTTTCTGTCTTCCAAAATTCTGCTCTTAGCATCTCTATGGACTACCAGCATTTTAGATTTATGTCTTAAGAGAGAAAAAACTCTTTACTAGCATTTTAGTGGTGTTTTGGGAGGGGAAGAAAGTAGATGACTGTGTTCAATCTGCAGCTATTACCAGAAGTCACCTCCTTCCATTTTTTTTTTAATGTTAGTTGGTGACAAGAAAAATCAACTCTAGGAATCAGTACAGGTCGGGTGTGGGTTCAGTTGGGAGTCTCTCTAGTCCGTCATCCAGTCAGGTCAGTCTGTACCTCTGTGTCTTAGGAAGAGCCAGCTCCTCAGGCTCAGGGATTCATTGTCTATATTAGTCGCAACACTTTCAGTTGATTTTGGTTTCTGAAGAGGTATTAACACAGATGGGAGGTGGCAGTCCAGAAATAAGATTGCCCCATTATCTTTTAAAGACAAGTAGTGAAGCCCTGGCTCTCTTGTATTTTTAAGCAAGTTTTCCCTACTGTTTTGGCTTCATACCTAAAGATTCACATTGTCAAAGGGACAAGCCGTGGGTCTCTGGGATGTAGAGTAACGGGTAAAGTTATCTGTTGGATAGATGCCTCCACCTGAAGGCGGAGCCCTAACAAGGACCCCCCTAACTGACTCTCTGTTATCACGTGTGGAAAGGCCCATGAAAGGTGACAAGGAAATAGCAGCTTGTTCTTCAATACATCGGAGAAGACAGAAATTCTCATTTGTGTGCTGACAGGAACTTAGGAAAAGGAAGAAAATGCCCCTATGCTTCACATTTTCCATAACCAATGGCTCCCTCCTTGTTTGGGGACCCAAACACACTTGAGCAAGGATCGCATCATGGCCCTGAGGGGACTTTGTCCGTAGTGGACTCTGGGTGGTGAGTGCAGGCTCTGCAACATGGGGTCCTAGATGGTGACCGTGGGCGGCTGAGAGTGTGGATGCCGAAGGAAAACCCACCTATCTCCCTGGGTGTGTTGACAGTTGGCGGGCCGTAGGCGAGATCTCCAGTGTGAGGGCAGGAAAGCTCTACCTCTGGGCAGAGGCACGTGTGAGGTGGCTCACAGTTTAAAGGAGTGGAGCCATCGGGAGCTGCACTTGGAACATAGCTTCTCTGGACGTTAGCAGTCCTTGGCTTTCCTCAGAACCTCATGACACATGCCCCACTTTAGAGCTTTCACTGCCAAGACTTGGAATGGCTCAGGATTGTCCCTTCTCAGAATTTGTCAGCCCTCCTCAACAGCCATCAGGAAGATTAAGCAGGAGAGTCCAGTCCAGCAGGGCAGCTGGAGCTGGCTCCACCTAAGACTTATCCTCCACCCTCAGAGGTTATTCCAGAGGCTTGGGGCAGCATTTCTGATGGAGCAGGAGACTCATGGATCATCTGAAGGTGTTAACAGTGAAAATCCCAGGGTTTACTCCAGATTAAAATTTCTTGAGTTATAGTGGGTACGCTTGGTCATCTTCACGTTTTAAAAACAAGGTTCTCAGTTAATAATACACATTAAACGTTTGAGAAATTTTAGTCAGTGTTTTCCAACTTTCAGATGATAAGATACACCTGCTTCCTAGGTCTCTTCCCCCCAAGATTTGATTCAGAGCATCTGCGATGGAGTGTGAGAATTTGTATTTTCAGCAGGTACCCCAAGTGATTCTCATCAAGAAAGTCGGAGAAACTCCGCTGTAGGCTAAGGGATGTGGGAGTCAGGAGAGGCTGGCTCAGGGCTCCTCTACTCGGCTCCTCCTCGGCATCATCTGAGGGGTTCTAAAAAATGCACACTAAGAGCCACCATTTTTCGAAAGTTCTCATTATGTCACTTGCTTTTGATGAAAGACCTGTATTACTGCCTGTTTTCACTGACTAAAAGAAATCTAAACAGGATTTCCGCTTTTACAAAAAAAGGTGAAAAGCAAAAATAGTGTTCAGAATTTTGCGCAGACTGTTACAGGGGCAGCACGCTGCCGAGCAGGGAGAGTGGCTCTGCTCAGCTCCTTCCCTGGACGCCGCACTCAGGCTCTCGGCATCAAGCTGCCAGAGCTTTAAACTGTATCTGTGACCGCCTGTACTTTATCTCCATTTATTTTGAGCATCGGTTAGCATGAGGTGTCCTAAGGTACCAGAAAAAGCCTAAGAGAGGTTATTTTTGGGGGGTCTGGGAATGCCCCCAATTTTTCCCATAGAAATGAATAGTAACTGCATCTTCACTTTACATGATTTTGGCATATGAAAGCCTTCGTAGGAATGCCTACTGGTTTCATAGGAATGCTGGGGGAAACCTGTATACCTAGCCCACTCCTGATGACTTCGATTTAGTAGGCTCTCCTCCAGATACCAGTAACTATTACATACCCTTCTGGGCTAGAGGCACCGCCTATGCTCTCCTTCAAGCTGATATGATTCCCATGAACTAGAGGGGATAGATTTTACTGCTGAGCAGGAAGTATTTGCGAAGAGCTTCTTTCCTGCAGTAAGAATCCACTTGAGCAACAATGAAGGCAGTTTCACATCAATTTACAACTGACACAGCATTTGGTGTGCTTTATGTAATCTCATTGTCACAGTGTAGTATGATGTGGATATTTTCATTTTGTCACTTTCTAGATGTGGAGCTTGAGGCTTAGTAACCAGCCCAAGGTTCCACAGTTTGCATGTGGGTGTGTGTGGAAGCAGCTCTTTGTCCCTGGTCCCACTGAAATAAGTCGACATATGCGAGAAAATAAAAGAGCGTTTGCTCCAGGGGTTGGGGTAGCATTGATGTGGGTGAACAGCCAGATAGGGCTTGGAGAGAAAAGAGGAGGAAACAGTTACCATGCTAACATGCTTGCTTTTACTTTATCCTTCTGCTGCTGATAGCCCTGAGTGGGATGTTTTCTTTGGAGTCTCCCACCTCCCGGTCTCCCAGGGTAGCATGATCTAAACTGGCCTACATTCTGCTGCGGGCCAGAACGAGACCACACTTTGCAGCCCTTGACCCAGGACATAGGAGTCAGGGCAGCACAGCACATTTTCCTTTGTACAAAGCCTTCTGGCCTTTTGGGGACTGATCCCTGATGTCTAATTAGACCCACCCACCCAGACCATAACAACAGTGACATAAATAACCACTGACATTTTGCAACTTCTCAGATGCTCTAGGAAATTGGCAAGCTTTAGGAGAGGTGGATTTCTTTCTCCTTTGGCTCATTATTGGAGTCTACACCAAACAATTGATAAAGACCAGGAGTCAAGTAGACCCTCTAAGTCACATGACTGAGACTGCATCTCATTAAGCCTTGCCTTGTACTCTCATTTACAGGCAACCAACCACATCCATCCCAGCCAGGGAGACCTGGGAAGATGCAAAAGGTTCAGAGAAGAAAGAGCAACAGGGGCCTCAGCACACTTCACCAGGCCCATGCTTGTTATCTGAGTATAGTTTGTTTGCTATTGTAATGAGGAAGAAAACAAGAGTAAGGGATGAAGTGTGAGTCAGAGCTGCACAGACACCCAAGAATGGCTGGCTCCATAGAAGTTTTGATTGTATTGGCCTGTATTTCTTTGGCTGCCAACTTATTCAGATCCAGAAATGGCATAGAACTGCTGGCAGGAGAAGTCTCCTTATCACACAGTGGGAACTAATCCCACACAGTTGGAGCAAACGTGCCAGTGAGGTTTGGCTAGGTAAGGGAGTGGAAACGGCAGAAGCGTGCAGAGCAATGAAAGAATTCAGTCAGGAGGATAGAATATCTGCTTCCAGTCTCTTTCATCAGTAACTTCACCGGTCCCTGAGTGGGCATGGGAAAGGGAAGAATGGAGTAGAGGTGAGAAGGAGACAGCAGGAGGGGCAGGTAAAAATCTGCAGTAAGGAAACTTACTGAGGAGAGAGGGAGGGAGGAAGGGATGTGGCTCAGCCTCTGGGGTGTGTACACACACACACACACACAGACACACATCTGCCAGCTCCAAGCCTGCAAGTTAGCCAAGAATTAATTTTTAGATTGCTCATCTTAACCATCTTCTTTTTAATCATCACTAAAAACATTTTTTAACCTTTATGAGTCCCTTTCCTTAAACACACTAACATGTTTGTACCACATTAATAGATAATTTCTTCACGTGCACTTATTTTTTCCCACAGTAGTTACATTTTGGCCTCTAATTGAACATAAGCATCTTTGAGTAGGTGAAACTATTGTTTTATTTATTTTCTATTCTCTGCCCTTGAAGAACCACAAATGCTCCTCTGCACAAACCACTTCATAAATGCTAATTGGCGATGTCCTCCTAGGAAGGCAGGATTTGTGGCTTCCATGGGCAGTGTCAGTTGGTGGCTGGGATTGGCCGGGGCACAGCGGCAGGTCTGCCTGTGTGAGCCTTGCCTTGGTTCTGGAATGTGCAGCCCAGATTACAGTTACCTGGTCACATGAAGCTCAGTGTCTTTGATCATCATGAATTACCCAATCTGACCTGGCTATAGCCTGAAATCTGCAGTATAACTGCCTTTGGGATCTCTTTTCCAAGCCTGTGCTCTAAGTGAGACTGTGCTCTCAGGCAGTACTTCTGGTGCTTCTGCTAATCTGGATTACTTGGTGGGGGCCCAGTGAGGGCCTCTGTAACCCTGTACTCTGAGCCACAGAAAGTCATGTTATAGCAAAGATCTTGTGAAACAAGAATACCCAACCTTATTCTTTGAAGAGAATTTCAGGAAATTCTGTCTTCTGAGCTTGCTGTCTGCTGAAACTTTTTTTTTCACCAGCCCCACCCATGTTGCTTAAAGGGATTCCAGTCTCATTAATCACATGATTAACCACATTCCAGTCTCCTCCTATCTCCTAAGGGAGAGGGAACATACACCTGGTTATGGTCACACCTATTTGGGGTTTACATCCTCCAAAATTCCCAAGGAAACCTAACAAAAAGGGAAATGAAAGCAGAGGCTTGGGTGATTGGATTCTTACAAACTCACCACTGAAATTCTACTAACCCAGAAGATGGGTGAGGTCCTGTATTTATCCTCTACAAAGGATAAGTGGAAAGACTTAGGGGTTTTGGTTCTGGAAATGATAAATCCCAATGCTGATGGGAGAGAGCCTTGTCTGCCTGAGCAGAATGCTGCTCCCAGAAATTCTTGCTCAGTGGGGCTGAGGCTCCCCCTGGAAATCCAATGCTGAAAGTCTACAGACTGTGAGAAACCCAACACTTGTCAATCTTAAGGGCAGACTTGGGCTCTCAGTGCCCTTCGTTATCCTAACGACCATCACCACCACCATCTGGGAATATTTGTTGCCTAGTGGCCCAGGTTCAACTCACTGCAATGACAGCACATTCTTTGCTGGACCACATAGGTTTGTTTCCAAGGGCCCCAGCACCTGCAAGATGTATGTGCCACACAGGAGTTTTGAGCACCTGATATGTAGTAAGACTGAGGAACTAAAGAACTCATTTCATTGCATTTTAACTAATTTGAATTTATATTTAAATAGCTACATGAGTCCAGTATCTACCATGTTAGGGCAGAATGAGAGCAGGGGAGGAAGAACCTCAGATCACTGTTGCCAAAGTCCACCCCATTGGAAAATACCAAGTCTAAGAGCTAGGAGAATCTGCACATATCCTTAGAACAACATGGATGATATATATGAGAAGTGACTCCTTCTCCCTGTACCCAGCATGGTACTGACCTCGACTATCACCAACCTGCTTCCACTCACAGAGGTCCTTTCCTGGTAGCCTGTTTCAATAATCCTAAGGCCACAAAGATGGGACTTTGGTCCACTGAGAAGGGGTAAAATTGGGGGTGCTAATGAAACCAATGTTTGGGGCTACTTTAGCTGGAATGTCTGACTGAACCCCAGCATTATGATAGAGTAGTGAAGGATCTAGTCCCTGAAGCCAGGAAGCCTGGGTTGAATCTTACCTCTGCTACTTGACATCTTCATTACCTTGAACAAATTACTTACCTTCATTAAACTTTAGTTTCTTCATCTATAGAATGAGGAGGCTAATCATAGTTCCAACTTTATGAGGTTGCAAAAAGCCAGCAGTTCTCAAACTCTTTGGTCTTCTGACCCCTTTACAACTCTTCAGAATTAATGAGGACCCCTCCCCAAAGAACTTCTGTTTTGTGGGTTAAATCTATTAATATATACTGCATTTGAAATAAAAAATAAGAACATTAAAACATATTAATTTGTTTAAATATAACAAGATAAAACCATTACATATCAATATAACATTCTTGTGGAGAAGTACAATATTTTGCAAAACAAAAGGTGATTAGTGAAAAGCAGGATATTGTTTAACATTTTTGCAGATCTCTTTCATGTCTGGCTTATTAGAAGACTGCTAAGTTGCATTCCATCTGTTATATATTATTTTGGTTGAAGTATATGAGGAAAATCTAGCCTCACTCAGGTACTTAATTGGAAAAGAGAGTGATAATTTTGTAGTTTTTTCAGATAAGTGTGGATATTTTTCTTTGATGCTACATAAAACTTGAAAACAGAAAGTTTCTTAAAGTTTAGTTGCAATGTGGAATCTGAAGCTGTATCAATAAACTTCCATATTTTTAACACTAAAATTTATTGTACTATCATGTACTTTTAATGTATCTTTTACTTATGTATAGTTTCATAACTTCATGCATTAGTCATTTGGGAAATACTGGTTCATTAAGTTATGTTGATTTTCCAAATGTTATCATATTTTATTATGCAATACCAAAACACCATGGTTGTTAATATCACAACTAATATTATCAGAAAAAGTTTTTAAGTACTGGAAATCTTCCAGGGAAATAGTACTTGCAGTCCTCTGGTGACCCACAGATCCTTAGTTTTATCCAAGGAATAAGATAAGACGGAGGATGACAATTAATGGCATCAGGTTTTTGATCTTTCTGATTGTTGTCTTTCTAGTAGTTAGTTTTAGTATGTCTAGTATGTTTACATTTTGAAAAACCCTACGGGAAGAATGCCTTCTTCTGTAGTTTCTATCCATCCAGATGAAGGATTTATGAATAATCACATTCATTATAGAGGATATTTTAGCACATAGTTAGAATGATTTTTACTTCCATGTAGAAAAAGAAGTAGGATGACTTATTCAGGAGCTGAGTAAGTTCTGGTGCCCAAAACTGTAGGCTGATTTTGGGGATTATTTCACTTATCTAATATTGCATAACAAATCATCTCAAAACTATGTGGCTTAGTACAAGAAAATCATTCCTCATTTGTGATTTCTGTAGGTCAGGAATTTGGGAGTTGCTCAGTTGGGCAGTTCTGGCTAGGAGACTGCATGCGGTGTTAGTCAGATGCTGGCTCTTGGCAAGAGGCCTCAGCTCCTCACATGTGGATGTCTCTGTAAGGCTTCTTGAGTGTCTTAATACATAGGGATGGCTTCCCCAGAGCAAGTGCTGCAAAAGAGGGTGAGGTAGAAGCCACATGTCTGTCTTTTATGACATGGCCTATGTCATAAGCGATGCAAAAGAGGGTAAGGCAGAAATCATACATGCCATTTCTACAATATCCTTTTGGTTATACAGGTCAGCCCTTTTGGATGCAAAAGAGATTCTACAAGGGTGTAAATAGGAGGAGGGAAGAATCGTTGGGAACCATCTGGGAGGTTGACTACCACAGATGTGTTAAGTTGCCTTTCCTACCTGCAGAAACTTTATCTAGGCTCCATTATCTAGGAGCTTACAGAGTGCCTGTTCATGGACATGGAAACCTACATAATTTAGTATCTGACAAGGGGAGCCACTTCACAGTGAAGAAGGTGTGGAGTGGTGCCAAGATAATGGGTCCATTTTTGTATTAGAAATGGCTGATATCTTGGAAAGGTGGAATGGTCTTCTAAAATTATAGATGCTCCAGCTCAGTGGCAATAGACTGTGATAATGGGTTCCCATCCTTCAGCATGTAGTGTATACATCAAACCATGGATCTCTATATGATGCTCTGTCACCAGGAGGAAGAATAAATGGGTCTGAGAACCAAGGGGTGGAAGCAGGAGTGGCCCCACTTGTAGATTTTGTGCTTCCTGTCCCTTTAAGTCTAATCTCTGTAGAGGTGAAGGTCCTGGTCTCCACAGTAGGGGCACTCTTGCCAGGGAACCCAGCAGGGTTCCCACTGAACTACAAGTTACAGTTGTGTCCAGGTTCCAACAGGCAAAAAGAAAGTCACCATACTGATAGGGGTAACTGACTGTTCGTCTGGGTCCTCTGAGAAGCAGACACAAAGACGGGCTTAAACACGTAGGGATTTTATTGGAGCAAAAGCCTAGGAAAGAAAATGAGTCACGTGAGGCTGGGAGAGTGGTCAGACTGTGATGCAAGTCTGATCCTGAAGGAAGTGGGGAGGGAACAAGGGTGGGAGGGTCCTAGGCTGCTGTGCTGTCCTAGGAAGTTTCAACAAAACCACTGGGGAGCACTTGACCCAAAGTCAGCCACCAGACGATCCCATGTTTTCAGGAAGGGCCCGCTGTAATTTCCCCGGCAGTGCTCAGTCATTGGCCAGGAGCAGCCTGCAGTGAGCATGGCCTCGTATTTCAGAGCCAGCAGCTGGGGCCCTTGGCCGTCACACTCCCTATAGTGCAGTCTCAAGGCTGCCACATCCATCCTGATAAGCCCAATGAGGTAAGGGACTGCTTTTATGGAAGGAGGAAATGAGTATTTCCTTGCCTCATTATAACTGTGAATATTTGAATATGTGCATGTATATATCTGTATGGATTATAGGACCACAAAGAATAATATGGAAGAACACAAATTACCTTGTGAACATGGTATGGCAGATAACATTGATATGTTGACCCAAGCCCATTCCCAGTTCCCTTTTCCCCAGCCACTTTCCAGGCAGGGATGACCACGTGACATAGTTCTGACTTATGAGATGTAAGTAGAAGTCTCCCTTCCTCCTGCTATTCACTGGGTTGTGGGCTTCATATATAGAGCTGCCACAACCATCTTGAGACCACGAAGGAAAGGCCAACAGAACTGCCAGTAGCAGAGTAGCTCCAGAATGTATTAAGAGAAGAAAATACCTTTGGTTTATGCACAGTAAACATGTATCCTGTCACACCAAAGACAGGACATCTTTGGGTATGTGTGCATGTGGGGGAAGGAGTAAGTCAAGACATGGGAAAGCTAATATAAGAACACTTAAAAAATCATGACTATGCTCACACGTAGTAATTTACATACACAGCTCTGTATGTGTTTTGATATATGTCAAAAAACAGTAAGATGATTAGATATTAAAAAGGTAATGATATTTTCCATTTAATCTAAACTTTGATGGCATATTACATATTTAAAAACTCATTTCTTTAGTTAGGCCTCATTAAAAAATTTTTTACTATTGTATATATTTTTTCTGTGCTAGAAGTTGATTTTACTTAAAAAAAATCTTAGATTTTGTTGGGCTTCATTGTTTATTTTCTAATTCATGAAATACTTTTTTATTTCCTTCCTTCTCTTTCTCTGGGATACACTCACTGTTCATTTTCTAACTCCCTGAGGTGAATGCTCAGTATTTATTTTCAGCTTATATTCTTTTTGAATGTAATAAACCCTGATCAAGACATGAATTTTGGTCCAAGGCAGCTGGTGATGGGCCACCACTGTCTGCCTAGCCCCTGTTCTTTAATCCATCAGTGGGTAGATGACCGTTCTCTTCTGTGTAGGTGGGAGAGGGCTTTGCCAAGGTGAAATGGCAGGCCTGGGAGGCAGGAGGAGGGTTACTTGGAAAGCTCCCAGTGGATACTTGAGCCAGAGTGGATGACCACCACTAGGTGGCGCCCAACTTCAACAGGGACTGAGATGAATTGGAATTTGGTCCTGAAAGGGCATCTCCAGAACTTGCCCACGTGTTTCTTTTTTTTTCTTTTCTTCTTCTTCTTCCTTCTTCTTTTATTATATTGTTTGTTTTCATTACACTATTCCTTCACATCTCTGTATTGACTTCAATATATTCCTTATATTTCAAATATTTTACTGGTTACAATAAAATTTTTATCATGTATACTTTACCAGTTATTCAATATTGCTTTATTTTCCTTTCCCCAAATACAGGACTTAAGAACCTATCCTCATTTTCCATGTTATTGTTCCTTGGTATTTCAAGTTAACCTGATCATGGCTCTTCCAAATTAGCTCTTATTATAGTTGCTGTTTTAACTCAATGCTCATTTGTTTCTATGCTATTTCTTCATTCTTCATTTGGGATTCAGTTTGGGCTTCTTTCTGATATACATCAAAATAGTAGTTTTTCAGCAATGAATGTGACAATTGTTTAGCCTTATTTTTTAAAAAACCTTTACTTCACCCTCACTCTGTAACAATAGTTTAGTTGGGTATAAGAGAAACTCTTCTATTGCTGCTAATGGCAATTCTGTGGTCAGCCTAATTGTTGTTTCTTTTTCAGTTATTTTTCTTTTCAGGAGCTCTTAAGAATTTCTTTTTTGTTTAAGTTTGTCTCCAGTGTGGCTTTTTCATTTGTTTCTTCTCTCTCTCTCTCTCAATGCTATTTGGAATTCAATGGCCTTCTTAAATTCTGGAAAATTCATAGCCATTATTTTTTTGAGTTTTTTTCCTAACCCCTTCCCTCCATTCTCTTTGGGAATTTATATTTGAGTTAGATTTAACATTCCAAATATATCAGGCACTCCCCCCAACTTTTAAATTGTCTTTGATATTTTCTATGTTTGTATCCATCTGTGTTTTATTTTGGTTGATTTTCTCAAATCTATCTACCAGTTCAACAATTCTCTTTAAGTGTATATCGTCTAATGATACAGATATGTCATTTAATTTGATTAAATAATTTTAATGGTTATATTTTTTGGTTTTAGAAGTTCTACTTGATTATTCTTCAAATCACTCTCTTAAGTTTTTAGAAGTCCTATCATTTTCATTTTTTACTGTACCTTCTTTTATCCCCTCAATTTAAGCATACTTATTTTGCTGTGTCTTCCAGATTATTCTATTATTTCTAGTTCTTGGGCTGATTATTCTTCAATGTGTTGTATGAGCTGATGCTTTCCCTAATGCTTCTTCATCATGTAGTCAGTAATTTTAACTGTAAACTTTCATTTTTTCTTCCATTAAGAGTCTCATATGTCCTGGATTGTGGATAATTCCTTACAAAGCAGTCTTGTATTAACTTCTCTCTAGGTTCCTGTGGTTTCCATTGATCATGGACCAGTGATTATTTTAATTTCTTACTTGAGATTTTTATAAAACGTAGACAGTTTAAATTCATACCCAGTACCCACAATGGGCTTGGGGCTTTTCAAAGGATGAATGTTTTTTCCCACCTAGAACCCCCAAAATACAGCTTGCTTCCTTGTTGCTTTTCTGGGCAGTAGACAGAGTTCTTTCAGTTCTCCTTTCAAGTCTTGGGTAGATTTTTTAGAGTCCCAGTTTTTTTTAATATAATTTATTTTATTATCATTAATCTACAATTACTTGTGTAATATTATGGTTATTAAACTACCCCTTCATCAGGTCCCCCCCACCAAACCCATTACAGTCACTGTCCATCAGCGTAGTGAGATGCTATAGAATCACTACTTGTCTTCTCTGAGTTGTACTGCCCTCCCCGTGCGCCCCCCAACATTACATCTGCTAATCGTAATGCCCCCTTTTCCCTCTTATCCCATTTTCCCCAGTCCTTTCCCTTTGGTAACTATTAGTCCGTTCTTGGGTTCTGTGAGTCTGCTGCTGTTTTGTTCCTTCAGTATTTTTTCTTTGTTCTTATACTCCACATATGAGTGAAATCATTTGATACTTGTCTTTTTCGGCTTGGCTTATTTCACTGAGCATAATACCCTCTAGCTCCATCCATGTTGTTGCAAATGGTAGGATTTGTTTTCTTCTTATGGCTGAATAATATTCCATTGTGTATATGTACCACCTCTTCTTTATCCATTCATCTACTGATGGACACTTAGGTTGCTTCCATTTCTTGGCTATTGTAAATAGTGCTGCAATAAACATAGGGGTGCATCTGTCCTTTTCAAATTGGGCTGCTGCATTCTTAGGGTAAATTCCTAGGAGTTGAATTCCTGGGTCAAATGGTATTTCTATTTTGAGTTTTTTGAGGAACCTCCATACTGCTTTCCACAATGGTTGAACTAATTTGCAGTCCCACCAGCAGTGTAGGAGGGTTCCCTTTTCTCCACATCCTCGCCAACATTTGTTGTTGTTTGTGTTTTGGATGTTGGCCATCCTCACTGGTGTGAGGTGATATCTCATTGTGCTTTTAATCTGCATTTCTCTGATGATTAGCGATGTGGAGCATCTTTTCATGTGCCTGTTGGCCATCTGAATTTCTTCTTTGGAGAAGTGTCTATTCATGTCCTCTGCCCATTTCTTAATTGGATTATTTGCTTTCTGTTTGTTAAGGTGCATGAGTTCTTTATATATTTTGGATGTCAACCCTTTATCAGATACGTTTTTTATGAATATATTCTCCCATACTGTAGGATGTCTTTTTGTTCTACTGATGGTGTCCTTTGCTGTACAGAAGCTTTTCAGCTTGATATAGTCCCACTTGTTCATTTTTGCTTTTGTTTCCCTTGCCCGGGGAGATATGTTCATGAAGAAGTTGCTCATGTTTATGTCCAAGAGATTTTTGCCTATGTTTTTTTCTAAGAGTTTTATGGTTTCATGACTTACATTCAGGTCTTTGATCCACCTTGAGTTTACCTTTGTGTATGGGGCTAGACAGTAGTCCAGTTTCATTCTCTTACATGTAGCTGTCCAGTTTTTCCAACACCAGCTGCTGAAGAGGCTGTCATCTCCCCATTGTATATCCAAGGCTCCTTTATCAAATATTAATTGACTGTATATGTTTGGGTTAATGTTTGGATTTTCTATTCTGTTCCACTGGTCTGTGGGTCTGTTTTTGTGCCAATACCAAATTGTCTTGATTACTGTGGCTTTGTAGTAGAGCTTGAAGTCAGGGAGTGTAATTCCCCCTGTTTTATTCCTCCTTCTCAGGATTGCTTTGGCTATTCGGGGTCTTTTGTGGGTCCATATGAATTTTAGAATTATTTGTTCCAGTTCATTGAAGAAAGCTGTTGGTAGTTTGATAGGGATTGCATTGAATCTGTACATTGCTTTAGGGAGTATAGCCATTTTGACAATATTGATTCTTCCTAGCCAAGAGCATGGGATGCATTTCCATTTGTTAGTGTCCTCTTTAATTTCTCTTAGGAGTGTCTTGTAGTTTTCAGAGTACAGGTCTTTCACTTCCTTCGTTAGGTTTATTCCTAGGTATTTTATTCTTTTTGATGCAATTGTGAATGGAATTGTTTTTCTGATTTCTCTTTCTGTTAGTTCATCATTAGTGTATAGGAAAGCAACAGATTTCTGTGTGTTAATTTTGTATCCTGCAACTTTGCTGAATTCAGATATTAGTTCTAGTAGTTTTGGAATGGAGTCTTTAGGGTTTTTTATGTACAGTATCATGTCATCTGCAAATAGTGACAATTTGACTTCTTCTTTACCAATCTGGATGCCTTGTATGTCCTTGTTTTGTCTGATTGCTGTGGCTAGGACCTCCAGTACTATGTTGAATAACAGTGGAGAGAGTGGGCATCCCTGTCTTGTTCCCGATCTTAGATGAAAAGCTTTCAGCGTCTCGCCGTTAAGTATGATGTTAGCTGTGGGTTTGTCATATATAGCCTTTATGATGTTGAGGTACTTGCCGTCTATACCCATTTTGTTGAGAGTTTTAATCAGGAATGGATGCTGAATTTTGTCAAATGCTTTTTCAGCATCTATGGAGATGATCATGTGGTTTTTGTTCTTCTTTTTGTTGATGTGGTGGATGATGTTGATGGGTTTTCGAACGTTGTACCATCCTTGCATCCCTGGGATGAATCCCACTTGATCATGGTGTATGATCCTCTTGATGTATTTTTGAATTCGGTTTGCTAAGATTTTGTTGAGTATTTTTGCATCTACGTTCCTCAGGGATATTGGTCTGTAATTTTCTTTTTTGGTGAGGTCTTTGCCAGGTTTTGGTATTAGAGTGATGCTGGCTTCATAGAATGAGTTTGGAAGTATTCCCTCCTCTTCTATTTTTGGAAAACTTTAAGGAGAATGGGTGTTATTTCTTCTCTATATGTCTGGTAGAATTCAGAGGTGAATCAATCAGGCCCGGGGGTTTTGTTCTTGGGTAGTTTTTTGATTACCAATTCGATTTCGTCGCTGGTGATTGGTCTGTTTAGTTTTTCTGTTTCTTGCTTGGTCAGTCTTGGAAGGTTGTATTTTTCTAAGAAGTTGTCCATTTCTTCTATGTTTTCCAGCTTGTTAGCATATAGATTCTCATAATATTCTCTTATGATTCTTTGTATTTCTGTGGGGTCCGTCGTGATTTTTCCTTTCTCATTTCTGATTGTGTTTATGTGTGTAGAATCTCTTTTTCTCTTAATGAGTCTGGCTAGGGGTTTATCTATTTTGTTTATTTTTTCAAAGAACCACCTCTTGGTTTCATTGATTTTTTCTATTGTTTTATTCTTCTCAATTTTATTTTTTTCTTCTCTAATCTTTATTATGTCCTTCCTTCTGGTGACTTTGGGCCTCATTTGTTCTTATTTTTCCAATTTCAGTAATTGTGTCTTTAGACTATTCATTTGGGAATGTTCTTCCTTCTTTAAATAGGCCTGCACTGCAATATACTTTCCTCTTAGAACTGCCTTTGCTGCGTCCCACAGAAGTTGTGCCTTTGTGTTGTTGTTGTCATTAGTCTCCACATATTCTTTGATTTCTGTTTTGATTTGGTCGTTAACCCATTGATTAATTAGGAGAGTGTTGTTAAGTCTCCATGTATTTGTGAGCCTTTTTGATTTCTTTCTAAAATTTATTTCTAGTTTTATACCTTGTGATCTGAGAAGTTGATTGGTAGGATTTCAATATTTTTGAATTTACTGAGGTTCTTTTTGTGGCCTAGTATGTGGTCTATTCTGGAAAATGTTCCATGTGCACTTGAGAAGAATGTGTATCCTGTTGCTTTTGGGTGTAGAGTTCTGTAGATGTCTGTTAGGTCCATCTGTTCTAGTCTGTTGTTCAGTGCCTCTGTGTCTTTACTTATTTTCTGTCTGGTTGATCTGTCCTCTGGAGTGAGTTGTGTGTTGAAGTCACCTAAGATGAATGCATTGCTGTCTATTTCCTCCTTTAATTCTGTTAATATTTGTCTCACATATGCTGGCGCTCCTGTGTTGGGTGCATATATGTTTATAATGGTTATATCCTCTTGTTGGATTGACCCCTTTGTCATTATGTAATGTCCTTCTTTATCTCTTGCTACTTTCTTTGCTTTGAAGTCCATTTTGTCTGATACAAGTACTGCAACACCTGCTTTTTTCTCTTTGTTGTTTGCATGAAATATCTTTTTCCATCCCTTCACTTTTAGTCTGTGTATATCTTTGGATTTGAGATGAGTTTCTTGTAGGCAGCATATAGATGGGTCTTGCTTTTTTATCCATTCTGTTACTCTGTGTCTTTTGATTGGTGCATTCAGTCCATTTACATTTAGGGTGATTATTGATAGATATGTACTTATTGCCATTGCTGGCTTTAGATTCGTGGTTACCAAGGGTTCAAGGTTGCTTCTTTACTATCTAACAATCTAACTTAACTTTCTTGTTAAGTTATTGTAAACACAGTCTGATGTTTCTTTCTTTCTCTCCCTTCTTATTCTCCTCCTCCATTCTTTCTATAATAGGTGTTTTATTCTTTGCCTTTAGTTAGTATTTGGATGGTCTGCTTTCTTTGCTATGATTTTATTTTCTCTGGTGACATCTTTTTAGCCTTAGGTGTGCTTCCATCTAGAGCAGTCCATTTAAGATATCCTGTAGTGGTGGTTTATGAGAGACAAACTCTCTCAACTTTCGTTTGTCTGGAAATTGTTTAATCCCTCCATCATATTTAAATGATAATTGTGCTGGATCCAATATTCCTGATTCGAGTCCCTTCTGTTTCATAACGTTAAATACATCATGCCATTCTCTTCTGGCCTGTAAGATTTCTGTTGAGAAGTCTGATGATAGTCTGATGGGTTTTCCTTTGTAGGTGATCTTTTTTCTCTCTCTAGCTGCCTTTAATACCCTGTCTTTATCTTTGATCTTTGCCATCTTAATAATTATGTGTCTTGGTGTTGTCTTCCTTGGGTCCCTTGTGTTGGGAGATCTGTGGGCTTTGGTGGACTGTGAGACTATTTCCTTCCCCAGCGAGGGAAAGTTTTCAGCAATTATTTCGTCAAATACACTTTCTATCCCTTTTTCTCTCTCTTCTTCCTCTGGTACCCCTATAATGCGAATATTGTTCCGTTTGGATTGGTCACACAGTTCTCTTAATATTCTTTCATTCCTAGAAATCCTTTTATCTCTCTCTGCCTCAGCTGCTCTGTACTCCTGTTCTCTGTTTTCTATTCCATTAACAGTCTCTTGCATCTCATCCATTCTGCTGTTAAGCCCGTCAATCGCTTGTCTGATTTCTGCATTGTCTTTCCTCAGTTCCCTCACTTCCTCCCTCAGCTCTTGCACATTTCTCTGTAGGTCCATCAGCATGGTTATGACTTTTATTCTGAATTCTTTTTCAGGAAGACTGTGCATTTCCATCCCTTCAGACTCCCTCTCTGGGGCTGTCTGGTTGATTTTGGTCTGAACCATATTCCTCTGTCTTTTCATGGCTATAGAATTGGTCACTGGTAGTTGCCACGTATGTCAGCTGGGCTCTTTAAGACTTTAAAAAGAGAAAAAAAAAGAAGAAAGAAAGAAAAAAAGAGAGAAAAGAAAAAACAAAAACAAAACAAATAAAAAAAACCAAAAAAAATGCCCACCAGACGTAGATTCTGTGGGAATGCTCTAGGTGGCGCTATTGCCCCACTATTCCACAGCTGTGGCTGCGCCACTCTGCAGGGCCCTTTATCACTCTGGCAGGGGTGGGAACGAATAGGAGGCTGTTGATCTCAGTGAGAAGTGTAAGTATGGCTATGCTTCCTCAGTCACCAGCTAAGGCGTCTGAAACTCCCCAGGACTCCCAGCCTGCTGGGCTGTGTGTGCCAGGTGATCCGGCTCCTCCGCTGGGCTCCTGTGTCTTTAAGACCGCTGAAGAAAGCGCACGGTTTTTATTTTTTCCTTCCAGGAGCCGGCTGCAAGCACCCTGGCGCGTTCCCGCTCAGATCCTGCCCCTCTGTCTCTCCAATCTCTGCTGCACTGCACAATGTGGGTCAGCGCTCCCCACGCATATCACCGGGGCTGGCTACTTCGCGGGGTGTACTTCCACTCTCTCCCGGCTCTGAATCCTCTCCTCCCGCTGGTGCGCTGGGGTGGGGGAGTGCTCGAGTCCCGCCGGGTCGCGGCTCCGTATCTTACCTGCCTCTTGGGGTGCCGAGTCCTCTCGGGTGTAGCTGCACGCTGTGCGCTTTCCTGTGTATTCTCGTCTCTCTTTTAGGAATAGATGTATTTGCTGTGTTTTTGTAGATAAATATAGTGTTGGGAGGAGATTTCTGCCGCCCTGCTCACACCGCCATCTTCCCGGAAGTCTCTAGAGTCCCAGTTTTAAGCAAAGGCCTCAGTTTCAGCCTGAACAGCCTCCAAACCAAATTTACCATGAGGCCTGTACCCAGGCCTGATTCTTTCCTGGTCCCTCACATGTCACTGGAGCTTACATCTCTGGTTTTGAATTTCCTTTTTGTTTCTGGCACCTGGGAACTGGCTTTCTTTCAGACTATGTATTTGAAACTTATAAAATCCTTACCCAACATTTGTATGTGTTTGTAATAGCGGGGGAGTCTTCTTTGTTAAGTCAGGCTGCCAGCATTAAAAGCCTTTCATACTAATATTTTGGTCATGTGTTTATCACTTAAAATAATTGGGCAAGTTCCCTAACCTCCAGTGACATCACATCCCAAATAAGTTGGACAAACCAGGAACATAAAGTTGCCTACCTGAGTTTCCTCTTCCAGTACATTTGTATCATTTCTTGGAAACAATCACAGAAGGATGGAACTAGGAGGGGCCTTGCAATCTTCTAGTATGTGCTGATTAATCAGATGAGGAAGCAGGGCCTAGCTGGGACTCTGGATTTTGGGTTCTCCATTTTCAAGTTCAAATTCCCTACCTGGAACCAAGTGTAGAAAAAGGAGCACTGGACTTAAAATCAGAAAACTGCAATTTGCATCCCAGGTTTGCCACTTACCAGCTGCTTGATCTTGGACAAGTCACCTAGCCCTTTTGAGACCCAGTGGGGTATCTGTAAAATGTAGGCAGAGCACATGGGAATTTTGAGTCAGCATCTATGAAAGTTTCTGGTACGTAGCAGGTATTAAATAATTGTTTACTTTCTTCCTTATGGTTAAGATCCCTTATGTCCCCTCTTGGAAAACATCTCTTTGCAGCTGTTCATCCTCATAGAATTTGCATGGGAAAAGCTCACAAAATACCTGGAGACCTATCAAACTGGAAAGTATGAAACTGGGAAACAGAAGGTTATTTTCCTGTTTCTTTTCTTTCCTATCAAATACTGAATATTGTTCCCAAAAGCTAAGGGAAATCTGTCTTAAAGAGTTACATAAAGGCTATAAAATTGTAAGTGACTTCATTGCTATCTTAATGATGTTTTTATTCTGGCTTCATGTTCATTGTCCCATGGTATTCTCATGGTGATAACAGAGTGGCTTCTAGACCAGGGGTTATTGGCAAACTTATTCTATTAAGGACAAGAGAGTAAATATTTTAGGCTTTGGGGGCCATAAATTGTCTCTGTACATACTCCTCTTTGTTTTGTTTACAACCCTTTAAAAATATAAGGAATATTCTTAATTTATGGACTGCACAAAAATAGGCCATGGGTTGGATTTGGTCCACAAGTCAGGCTGTGGTTTACAGAACCATGTTCTAGACTGACACAGCCTTTTGACCATGACTATGAAGACCCCCTTGACTTTAACAACTCTTACTCAGTGTTTAGGGGCACTTAGCCTAATTATGCTGTCAAGTTTGTGCAAGAATGACAGTCTTCCTTCTTCCCCATACCACCAGCTCTGGACCTTTTAGACTGGTTATCCTTGTCTAAAGGAAAGAGGGGGACCACTCACTGGGTCATTTATTGGGTTTCCATTCATCTAATCACTTCCAGAAAATGATTTCCTAGGTGGCTGAATTAATGCTTTACAACCTTTTCCATAACAAGGCATATTTGGAAAATGATAGTAGTACCACTAGGGTTGTGGGGGGAGGTGAGCAGAAGAGGACTGAACAGATGCAACTCTTATATCCAGAGGCAACTGGGCTTAGGTTCTCCATCTGCCTCAGTGGGTCTGCAAAACTATTAGAAATATAGCACAACACAATAGATACGGGCATAGTAAGCATTGGAGTCAGACTCTCCCTTATTTAAACTTTAGCTTTGCTTCTTGCTAACTAAATGACTTTGGGAAAACTTTTTAACCTTCTCTGTCTTAATTTCCTCCTCTGTAAAATGAGCTCAATAATAGAAGTACCTATCTTATATTAACCCTAGGTAGAATGCATTTCCTCTTTTTAGTCAACAGTACTTTTGCATTAAATGAATTTTCTTTACTGAAGAAAGTCTCCAGGAATTAATAACTTCTAAGTCCAAACTTAAGACTATTTTTTTAACTAAAGAGACTTTTTTTTTCCAGTTTTTCTTACATGCTTAAGCCTTTGTGGCCTGCACTTTTTGTGCATCTATTTTTGTAGTCCAAACACACAATGCCACAGAGTTCCTGCCAGTAATACCCAGAGGACACTATGGTGAATAGGAATCTGTAGTTCTTTCAGGACAGTCTCCCTGCTTTCTAGACAATATACTAGACGAACTTATATGTTTAGCAATTCATAAAGAGTTAAAACACAATCATAAGCATTATGATTAAAAGTGAGCATTAACAGAAAGTATGAAATGATGTGATCATATGGAGTAAACATACAGAAAGTATGAGATAATGTGAAAAATCTGGCACAAGGTTTGGTACATATTGGATAAAAACTTTGGGTTGTGCAGAGTGTCCTCAGTGCCAGCAATCAAGTCATTGATAACCACAATTTGCTGATGGATCTACAGCTGAACCACCTGTGGGTAATCAACATTTGGCCATGCCTAGAGAATGTATCTTCTGTCTCTGCAGCAGCTAACCCTTCCAGGGGTCCCATGATACAATACAGGCAATAGCAGAGAGCAGCAATGTCAGGAAGTGAAGGATTACCTTACCAGTGGAAACCACAGGAATCCTGGGCAGGCAGAAAGTAATCAGGAAAATTGCTTTTTGGCAAGTTGACATGGGTCAGCTCTCTTGGCCTCAGCAAGAGTGTTCAGTGATTTGCTGTGGCTTTAATGACATCAAACTGCTCTGTGGTTTTGGGGTGGCTGGTTTGCAATGAGTTCGAAGTACAATTTTGCGCTACTACAGTCATCAGTTCATGCCTAGTACTGTACTTTGTGGGGGTGAAGAAGTGGAACATTTAGTTTCTTCACATAAGATCTCAAAATTGGCTAGTAGGTCAGACTACATGTGGACAACACCTTAATATACAAATGAAAAATTTTGGGGGTTAGGAACCCCAGGCTACAGGTCCTCCAAAGTGTTCAAAAACAACAAAAACGATCTATGATAAAGATAGTTTGTGAAACTCAAAGAACTACATTTTCTTTTGAAGAGTCACAAAGACATGATCATGTTAAAGGGTGGGAGAAATCCTGCAGTAAAGAATACAATGTAGCTTTGTTTAATCAGAGTGTCACAGATATAATCTACCTTGATAGTTCCACCCACTCCCCTACCCCACAATAGTCTGGAGTTCTTTAATTCTTTGGTTGAAAGCAGCAGAAACCAACTCTGGCTAAGAGAAAACAGATTTTCTGGATGAATATAGAAGATTATAGAACTGTCAGGAAGGCTGGAGAACCAAACTGCCTCCTTATGTGGCTGGCCTGAGAGATGACACATTTAGCCTCACTGCTTAAAACTGGACCACTGTGAGGGCTTGGGCTTGTGGGGGCCTCGGTTATTAGTCAGGGGGAACCTGCAACTTCACAGATCAGGAAACTGACACTAAGGGTGAATAGTTTAACCCAAGTCACCATGCCAATAGTAAAGTGACTGCTATTTCCACTCTGCTACCTCTTCTCTTGCATTCTGATCTTTTCTATGAGGGGATTGGGGTGTTTTGAAGCAGAGCACCCCATTATGCATGAAGAGGAAGAGCCTACACCCTGAGTGGCTGCTGGGCAACCATGGGCTTTTCAGTGACATACTTATTTCTGCCTCTACCTAACTCAGTGGGGGACCTTATGTTTACAAAGTAACCAAATGTATGTTTTAACTTTCTCCCCACTTATTTCCAAAAAGGGAATGATTTTGAGGTGGCTTAATACTTCCTGATGAAGGAAGTTATATTGGTCTTATGGTTTCTTATGATCATGATTCATCTAAGCTTAGAGGTTCAATAGTCCTTGCCTCCCTCCCTTTCTTATCTCCCCACTACCCTTAAATCTGGAGAAAAACTACTCATCTTCACCTAGAATTGCTAGATAAAAATAGGACTCCTAGTTAAATTTGAATTTCAGGTAAACTATAAATGGCGTTTTATTTTTGGTATGTCTCAAATGTCACCTGAGATGTACTTGTACTAAAAAGGCATTTGTAGTTTATCCGAACTTCAAATTTAACTGGGGATCCTGTATTTTTATTTGCTAAATCTGTCAAGTCAACACCACCTTCAGTCAAAATGATTGCTTCTTCCTTTGTCCTTTCTTTAATTCTACAGGCAAAGCTCTCAGCAATTGTCTAGCAAATAGTTTATACTCAATAACTGCTAGTTACTTTTGTTATTACTGTGTTATGCACATACTCTTGCATAGTACTGGTAACACTTTAACGCTTTATTACTCTTCCGTGGTTCAGCTTTGCCTTCTCCATCCCTCAGTGTAGCTCCAGGGGGAAGGGTATTCCCAGCCTGTTGTGAGTCCCCTATTTAAACCAGTGAAACCAAAGTAAGTCAAAGGAAAGGGTACGTTGGGAGCTTTTATCTCTTATAGTCACCAGTCACACTCAGCACTGTTCACCTTCACCTGCCCCGGCTGGCACTCTGCGGCCACAGCGCATCTCTCTACTTCCTGCCCGCCCCTTCCTGGAGGAACCCCATGGGTGTATCCTTGGTGACTGGCATACACCAGACCAATTACATACCAGGAATGGAGGGGAGGAGAGAATGTCCATTTTCTTTCCACCCCTTTCCCCAGATTGAAGGGAGGCTCTGCAGTGGTAAACACCTACTGATATGTAAATGAACTGATGCCAGGCAGGAGATTCTGGAAATTCTGCCATTTTACTCCACAGTCTGCAAATCTAATGTTAGGAGAAAACATGTTTTTGCTTTAGCAATTGGACATAGCTGGCGCTTACTAAATATTGAATGAAAAAAAGAAAGGCACTGGAACGATAGATAGCTGGTTGAAGAAGTCATCTAGGGAGGACACTGGAGCTACATATCAAATGAATCCTATTTTTTTTAGTTGGTTTTAGCATCTGACTGTCTTGAGTTTAAACTCCCAAGCCCAACCCTTACTACCTATGTGATCTTGGACAAGTTGTTTGTCATCTTCTGGATTCAAGTTCCTTATCTGTGAAATGGGGATAAAGCGTATTCCACACTATGAGGCAGGTAGCTCCTGTTGGGCCCAGGTAGAGAAGGATCCAAGCCCTGGGGTCCTGGGGCTTCCACATGTGCAGCAGCACACCTGCCTTTATCCCACTCCCCACATGTAGACAGTGTGAAGTGGAAGCAGAATGATCCTTAGAGGGTAATTTCCTCCTAAAACAGAGGCTATCTTTTAAAGCACACCTAATTTTCCCTCTAACCCATTTTAGGATAAAATCTTTATGGAGTACATACTTTTCTTCCTCCTCTTTCCTTCCCTCTTTCTCCTTCTTCTTCCCCTATTTGCATTTCTATTCTATTTTATTTTTTCTCTTTAGTGAGCAGTGACAGACCTCAAGTTCCAGGCTCTTTTGGCACCCAGCAGTGTTTATTTCTTTTTCCTGCCTGTGTGACAAAGGAAAGGCCAGAAGGCTGGAGTTTGTCTGTCTCTCATCTGGGGAGGCCTCTCTCAGAGTGTGGGTTTGTCACTGGGTTAAACTTTCCTGCTCTCTGAGGCATTTTGAATTGAATATAAGCTTTTCTTGGTGACTCAGAATTATTATTATGGACTGTGGCATTGGAGAGACCCAGGACTCTGAGGTTTTGACTAAAAGTCAATTTATAACAGGAGAAAAAAAATTTCCCTGGTTAACTGAGTGGTGATTTACTATAGTTTAATCAAAGGCTTTTATAGCTCCCTTCACCTAAAGGAAGAATGTTTCAGCCTACAGGAGGTGTCAGCAGGTAATGCAATGCCTTAGCTCAGAGAGACAGACTGTCAGAACACATTCAACATCACCTAGTAGTATCCCAAGTTTTCAAAAAGTTGGCTATGTTTTGGGTGCTATATTCAGCCTTGAATCTCCCACCAATGCAGAAAGTTAGGTGCAGAATGAAGTGGTTAATTGCTGAGGGCTCTCAAGAAACCCTCTCAGTCCAAATCCCATCTTTGTCTCTCATTAGCTGGAAGATCTTAGGAAAGATGCTTAACTGCATCTATAAGATTAGAATAGTAGTTGTACCTACATAATACGGTTGTTGGGTGGATTAAATGAGGTAATGCACACAAGCAAGCATGACACAGAAGCATATTTAATATGTATTAACTCTTGTGAATCTCATTTTACAGATAAAGAAAATATAGTGACTAATGGGACCAATGGATTCCAGATCCCATTTTTTCCATCTCATCACAGAGCCACTGCTAAAGGAAAGAGGGAAGTAGAATTTGGGGGCAGAATTAGTAGGATCCCCAAAAACATATCCCTAGCTAAAAGCTTCATTAGTTGATTAATTAGGGTGTAGGTTTCCTGCTAAAAAACAAAATATCAGTGGCTTAAACAAGACAAGTTTATATTCTTATCAAGAAAGAGGCCAGGCCTAATCAGTGTAAGGTGATGGGGTTGTTCCACTGTGTCAGTGACCTAGACTCTTTCTTGCTGTTCTGTCATTCTCAATTTGTGGCTCTTTGTTCTGGCTTCAGGCACCATGTCCTCACACAAGCCATCACATGGGGAGAATGAAGAGCATGACCTGGGAGTTGTTCATGTCATTTCCACGCACATCTTGTTGGCCATACCCAACTCAATGGAGGATGGCGAATATCATCTTCATTCTGAGAAGTCATGTGATCAGCTATTATACTAAAATAAAAAAGGAAGAATGATTATCAAGGGTTTAGGTAAAATAGGTCTTTCAATTGGCTTATTATCATTGTCCTGCTTTGGAAGTAAATTAGTAATTCTTTCAACTCCATTCTAGATATGCTGAACTCTGATTAGTTACCAGTGGGATAAATGGGTCAGTTTATCTCACCATTAAATATTCTAGATTCCAAAGATACTTTGTGTCCCCTTTGGTGGTGTTTTCATTGCCTTCTGTTTCCTATCTTAGTGTCAGGCTGTCCCTTGACCTTTTCCTGGGCTCACAATCTAGCCACTAGAGGCTTCCCCTTCCCCATGCCTGCCTGTCCCTCCCCTTCTTCACACACTTATATGTTTGACACTTGGATTTTTTTATTGATAAAATTATATGTAATGCAAAAATAAACTGGTTTGATTGAAGGCTAAGTTGTAACAGCTTTTGTGATAAGTCCTTGTTGGCTAATCAGTGGTGTTTCTTGATTATGTTCTCAGTTATGTTAGAAGAGCCGACATTGCTAAGAAGGGAGGAGTCTGTATTGGGAGAAGAAAGGAAGAGCGAGGAGACCAGTGACAGGGGAGAATTAAGCCATCACAAAACTACACTCAGCTAGGGAATTTTACTGGAGGTGGGGGTGGGGGATCTATTACTTAAGAATAAAAAGATGATGTAGGTAAGGAATATTAACATGGGAAGAAATTAACATGGGAAAGGCCAGCAAAAAGCCAGAGATCAAACGCAGCTTCCTTAAATTAAAAAAAAAAATTATAGTTTCTAAGTGTGGATGTATGGAGTGACCATCACTACTGGGTTTTGTTCTAATTTGAAGCCCAACTTAAGGGTGGGGGAGAGTCTCCAGTTTGTTAAGACTGTGGTTGAATTAAAGTTGGGGAACACAGGATCTGGAGTTAGTATGCGGGTCATCCTCCTGCAAGCTAAAAAGGAAGCCATTAAGATGCTGGTCACCCGGGACTCTGGCTGAATGTTGGTCTTCACGCAGACCATTCTAATAACTAATCCTCTTTGTAACGGTCAATTTACATGTTAGAAGATCTAAAAGGCAGGAAGCATAGAAATGGGCTTTGAATTTTCTTCCTTAGAGTTTGATTCCAATTAAGTTTTCTGAGACAAGAATTGCAATCCACCACAACTGTTTGGAAGCTTTCGAGAGCAGGTTTTGCTACTTTGGACAAGATGCTAACATATTAAAAAGGAAGAAAACAACTCAGTGTTTGGCTGGATTCCCCCCCACCCCCCAAATATGAAAACAACCTCACCATTTCAATAAAAAGGCCGTACAGAAATTTCATTTACTGTAGATTTTTGGAATCACAGACTGGAGAGGACTGCTCAGATTTTTCAGAAATAAGGAAACAGACCTGGAGAGGCCAAACCAATCTCGGAAGGTTTCTCAGCAAATGAATGGTAGAGCAGAGACTAAAGCCCTGTCTCCTAATCCTTCACCACACCCTAGTGCCACTTCTTCACAGAATTTATCTGTACTAAAGAAATCGAGTGGCATTATAAGCCAGAATAACTTCTTTCAAAAGCCTATGTTTTATGTGACTGGCAAGGTTTTGTTTTCAGAGAAAAACAATGCAACCCAGAGAAGCTGACCTGGATCCGAAGTGGAGTCAGTTAGGTGTGCTAACAAAGGCACTAAGAGGCCGTTTCCTTCCCCACAGAGTGTTTCCTACCTCCCTTGCCTCTGGCATGAAAACTTTCCTATTATTATTTCCTGAGCAAAGATATTTAACAGATAGCTCTCTCCTTACACTATGGTTAAAATGCCAACCTTATCTGAAGAGAAAACCTCCTACAGTTATAAGCTGTTGATATTCACCAGCAGCGGCTTCCACATTGTTTTTTATGTCATGGACATATTTTAGAATCTGATGAAAACTATGGCTCTTTTCTCCAGAAAATGCTCATGCAAAATTATAATGTCTTTGGGTGTTCACTTCCCTCTGAAGCACTTCTTTAGGGTCAGGTGAAGGACTCCTGTTTTTAAATAAATTAGCTTATCCTGAAAGCTGCCTGGTTTTAACTAGCAGAGTCTAATAGCCATGGAACTAAGTCTCCATGGGAGAGAAAGAGCCCAAAAAGAGCTTCCCAAAAGGGGTGAGAGGCCAAGACAGAGCCCTGGGTAAGCTTGAGGGAAGGGGACAGAAGGGACAACCCTCGAGGAAGGCTCCCAGGGGAGTTTGGAGAGAAGCCAAAGATGAACTTCTTAACTTCATCACCTTGTCTAGGGTTGGCCATAATTATGATTTCCAGGCTTATTTAACTTACTTAACCGACCTCTGTAATTATTCTAAAGTCACACATCTTCCTGGAATCCTTCCTTTATACACACTGACTCTCAAAGGCAGCCCTGTGCAAGTGAATAAGATGTCTAGCTGAGAGCTAAGTCCTTGTTTGCTGGCATCCTGCCATTCTGCGCTACTCACAGATCTTTTGGACACCTGAAAGGGGTGGGAAGATCCTTACAACAAGCTATGGGGAGATGATATATCAGCAAAACTTAGACATGATCTTGGCAAGCACACCAGGTAGTGATGTATTGATAAACATCAAAAGAAGTCATGAATTCCAAGAAAGAAAGTGATTTGGAGTAACTCCAATGAGTCAGATTTTTTTTTTAAAGACAAGGTGATTTGTATTGCTCAGCAGGGCATGGTTGAGAAATGTGTCTGGGATCCTATGAGCAGTGGAAAGCCACAGAGAAGAACCTGAGCTGCTAGGACACACATATGCCCTCAAGTTCCTAGCAGTTCCAAGGAAATGAGTCCGGGATGGAACTTTGGGTGCTAAGCAGCCATTTCAAAAACTTGAAAGTTGCAGCAAATCTTAGGCTGTTTATCAGGATTCAACTAATTACATTTTTAATGGTCAGCTTCTCATAGACTGGGAATCCTTACAGCAAGAAAGGGAGAATGGAAGAATCCCAGTTCAAAGCAGCTGGGATATAGGGTTGATACTGGGAAACCAGGCAGTTGGCTGCATCTAGTCAGAACTGTCCAAGGGAATTTATGCACAATGTTCTATAACCCAGTGGATAGCCAGTAGTTCATATGACTATTAGCAGTTGAAATGTAGTTGGTGTAACTAAGGCACTGAATTTGAAATTTAATTTAATTCATATTAATTGAATCAAATAGCTACATATAACTAGTGGCTACCATATTGGACAGTGCAGATCTGGGCCGGAGAACAAATCAACACTGGCCAACAACACTGAGCGGAGTCTGCTGGAGTTTAGACCTACATTTGTTCATTTCTCCATCCATTCATTCATAGGTATGTTCGGATCTAAAGAAGGTCTAGTGGCCTATTGTCACTGGGGCTCCTAGAAAGGAGCCAGACATCTCAACTCCAGCTCACCGGATCCACTCTCCAGCTCATCTGGTCAAGTCCCCTACAGAGTGGCAGGGAAAGAAGTGCCTCTTTTGTCCTTGTTTTGATCAGGGTGCTGACGCCCATGGGTCAGGGTACATCTCCATTCCACCTCCATCTTCCCCTCCGGGAACACTTCAGCTTCCATTCTTTTCCCTTGCTTGTGAAGTGCCATCTCTCTTTTTATCAATTGTCATTAAATTATTGGCATTCTTCTTGCTTCTGTTTTTGAAATGGGCATTTTTCATGTCCTCTAAGAGTACGTGGAGGCTGGATTGAAACCTTAGATCATTATGAGGTTTATGGTGAGGAGAACAAAATTTCTAAGTTGGAAATGATATTAGAGTTAATGATATTCAACTTCCTCATTGCTCTGAAGAGGAAAAGTACAGAACCAATGACTTGACTGAAAAATATATAGTTCATGCATCCACTTATTTGACAATATTTATGTGTCAGGTGTGGATTAGCTGCTGGCGTATAGCAGTAAAAAAAAAAAGGGATGAAGAGGAGTAGGAGGAGGAAAAGAGTCAGCCCTCCTGGAGCAGATTTCCTGTGGGAATAATTGACAGTAAGCCAGAAATCTAACAAATAGGTAATGAAATGTCAGATAGAGATAAGTGCTACAAAAATAAAGTAGGGTAAGACTTTAGAGAAGTGAGCAGAGCTATTTTAGATAGGATGGCCAGGAAATCCTCTCTGAGGGTGACCTTTGAATGGAGCTATGGATAAAGTTAGTAACTGAGCCATGTGACTCTTGGGAGGAAATTGACAGGCATAGGAAATAGCCAAGGTCTGAGAGTGGGGTGCGATTGGCTTGTTTGAGGGACAGCAGAGTAAGTAGAGTGAGTAAGGGGAAGGAATGAATCAGGAAGGGAACAAGAGCATGTAGGATGTTTCAGGTCATGGTATGAACTTGGGTTTATTCTAAGTGCAATCGGATGCCACTGTGGAGCCCTCCCTAATGTAAACTCCACTTACTCACTAGAACTGGAGTTGCTAGCTTCAAATGCCATAGGCAGGTAATGAGGTTGCTTGTCCTGCTGGAAGGGGTCAGCCATTTCTCCGCTCCTGGCCACTGTGCCTGTGCAGGAATGTGAGGCCAGTGCTGTCAGAAGTCACTTTTGATAAATGAAAATGTGGACATAGAGATTATCATGTGAAGGCTTCCAACTTTTAAATGCTGTCAAAAAATTCAAATCACACACACACATACACACATACACAGTATAGAGCAAAGAAAATATATCTGCAGATGATATCCACCAATCTGCACCTTCTGCATTAGATAATCATGTTCAGGGAGTTTGGATTTTCTGCTAAAGCATGTGAAAAAGAACATTTCAAATGATATAAAAAACACTACTAGGGGATGTGGAATAAAAGCCAATGTAGTTTCCACCATATGAGCCTAACCAAGGAGGACAAAATCTACTTTTACATAGAAGTGATCTTTCCTGTTAGGGTGTATATAGCTGGTACAGCCATTGTTCCCATGACAACATGGAGACAAAAATGGATAAAATAAAATAAAATAATTTTAAAAAAGCCATTGGAGAGCTATAGACACAAATAAATCAAATTACAGAGAGGGACAAAGCCTTCATAGATGAAAAGACATGGGGGGATGGAGGGCACGCTATGGACATTTGCAAGTCTGAGTATGGCAGAAGGAACATAAGACCGTCATGCACAGAAGACTCTGCAGAGCAAGGAAAATCTAGGGGACCTTTTAACAAACACATAGGCAGGCACGACAGACCTCTTGAATTTGCAGGAGCCCCAGCTGCACGGCTGGCTGGTTCTCATTTGTGAATCTACTGTGTGGGGTCCTGCTGAGTGTATGGCAGTGCAGGAGGCTAAGAGCTGGCCTGGAAAGGCAGAGATAGGGCTCCATAGTCGCACAGTATTTAGATCCCAAAGTTTTGCAAAGAGAATTCTTTAATACCTAAAAAGAATATCTCACTCTACAGGTATTTGCACAAGTTGCAGGCATTGTTAAAAAGCTGTGTTCTTTCTCATATAAAGTGGGTGTGTCTTTCAATGAGTGACATTTTAAGGTCAATGAAATAGAGTAGCGGTCATGCTTTTTTCTCAGGTAAGAAATTTTCTTTCTAAGCAAGATATTTGAAAAAATCCAAATAAAGCTTTTCTCTTATTCCTTGAGAGAAGGCTTTGAGAAAATGTTTTAATAGATTTTTGTGGCACAAATACAATGGAATATAAAATAGCCATTAAAATTCTCATCTGAGTATTTTTATGCTCTACTTTTGATAAATATTTATAATAAAATGTTAAATGAAAATATACCATAAAATAGGAATGTTCTTTGAGTAAAGTTATGTAAAAGAAAGTTACATCCATGTGGAGAGCAGTCTGGAAAAATGTACCAAACATTACTAGAGGGGCAGAATATAATCTCAACACTTTATCACATCTGTATAAGTGTCATGCTGTGATAAAGTTTCTTTAAAATTTTTTTAAATTGCAGTCAATCACTGAAGAGTGAAGAGGGTATAGCCAGGAAGGGAGAGAGATTGGCATGGCCAGTGGCATCCAGGGTCAAATGTGCAAGGCATGTTCCTGTGCTGTGAGTCCCCCAGTTTGGCCCAGGGTCCCCCACAGGCCGTGCAGATGAGCTCAGCTGGACTGAGGGTAGGAGACACATAATTTTGTGAGTTGTTGCCTGTGGTCATCTGCCAAGTCCCATGAAGAAAGAGTGTGTGTGCATTTTCTGACGCAGCATCCCAAAGGCATGCAGGCTAGCCTGCCTCACTGGAGCACAGCAGGAAGCAAGTAGAGGGCTTATCACTACTTGAAATTCCCATGATGAAGACAATGTTCCTAGAAGAGAAAAGTGTCCTAAGTGTTACAGCAGAGTAACATGGTAGCTTGGTCTTTGTCAAAGTCGAAATGAAGAGAAGAAAGCAGTCCAGTTAGATAAAGCAACAATTAAACCACCAGCACCATCAATAGTAAATGCTTGTTGAGCACCTATTTTGGGTCTGGCACTTCCTAGGCACTCGAACCTACTGTAACTGGTAAGTATTGTGTGGTCTTTTTCTTCCAGAATCAAGATAATACTATCTGTTGTAATTTCTAGTCATCTTTCTGCTCTACCATTACAGTGCCTACCACTTAGAAGGCATTCAAGAATATTTGAATGACTAACTAACTAAATAACTCCACTAACAATTTATTAATGGGGTCTAGGTACACCTCTCAATGCTAAGCAGAAGGCACTGCCACTACCCACCTGGGGGTCAGTTCACCAGGTCCCTCCCTCAGCAGACACTGGGTACCTGCTGGGCTCAGTCAGAGAAGACAAGCCTCCTGGGCCAGAACAATTATGCCAACTCCATTGGGAAAGCCTCTTGTGCTGAGGGTAGAATGTCCTTCCTCTACTCTCTGTCCTTCCTGTAAATTTAGTACAGAAATTTTTGTTTAGATGTCAGGACACTGTTGTTTCAAACACAGGAACCAACCCACTCTCCTATATTTTTATGTGACTGTGATTAGAGCTTTGCAAAAATACTCCTGTTTTATTGTTTTTATTGCTGTTGTTAAGATTTTAGGGTTTCTTGTTTGCAGCAGAGTCTAACCCATCCTCATTGATGCTTTTTTTTACTATCAACTAGTAAATATTGTTGAGTAATTTTTTTACTACCAGTTGAACTTAAACTATCCCTTTTGCCTGATCATTATTTATCTCTCCTTAGATACAAATATTCCACAAGAATCAGATCCTCCTTCTAACTGACAAAAGTCTACACGGGTTTCTCACCACATAATAGTACATCATATATTCAGCTTATCTTAGGGCTCACCATAGCCTTTTAGAATTAAAAGGCAGTTATGGCCTTAGGTGCTTGCTTGAAACTTCTTTTGCAACATCTATATAATACACTTTTAAGATTCATGTGCATCCCATTCCCTAATTTCTTTCCCCTTGCCCTCTTGGTCTTAAGTCATCAGGACACTAGTTAATCAGTATATTCAAATTTACTTGCACAGTTAATTCTTAATTATCTAGTATGAGAGGGTGTAGGAGGAGGTTACAGGTCACACTGAACACAGTGGAATATTACTGAGCCTTTAAAAGAAGAAAATTCTGCTATCTGTGACAACCTGGAGGAACTTGGAGGATGCTATACTAACTGAAATAAGCCAGACACAGAAAAACAAATACTGCTTGATCTCACTTTTATGTGCAATCTAAAATTGTCAAACTCATAAAAGAAGAGGGTAGAATGGTGATTGCCAGGAGCTGGAGGGGAGGGTGAGTGACCATGCATATAAAGGCAAATATATCCTAGGGATTGGCAGAGCAATAAGATACAAGGAGTTTGGAGTCCTGACCAGTTGGCAACGAGCCACCGTACCAGCTCTGACTTCTATGTGACAGAGAAATGAATTTCTATCAAGTGTAACCATTATTACTCTGGGTCTCCATTGTAAGCACCAGGTTCTCAGTGGTCTTGAAAGTAAGGTATAAGTTTCCCTGGAGATAAATATCCTCCACAGGATATAAAGACTTATAATTTTACAGGAATGAATTTCTAGATCCTCAGATGTCCACTTAATAATAGCAGTGATAATGATAATAATAGTATTTACTCAAATTTAGCAATTAACTACACTCCAGCACTTTACTTATATTAATTCAGTCAATGTATCTTAAGTCATAGGTACTCTTCCCAGAAATTAATCTGTCTTAAAACATGACTGTAGCTGAGACTATTTCTGCTTGAATATATTCTCATAAATACATTCCAAAATATATTTATCTTGGTTTTACCAAAATTATAGTGATAACTAAATTAGAATACATTTTTGGCTTTTGGATCCTTTTGGTCATAGGAAATTATAAAAAACATGTAAAATGTCTGATTTACATATATCTGCATATCTACATATAAATGCTTAAACATATATCTATTTGTATGTCTATAGGTACACCTATATATTATGGAGAAAGTAAGTATGATGGAATGTTCAATAAAAGCCCACAAAAATAAAGATACATTAAAATGAAATGATATGGGGGAAGTCAGATGAGTTCAAGAGGAAAATGAATTGCTATAATATTTCTAACTTTGAAAAAAAGATTTGTTCATGTATATTTTAAATAGATGAATGCAAATGACATTTAGATAATAACAATAACATTTAGCTCCCATTTTGTACTTTAAAAAGAGTGGTGTAGTAGTTCAACTAAAAAGTGTCAAAATATACATGTCAGAAAACACATTCTCTGCAACTATTTAAACTTATGACAAAAAATATTAGATATCAGCTTAGACATGAGTGAGATTGTTTTTAAAATTATTTTGAGGGACAACAAGCAAAAAAGGTTGAGGATTACTGTCCCATTACACAAAGTCCAAATCTGACCAGCAACTCTGGTAATGATACCCAGTGACCAAGGGTGGAATAGGTGTCGGCGCCATCCCACTTCTGGTTGCTAGTTCTAGCAGCCACGAGTGAGACTGAGCTTACTGTGAGGCATGAAATGGCCCTAGGCGTGAGGGGTGAGAGGGTACAGAGGCTGGGAAATCAGGTTGCCACTGGCTTTGGCACAAAAGGTGCTTCTTCCCCCTTCATTGTCGCCCAGGTCAAGTGGTGAGCAGCAACCCAAAGTGGAGCTGAGACCCCAGACAGCTCCATGCTCTGCAGCCCTCTCCCCCACCATAGACCTCCATCCCCCAGGTGGTTGCCATGTCACCATGTTTGCTGTCTTCCCCTGCTCCAGCTATTTCAGCTCCTACTACACTGATCTCTTTCCTCAAAAGTGGGGTCCACCTGTCTAGGATCACCTAAAGTGCTGATGTTTGGGTCACCACAGACCCATGGTATTGGCATCTCGGGGGGTGAGACCCAGGATTCTGCATGATTAACTCTTCAATGTAAAAATTACTTCTTTTTGCCTCAGCAACTTTTGTCCAACAAATGATGGTGTTTCTTTGCTTACAAGAGGAATTTGAACTTGAGGGTCTGGATTAAAAAACAGAAAGAAATGGAGATGTGAATCCAAATGGATTTCAGCTTGTTTTGTTCTTGGATGACTAGCAGACACTGGGCCCTTCTTGGCTTCAACGTGAAAGAGCAGGAAGAAAGGAATAATGTTCAGAGCAAGATAAAAATGCATTTGCAAAAAAAAAAGCAACAGGAAAATCACAAAGCAAGCTGCCTTCTAATCTGATTCTTAGGACCATGACACGAGACAAATGTCAAACACTGACAAAAGAGCAGATGGTTTCCAGCACTGCACCTTACTCAGAGTTGGATGCCATCCCAGCCCTGGGGCTTGAATCAGAGTTTGAACTAGACCAACACAATCGTGATCAGAAGCCAAGAAAGGGTGCTTTGTTCAGGGGTAGCTTAGGAAGAAAAGGGGGTGTGCTGAGGTCTGTATTTAACAGCCAGATTCAAGACCAGCTGACTGTATGAGGGGTACCTGAAGGAAAGGCCCCATCAAGATGGGAGCTAGGCAGATGGATCCCCTTGATAGCATAGAAAGCGGTTTACCTGAAGAGATGGGTAAAAGTGGAATGGGCAGATTTAGGCCCTCTGTCTTACTTTTTTACCTTTAAAAGCCAATAACTGTCTCTGATTTAGAATGTACAATTTTTTTTTTGATCAGCTTGTTAGGCCAGGTTTGAAATTTAGGTAACAACCTTGATTTTTCCTGAGGCCACCACTTGGTGCCTTCTGGCGCTGGCCGTCAGAGTGATTCAATTACGTAAAATCATTAGAAAAAGCCAACCCTGACAAGCTTGGTTTCCCTCTTCTAGCAAGACTCACGTCCTTGGGCTATTGAGAAGGGATGAACCAACACCAGTAGAAGCACTACAAGAAGGGGACAAAAATTTTGGGGAAATTTAAAAAACTTTCTGCTGTGTGTTTCTAGCTTCGTTGAGTGTGGATTCCAGAAACAACTGTCTGTCTAGACTAGAGGAATTTTGAACTTTTTTTTGAGAATTATTATTGCTTCTTTGATTTCACAATATTCTCTAGTATCACCTTGTTTTTATAATAATGTAGTGAATTAAAATAGTTTGTTTTGAGAAGTTAGGGAAGAATCTTGTGATGCTTCTGGGGATGAAATGGAAACCCTTGTGGTTGATAGGAGGATTGAGAATTGCGACTCTTAGACTAGAAAAACCGCAGAGTGGTCTAACAGAGCTTTAAGAGTCTTCAGTCTTGACCTTTGTAAGGTAAAAGTTTGGTTTCTAGAACAAATGAACAATCATTTTCTAGTCATTTTTTGTATGTCACTTGCATAGGCAACATTCTTTCCATTTATTATGTTTACTTAAAAATTGTTTTAGCCTACCAAAGCAAATGGGTAGATACAGATTTCTGCCAGTGTTTTATTTTTCTTGTTTGCCATTCAGATCATTCCCTTACTTGGTTTTAGATAAAAATCATCATGTTTTTCTTACTTATTCAGCTGTCCTTTCCAGTCTGAATCACTTATACAGTGTTCAGTCATTCATTGATTCATTTGTTTAGTTGACAAATGTGTATTGGGCATCTATCATTTTCTCAGAACTGGGGTAGGCATTGGAATGCAGGCAGATATATTTCCTGCTCTCTGGAAGCTCCCATTCTCTTGGAATTCTCAACATATTCCCCTCAGAGTCTCTCTGCTCTGACCTCCTGAGAGATGACATTCAAATAATTAAGTCATCAAGGCCTGGTGTGGGCATTTTTTGGCCTGCACTTTTTTTTCTGGCCGTTTTTCCAAGGACCAGAGGCAATGAACATTTCCCTTTGTCTACCAGGGATGAGGCCTGAGGGATCTTCACAACCCTTCTTTTACCTGACTCATAGGGAGGCCCCAGGAGCGTTCTCCTGGAATGCTTTGAGGCCGAAGAGCCACCTTAAACAAATGAAAGAAATGAGTTCCATACTGAAGGGTACGGAGATGTGTGAGCTGGAGCTTTGACTATAGCCAAGTAGACAAATATGTCCTGGGGTGCTTAGCTACGATCCTGGGGATTATTGAACAAATCTCCCTTCGTGACAGGAGCTGTAAATCTAATAACCCAAGGCCTTCATTACATAAGGGAGGTAACTGCATTACCAGTTGGATTTGAAAGCATCCAGACTCAACTTGCAATGTGAGGAGTTAGTTCTAGGTAGTCAGCCTGTGGCCACATGTTTGTGTGTCTACTAGGTTCAAACTCCTCACCATTAGGCCGCTCTGTGCTCCCACCTGTGAGGGGGAGGGACTCCCTTGGCTGACTTGATGAATGAATTTTTTTTGTTTTGCTGTTTTCAAGTGTGTAGAGTTGAGTCAATTATAATCTTCAGCTCATTGCCTACTGTTACCATTCTCAGTACATGGCTCCTCCACTGGTTCTCCTCATTCCCTTTTCCCATTAATCTTCCTCCACAGGTATTTATTCTTACAAATTGTATATTGTTTGGTCTATATGTATTTTTTCTGTCTCTTAATTATAACCATATTCAAACATACTGGAAAGTTGAATGAATGGTACAGTGTACACACCTAACCTAGAGTTAAGCATTTCCTAATATTTTGCCAAACTTGCTTAACTATATATATGCATTTGAAAGTATCTTGTAGACATTATCATAAATCACCCCTAAATACCTGAGCATGCTTCTGCTAAAAATAAGGACATTCTCCCACACAAAGACAATACCATTTTCACACCTAAGAATGTTAATAGTAATTATGTAATTTCATCTAATGTCCAGTCCATATTCAAATTTCCTTAATTACAAAAAATGTTTCTTACAGTTCTTTTTTAAAAATCATAATTCAATCAAGGTTTACATATTATGTCTGGTTGAATCTTTTTAATCTGTTCTACTCTAGAACAGCATCCCTCTTTTAAAACTAACATTGCCCTGAAGAGATATGCCCATTTGTCTCGTAGAATGTCCCTATTCTGGATTTGTCTGATTGCTTTCTCATGATGTTTAATTTGTTCCTTTATGTTTTGTTTTGTTTTTTGTAAACTGGAAGTCAGTCCTAAAGACCTGATTAACTTCAGATTGAAGTTCTGGCAAGAATACTTCATAGATGATCATGTGTGCTTCATACTGCATCCTGTCATGAGGCTCATCATTTTAGAACAGTAGGTTGTCTGACTGTGGTGTGAAACTTGGTCACTTGGTTAAAGCGATGACCGCCAGATGTTTGCACTGTGAAAGGACATCTTACCCTTTGCAAATTAACAAGAAGTCTGTGTAGGTGATACTCTGGTTACTTGAATATCCTGTCCTCCAACAGTCTCTGCCTTAATAACTTAAGCATCCATCAGTGATTCTTGTTTGACTAAACCATCTTATCGGCAGTTGAAAAATTATGCTCTTTACTGCTGTGATCCCTTCTACCTTTATTAGTTGGGTTTGTTCTATAAAGCAAAGCTTTTTTTAAATCAACTATGGATAGACTCATGACTACTTCTTGATAAAAGGATAAAGTAAGATGCTTAATTATTTTCCTTTAACAATTGGGTCTTAGAGTAAAGGGTTAGTGTAATATTCAACTCCAAAGATGGAAAATTAGTGTTTTTCTTTTTTCTCTATTATATTCCATCTTTTGAACATCAGTATGAACCCCAAGGTTTTACAATCAATTATTTTCTTTTTTTTTAATTTATTTTGGTATCATTAATCTACAATTACATGTGCAATATTATGGTTATTAAACTACCCCCTTCATCAGGTGCCCCCCACCAACCCCATTACAGTCACTGTCCATCAGCATAGTGAGATGCTATAGAGTCACTACTTGTCTTTTCTGAGTTGTACAACCCTCCCCATGTCACTGCCTCCACATTATGTCTGCTAATCGTAATGCCCCTTTTCCCCCTTATCCCTCTTCCCACCCATCTTCCCCAGTCCCTTTCCCTTTCGTAACTATTAGTCCATTCTTGGGTTCTGTGAGTCTGCTGCTGTTTTGTTCCTTCAGTTTTTTTCTTTGTTCTTATACTCCACATATGAGTGAAATCATTTGATACTTGTCTTTTTCGGCTTGGCTTATTTCACTGAGCATAATACCCTCTAGCTCCATCCATGTTGTTGCAAATGGTAGGATTTGTTTTCTTCTTATGGCTGAATAATATTCCATTGTGTATATGTACCACATCTTCTTTATCCATTCATCTACTGATGGACACTTAGGTTGCTTCCATTTCTTGGCTATTGTAAATAGTGCTGCAATAAACATAGGGGTGCATCTGTCCTTTTCAAATTGGGCTGCTGCATTCTTAGGGTAAATTCCTAGGAGTGGAATTCCTGGGTCAAATGGTATTTCTATTTTGAGTTTTTTGAGGAACCTCCATACTGCTTTCCACAATGGTTGAACTAATTTGCATTCCCACCAGCAGTGTAGGAGGGTTCCCTTTTCTCCACATCCTCGCCAACATTTGTTGTTGTTTGTGTTTTGGATGTTGGCCATCCTCACTGGTGTGAGGTGATATCTCATTGTGGTTTTAATCTGCATTTCTCTGATGATTAGCGATGTGGAGCATCTTTTCATGTGCCTGTTGGCCATCTGAATTTCTTCTTTGGAGAAGTGTCTATTCATGTCCTCTGCCCATTTCTTAATTGGATTATTTGCTTTTTGTTTGTTAAGGTGCATGAGTTCTTTATATATTTTGGATGTCAACCCCTTATCGGATATGTCATTTATGAATATATTCTCCCATACTGTAGCATGTCTTTTTGTTCTACTGATGGTGTCCTTTGCTGTACAGAAGCTTTTCTGCTTGATATAGTCCCACTTGTTCATTTTTGCTTTTGTTTCCCTTGCCCGGGGAGATATGTTCATGAAGTCGCTCATGTTTATGTCCAAGAGATTTTTGCCTATGTTTTTTTCTAAGAGTTTTATGGTTTCATGACTTACATTCAGGTCTTTGATCCACCTTGAGTTTACCTGTGTGTATGGGGTTAGAGAGCAGTCCAGTTCCATTCTGTTACATGTAGCTGTCCAGTTTGTCCAACACCAGCTGCTGAAGAGGCCGTTATCTCCCCATTGTATATCCAAGGCTCCTTTATCAAATATTAATTGACTGTATATGTTTGGGTTAATGTTTGGATTTTCTATTCTGTTCCACTGGTCTGTGGGTCTGTTTTGTGCCAATACCAAATTGTCTTGATTACTGTGGCTTTGTAGTAGAGCTTGAAGTCAGGGAGCGTAATTCCCCCTGTTTTATTCCTCCTTCTCAGGATTGCTTTGGCTATTCAGGGTCTTTTGTGGTTCCATATGAATTTTAGAATTATTTGTTCCAGTTCATTGAAGAATGCTGTTGGTATTTTGATAGGGATTGCATCGAATCTATAGATTGCTTTAGGTAGTATAGCCATTTTGACAATATTTATTCTTCCTAGCCAAGAGCATGGGATACATTTCCATTTGTTAGTGTCCTCTTTAATTTCTCTTAGGCGTGGTCTTGTAGTTTTCAGAGTACAGGTCTTTCACTTCCTTCATTAGGTTTATTCCTCGGTATCTTATTCTTTTTGATGCAATTGTGAATGGAATTGTTTTTCTGATTTCTCTTTCTGTTAGTTCATCATTAGTGTATAGGAAAGCAACCGATTTCTGTGTGTTAATTTTGTATCCTGCAACTTTGCTGAATTCAGATATTAGTTCTAGTAGTTTTGGAGTGGAGTATTTAGGGTTTTTTATGTACAGTATCATGTCATCTGCAAATAGTGACAATTTGACTTCTTCTTTACCAATCTGGATGCCTTGTATGTCTTTGTTTTGTCTGATTGCCGTGGCTAGGACCTCCAGTACTATGTTGAATAACAGTGGGGAGAGTGGGCATCCCTGTCTTGTTCCCGATCTTAGATGAAAAGCTTTCAGCTTCTTGCTGTTAAGTATGATGTTAGCTGTGGGTTTGTCAAATATGGCCTTTATGATGTTGAGGTACTTGCCCTCTATACCCATTTTGTTGAGAGTTTTAATCAAGAATGGATGCTGAATTTTGTCAAGTGCTTTTTCAGCATCTATGGAGATGATCATGTAGTTTTTCTTCTTCTTTTTGTTAATGTGGTGGAGGATGTTGATGGATTTTGGAATGTTGTAGCATCCTTGCATCCCTGGGATGAATCCCACTTGATCATGGTGTATGATCCTCTTGATGTATTTTTGAATTCGGTTTGCTAAGATTTTGTTGAGTATTTTTGCATCTACATTCCTCAGGGATATTGGTCTGTAATTTTCTTTTTTGGTGAGGTCTTTGCCCGGTTTTGGCATTAGAGTGATGCTGGCTTCATAGAATGAGTTTGGAAGTATTCTCTCCTCTTCTATTTTTTGGAAAACTTTAAGGAGAAGGGGTGTTATTTCTTCTCTATATGTCTGGTAGAATTCAGAGGTGAATCAATCAGGCCCGGGGGTTTTGTTCTTGTGTAGTTTTTTGATTACTGCTTCAATTTCGTTGCTGGTGATTGGTCTGTTTAGTTTTTCTGTTTCTTGTTTGGTCAGTCTTGGAAGGTTGTATTTTTCTAAGAAGTTGTCCATTTCCTCTAGGTTTTCCAGCTTGTTAGCGTGTAGATTCTCATAATATTCTCTTATAAGTATTTGTATTTCTGTGGGGTCCGTCGTTATTTTTCCTTTCTCATTTCTGATTGTGTTTATGCACGTAGAATCTCTTTTTCTCTTAATGAGTCTGGCTAGGGGTTTATCTATTCTGTTTATTTTTTCAAAGAAACAGCTCTTGGTTTCATTGATTTTTTTCTGTTGTTTTATTCTTCTCAATTTTATCTTTTTCTTCTCTGATCTTTATTATGTCCCTCCTTCTGGTGATTTTGGGCCTCATTTGTTCTTATTTTTCCAATTTCAGTAATTGTGTCTTTAGACTGTTCATTTGGGAATGTTCTTCCTTCTTTAAATAGGCCTGGATTGCAATATACTTTCCTCTTAGAACTGCCTTTGCTGCGTCCCACAGAAGTTGTGGCTTTGTGTTGTTGTCATTAGTCTCCATATATTCTTTGATTTCTGTTTCGATTTGGTCGTTAACCCATTGTTTAATTAGGAGAATGTTGTTAAGTCTCCATGTATTTGTGAGCCTTTTTGATTTCTTTCTAACATTTATTTCTAGTTTTATACCTTGGTGATCTGAGAAGTTGATTGGTAGGATATCAATATTTTTGAAATTACTGAGGTTCTTTTTGTGGCCTAGTATGTGGTCTATTCTGGAAAATGTTCCATGTGCACTTGAGAAGAATGTGTATCCTGTTGCTTTTGGGTGTAGAGTTCTGTAGATGTCTGTTAGGTCCATCTGTTCTAGTGTGTTGTTCAGTGCCTCTGTGTCTTTACTTATTTTCTGTCTGGTTGATCTGTCCCTTGAAGTGAGTGGTGTGTTGAAGTCTCCTAAAGTGAATGCATTGCTGTCTATTTCCTCCTTTAATTCTGTTAGTATTTGTTTCACATATGCTGGTGCTCCTGTGTTGGGTGCATATATATTTATAATGGTTATATCTTCTTGTTGGACTGACCCCTTTATCATTATGTAATGTCCTTCTTTATCTCTTGCTATTTTCTTCGTTGTGAAGTCTATTTTGTCTGATACATGTACTGCAACACCTGCTTTTTTCTCTTGTTGTTTGCATGAAATACCTTTTACCATCCCTTCACCATTAGTCTGTGTATATCTTTGGGTTTGAGATGAGTCTCTTGTAAGCAGCATATAGATGGGTCTTGCTTTTTTATCCATTCTGTTACTCTGTGTCTTTTGATTGGTGCATTCAGTCCATTTACATTTAGGGTGATTATCAATAGATATGTACTTATTGCAATTGCTGGCTTTAGATTCGTGGTTACCAAAGGTTCAAGGGTTGCTTCTTTACTATCTAGCAATCTAACTTAACTTCCTGGTTAAGTTATTGTAAACACAGTCTTATGTTTCTTTATTTCTTTCCCATCTTATTCTTCCTCCTCCATTCTTTATATACTATGTGTTTTATTCTTTGCCTTTAGTTAGTATTTGGATGGTCTGCTTTCTTTGCTGATTTTATTTTCTCTGGTGACATCTTCTGAGCCTTAGGAGTGCTTCCTACTAGAGCAGTTCCTTTAAGATGTCCTGTAGAGATAGTTAATGGGAGGCAAATTCTCTCAGCTTTCGCTTGTCTGGAAATTGTTTAATCCCTCCGTCATATTTAAATGATAATCGTTTAATTCTTCATTCGAGGCCCTTCTGTTTCATTACATTAAATATATCACGCCATTCTCTCCTGGCCTGTAAGGTTTCTGTTGAGAAGTCTGATGATAGTCTGATCGGTTTTCCTTTGTAGGTGATCTTTTTTCTCTGTCTAGCTGCCTTTAATACTCTGTCCTTATTTTTGATCTTTGCCATTTTAATTATTATTTGTCTTGGTGTTGTCTTCCTTGGGTCCCTTGTGTTGGGAGATCTGTGGGCTTCTGTGGACTGTGAGACTATTTCCTTCCCCAGCAAGGGAAAGTTTTCAGCAATTATTTCTTCAAAGACACTTTCTATCCCTTTTTCTCTCTCTTCTTCCTCTGGTACTCCTATAATGCGAATATTGTACCGTTTGGATTGGTCACACAGTTCTCCTAATATTCTTTCATTCCTAGAGATCCTTTTACCTCTCTCTGCCTCAGCTTCTCTGTATTCCTGTTCTCTGATTTCTATTCCATTAACAGTCTCTTGCATCTCATCCAGTCTGCTGCTAAGCCTGTCAATCGCTTGTCTCATTTCTGCATTGTCTTTCCTGACTTCCCTCACTTCCTCCCTCAGCTCTTGCATATTTCTCTGTAGATCCATCAGTCTGGTTATGACTTTTATTCTGAATTCTTTTTCAGGAGGATTGTGCATTTCTATCCCTTCAGTCTCCCTCTCTGGTGTCTGGGTCTGGATAAGCTTTGTTTATACCATATTCCTCTGTCTTTTCACGGCGATAGAAGTGGTCGGTGGTAGGTGTCACGTATGTCAGCTGGGCTCTTTAAGACTTTAAAAAAAAAAAAGAAAAGAAAAAGAAAGACGAGAAAGAGAAGAGAAAGAAAAGAAAGAAAAGAAAAGAGAAAAAAAAACACCAAAAAAAAAGAAAGAAAACAAACAAAAAGATGTCTGCCGGGTGTAGATTCTGTGAGGATGCTGTAGGTGGTGCTTTTGCTCCACTATTCCGCAGCTGTGGCCGCACCGCTCTGCAGGGCCTTTTGTAGCTCTGGCTGGGGCGGGAACAAATGGGAGGCTGCTCATCTCACCTCGTGGGGTGCCGAGTCCTCTCAGGTGTAGATGCAGGCTGAGTGCTGTCCTGTATCTTCTGGTCTCTCTTTTAGGAATAGTTGTATTTGTTGTATTTTCATAAATATATATGGTTTTGGGAGGAGATTTCTGCCGCCCTTCTCACGCCGCCATCTTCCTGGAACTCTGTCTTTTTTTCTTTTTACTGCTTAAATTTCTGTTTCCTGCCGGGACCCAGATTGATAGACAATAATAATGCTGGACATCACTATACATTGCTGCACAGAGATCATTTTATTCTTTTCTATGGCTCTATAGTACTCCAGTATGTGGATAGACTATAGTTGACTCACTCTCTGTGGACCAATTTTGACATGCCTTCCCTCTACTCCCAGGAGTCAGTATGATTTGCTTTGCTTTTTTTCCCCCCCCAGTGGGTGAAATTGGGCAATGTCCCTTAACCTCTTTGGGCTGCACATCTCTCATTTGTAACATGGGGATAGTAATGGTACTGACCGATAGGGCTGTTGTGGAGATTTAATGAGTTAATATATATAAAGCTCTTAGAATAATGCATAATATATATTAAGTATTCAATAACTCTTAACTATCATAATAATAGTAATGATGATAATATAATATTTGTCAATTATTATTATGACTATTATTATTTTCATAAGGTCTCATTTTCTGCTTGCCACAAACCCTTGGGCAGTGTGAAGATGAACAGGAGTTTTTGTGGGGGCAAAAAAAAGTGTAATTTATGGGAAAGAGCACTGGGCTTGGAGCCTTGAGATGTAGGTTCTAGTCCCTATTTGCTTCTAACCAGTTGGGTAACCCTGGATAAGTCATTAAACTTTCCTGATGTCATCTGTATAAAAAGGGAGCTGGAAAGAAGAGCGTACATACTTCTCTCTCTGCCCTCTGGTCTGTGTGTTCTATCTATTGGATGACTTTTTTCTCACTGGTCAGAAGTTAGGAAAATCTTCTGATCTGAAAACTGAAAACATGTGTCATCCTAAGATTGACAAACCCCTGGCTTTCTTCCTTCCTGTGGCATTGTGATGTACTGAAATCAGAATAAAGATTGCTCAAGATCTTTAATCCTGGGGGAACAGTGGGGGGAGGAAGAGGAGGAGGAAGAGGAGGGTAAAGAGGAAAAAGAAGCAATCCAGCCATTCCTTGTCTTTAGTTTCTTGGCTATAGGGTGTTTTTGTTTCTATGAATGGGTGCTATGCCTCCCTGTACACGATATGGACATATCACAGTAAAGTTACGATTCAAAAAATCAGTAAAGGGCCTGAGCTTCCTTTCTCCAAAAAGTTACATTCAAAAAATTGACATTTGAGATTTCCTTTAACTGCAGCCCAGACATTCCAATCAGTTGGTTATCCCATCCTGCAGCGATAGTAAGGTTTGGGTTGAACTTGTTGAACTGCAAGGAATGTCTTGAGGGAGTCATTTTTGTGGTGTGTGGAGCAGTGTATGATCTCTAACCCTGGAAACCCAGGCATAAAACTAATGAGAGGTTTCATGGGTCCTTACAAGAACATCTTTCCAAGAATTTATTGCTCTCATTTTGGCATATTCTCTCAAAGCCCTTCAAGTTGGTGGTCAGATTGGAAACTTCAAATTTTCTTTTAAAAACTCTGCCTGGGGCTTATGTACTCTTCTGTACATGTGTTATATACTTAGATGAAAATTTTATAAAGAAAGAATGAAAAACATCAACTCTGCTTAAGTCTCTCTTTAGGATAAACCTGACATACCCATCACCCTTTCTGTACCTTTGGCATTTCCCAAACACACAGCAATCTAAGAAACTTGCTTTGATCTCTGGAATCGTCAAACTAGTATAGTAAAAGAGCTCTCAATTCAATCAGGTCCTTGACTCTAGAACCAGTTCTTAGGTCTTTCTTATAAGAGTTGCCTATTGTTGGGCAAGACCCTTGACCTTTTCCTGGCCCAGTTTTCTCAGCTATGAGACATGTGTTGTCATGAGAATCAAATAAGATACTGTATAAAAAAATGCTTCATTAACCTACAGAAAATGTGAAAATGTTACAATCGGACTTCATATGTTTCTGTTATTTTCCTGGTCTGTTTTGTTATTATCTGGCTTTCTAGGCTCCACCCTCGGCTGCCTACAGTCCATTTTCCACTCAGCGGCCGGAAGAATCCTGTGAAAACGTTAATGTCGATCATGTCTCTCCTCAGCTCCAGTGGGTTCATTTCTCTCTCTGACCTCTCAACTCTGGATTGCTTCTCTGACTTCAGCCCCTATTATTGTCCCTCCCAAGCTCCCCAACTCCCCCCCACCACCAGCTCATTGTCTCCAAACACACTGGATATCCTGTGAATCTTCACACTTCCGGTGTCCACCCATGCAGTTTACTCTCCTGGGAATGCTTCCCCCCCCACCCGCAGACATCCGTGTGGCTCAGTTTACTTCCTTCCAGGCTTTGCTTTTCAATGAGGTCTTTTTGGTCATTTTGTTATGGTTGCAACTCTGGCACTCCCTAGCCCTCCTTTCTGTTTTCTATTTTTAATAGCACTTATAATTTTCTAATATACTATGTGAATGATTTATTTATTTTGGTTATTATTTGCCTTTCTGCACTAGATTATGAGCTCTACAAGAGCAAGAATTTTTGTCTGTTTTATTAACTGATGAATCCCCCACATCTAGAACATGGCTTGATGCATGCTGAATGAAAGAATGAGTGAAGACAGCTTCAGTCTTAGAGATAAAGAAAGGATTGGAGTGTAAATTTCTGGACACTTTCCCATACATAACTAGTAAAAATGAGCTGTACTAAAAGTCTATGTGCATTCTCTACCTGCCCAGGTTCTTGATCACCTGGAAGATAGTTGTATAATCTCTTAGCATGGTTTAAAAATCCAGGAATACTGTTGCCATTCCAAAGATCTGTGGAGAAGCAGCAAATGTAGGGGAGATACTGTTTAGAGGAATAGAAAGAATCTGAACAAGGCAAATTTGATTCAATGCATTGACCTACTCTATGCTGTGCTTTCCCCACCTGGGTTTGTAGCGTTTTCTTCAGCAGGACGTAATTTGGTCTTGCAGCTTCTTAGAAGGCAGAATGATGAGCCCATAGCATTTCCCAAACTGTGTGTCATTAGTTCCAAGATATGCTAATCTGTGTTCAAAAAAGGGTAAGGGTTCTGTGGTTTTGATTCATAGTATATATTAGGATGTGAAAAGTTCTGATGAAGCACATAGCTTAAAAATAAATAAAGGATGGGTGGCTTTTTCAATAGTTATTATCTTATTGGAATAGGGAAAGAACTTCCTCACTGTATTTCCATTAACACCCTACCCCACTCCCAGAGGATAAAATATAAATATATACTAACATTTATGGAGTTTTACTTAATATGTCATTAAAAAACCCAGTATTAAAATAAAATGTGTACATCAGGTCAACACACCATGCCAAATTATTTTTAAAAATCCAGGCAATATTAAATTCTGCTCCAGTATATTATTTATTTGAAATGACACACTGATATTAAAAGACACTACCCATTTTGTGACCATAATCTATCTACACCTTTCAAATTTCCATTTCCCACAGATCTTATGGCTATATACATTTTATTTTGGTAGTCTGCAAGCTTACCTAAGGAAGGAAATACTTTTATAGATTATCCGCTACGTCAGTCATACACCCTCCATGGCACTGTTGTTCTTTTTGGACTTTTTATTAATGAAGTACTTACTGAGCACTACTCCCCACTATGCCAGGAATTCCACTGGACACAATGAGGACACTGGGGTGCAGGACAAGCAAGCTCCTGGGGCTTACCTTCTAGCAGCAGGCCAAGGCAACAGGCAAATACACAAACAATCACATGTTGAGACAGTGTTTTAAGGAAGAAAGGAGGAGCTGTGACAGGGAATAAGGTGCATGTGAGGATGTTTCACACTTCTGGTGAAAAGACGAAGAGGGAAGTAAGGACATTTAAACTGAGATGCAAGGATGATATGGAGTTGGCCATGCCAAGACTGGGAAGGTGAACCTTTGTTTCAGGTGGAGGGAATGGCATGACCAAAGGTCAGCTTCAGGAGCAACTTGCAGAAGAATTGAAGGAAGGTCACATGTGACCCATAGGGCTTGGGACAGCTATGAGGTAAGGGGAATGGTGGCAGTCAATGTGCATATGCCACTGTGCATGTGCAAATCATTCAGGGCTTTTGAGACTATTGATCAGACTTTAATTGAGAATGTGATTTGCCCTTCTCTCTACCCCTAGTATACAATATCCCCCAATCCTGTGTGAGCCACTGGGCTTGGAGAAATCTTGTTATTTCACTCTCTTTTATACGTGAGTCTCCACATCTGGGTTCTCTATACCTGTGTGCTTTAGATAGTACCCATAGTCTGGGGCACATATGTGGATGTGTAGGGCAGACTCCTTCTACAGTGCTGGAGGTTGTTTTAGTAGCTTACCCCATCCGCATAATGACCTCTTCCTCCTTCAAAGCCCCCAAACCTTCCTATGATATCCAGTCTACCCATTCTTGAGCCTAGAAATCCCTAGCAACGGGTTAATTATGTTGTTAAATATAGTGTGTTGAAGTGCGATCCAAAAGAAATGTTTATATTTTGAAGTCAGTTCTTCAGGGCAGTCCTGCTATCTGAGGCAGAGAGAAGAGACTGAGGGCGACTTGGAGGGCATGTTCTCAAAAGGGCAAGAGAGACTTCTGCTCTGGGGTCTGTCTTTTAGACTGCTGCACATACAGAATAAGATTCTTTTTTTTTGTTTTTTAAAATTTTTTATTAAGGTATTATTGATATACACTCTTATGAAGGTTTCACATGAAAAAACAATGTGGTTACTACATGTACCCATATTATCAAGTCTCCACACATACCTCAATGCAGTCACAGTCCTTCAGTGTAGTAAGATGCCACAGAGTCACTGTTTGCCTTCTCTGTGCTACAGTGTCTTCCCCATGACCCCCCACACCATGTGTGCTAAACATAATACCTCTCAATCCCCATCCCATCCCTCCCCACCAACCCTCCCCAACTCCTTCCCATTAGTAACTACTAGTTCCTTCTTGGAGTCTCTCAGTCTGCTGCTATTTTGTTCCTTCAGTTTTGCATCGTTGTTATACTCCACAAATGAGGGAAATCGTTTGGCACTTGTCTTTCTCCTTCTGGCTTATTTCATTAAGCATAATACCCTCTAGCTCCATCCATGTTGTTGCAAATGGTAGGATTTGTTTTCTTCTTATGGCTGAATAATATTCCATTGTGTATATATACCACATCATCTTTATCCATTCGTCTACTGATGGACACTTTGGTTGCTTCCATTCTTGGCTGTTCTAAATAGTGCTGCGATAAACATAGGGGTCCATATGTCTTTTTCAAACTGGGCTGCTGCATTCTTAGGGTAAATTCCTAGGAGTGGAATTCCTGGGTTAAATGGTATTTCTATTTTGAGCTTTTTGAGGAACCTCCATACTGCTTTACACAATGGTTGAACTAATTTACATTCCCACCAGCAGTGTAGGAGGGTTCCGCTTTCTCCACATCCTCGCCAACATTTGTTGTCATTGTCTTTTGGAAGGTGGCCATCCTAACTGGTGTGAGGTGATATCTCATTGTGGTTTTAATCTGCATTTCTCTGATGATTAGCAATGTGGAGCATCTTTTCATGTGCCTGTTGGCCATCTGAATTTCTTCTTTGGAGAAGTGTCTGTTCAGCTCCTCTGCCCATTTTTTAATTAGCTTATTTGCTTTTTGTTTGTTGAGGTGCGTCAGGTCTCTATATAATTTGGATGTCAACCCCTTATTGGATATGTCATTTATGGATATATTCTCCCATACTGTAGGATGTCTTTTTGTTCTACTGATGGTGTCCTTTGCTGTACAGAAGCTTTTTAGTTTGATACAGTCACACTTGTTCATTTTTGCTTTTGTTTCCCTTGCCTGGGGAGATATACTCATGAAGAAGTTGTTCATATTTATGTCCAAGAGATTTTTGCCTATGTTTTCTTCTAAGAGTTTTATGGTTTCATGACTTACATTCAGGTCTTTGATCCATTTTGAGAGTACTTTTGTATATGGGATTAGACAATAATCCAGTTTCATAGTCTTACATGTAGCTGTCCAGTTTTACCAACACCAGCTGTTGAAGAGGCTGTCATTTCCCCATTGTATATTCATGGCTCCTTTATTGTATATTAATTGACCACATATGGTTGGGTTTATATCTGGACTCTCTAGTCCGTTCCATTGGTCTATGGGTCTGTTCTTGTGCCAGTACCAAATTGTCTTGATTACTGTGGCTTTGTAGTAGAGCTTGAAGTCAGGGAACATAATCCTCCCCACTTTATTCTTCCTTCTTAGGATAGCTTTGGCTATGCAGGGTCTTTTGTGGTTCCATATGAATTTTAGAACTATTTGCTTTAGTTCACTGAAGAATGCTGTTGGTATTTTGATAGGGATTGCATTGAATCTGTAGATTGCTTTAGGCAGGATGGCCATTTTGAAAATACTAATTCTTCCTATCCATGAGCATGGGATGTATTTCCATTTATTGGTATCTTCTTTAATTTCTCTGATGAGTGTCTTGTAGTTTTCAGAGTATAGGTCTTTCACTTCCTTGGTTAGGTTTATTTCTAGGTATTTTATTCTTTTGAATGCAACTGTGAATGGAATTGTTTTCCTGATTTCTCTTTGTGCTAGTTCACCATTAGTGTATAGAATTGCAACAGATTTCTGTGTATTAATTTTGTATCCCACAACTTTACTGAATTTGGATATTAGATCTAGTAGTTTTGGAGTGGATTCTTTAGGGTTTTTTATGTACAATATCATGTCATCTGCAAACAGGGACAGTTTGACTTCTTCCTTGCCAATCTGGATGCCTTTTATTTCTTTGTGTTGTCTGATAGCCATGGCTAGGACCTCTAGAACTATGTTGAATAAAAGTGGGGAGAGTGGGCATCCCTGTCTTGTTCCCAATCTTAAAGGAAAAGCTTTCAGCTTCTCGCTGTTAAGTATAATGTTGGCTGTGGGTTTGTCATATATGGCCTTTATTATGTTGAGGTACTTGCCCTCTATACCCATTTTGTTGAGAGTTTTTATCATGAATGGATGTTTAATTTTGTCAAATGCTTTTTCAGCATCTATGAAGATGATCATGTGGTTTTTGTCCTTCTTTTGTTGATGTAGTGGATGATGTTGATGGATTTTCGAATGTTGTACCATCCTTGCATCCCTGGGATGAATCCCACTTGATCATGATGGATGATCTTTTTGATGTATTTTTGAATTTGGTTTGCTAATATTTTGTTGATTATTTTTGCATCTATGTTCATCAGGATATTGGTCTGTAATTTTCTATTTTTGTGGTGTCTTTGCCTGGTTTTGGTATTAGAGTGATGCTGGCCTCATAGAATGAGTTTGGAAGTATTCCCATTTCTTCTACTCTTTGGAAAACTTTAAGGAGGATGGGTATTAGGTCTTCACTAAATGTTTGATAAAATTCAGCATTGAAACCATCTGGTTCAGGGTTTTGTTCTTAGGTATTTTTTTTTTATTACCAATTCAATTTCTTTGCTGGTAATTGGTTTGTTCAGATTTTCTGTTTCTTCCTGGGTCAGCCTTGGAAGGTTGTATTTTTCTAGAAAGTTGTCCATTTCTTCTAGGTTATCCAGTTTGTTACCATATAATTTTTCATAGTATTCTCTCATAATTCTTTGTATTTCTGTGGTGTCGGTAGTGACATTTCGTTTCTCATTTCTGATTCTGTCTATGTGTGTAGACTCTTTTTTTCTTGATAAGTCTGGCTAGGGGTTTATCTATTTTGTTTATTTTCTTGAAAAACCAGCTTCTGCTGTCATTGATTCTTTCTATTGTTTTATTCTTCTCAATTTTATTTACTTCTGCTTTAATCTTTATTAGGTCCCTCCTTCTACTGACTTTGGGCCTCATATGTTCTTCCTTTTCTAGTTTCATTAATTGTGAGTTTAAACTGTTCATTTGGGATTGTTCTTTCCTGAGGTAGGCCTGTATTGCAATATATTTCCCTCTTAGCACGACCTTCGCTGTGTCCCACAGATTTTGCGGTGTTGAATTATTGTTGTCATTTGTCTCCATATATTGCTTGATCTCCGTTTTTATTTGGTCATTGATCCATTGATTATTTAAGAGCATGTTATTAAGCCTCCATGTATTTGTGGGCTTTTTTGTTTTCTTTGAGTAATTTATTTCTAGTTTCATACCTTTGTGATCTGAGAAGCTGTTTAGTACAATTTCAACCTTTTTGAATTTACTGAGGTTCTTTCTGTGGCCTAGTATATGATCTATTCTTGAAAATGTTCCATATGCACTTGGGAAGAATGTGTGTCCTGTTGCTTTTGGATAAAGTGCTCTGTAGGTGTCCTTTAGGTCCATCTGTTCTAATATGTTGTTCAGTGCCTCTGTCTCTTTATTTATTTTCTGTCTGGTTGATCTGTCCTTTGGAGTGAGTGGTGTGTGGAAGTCTCCCAAAATACATGCACTGCATTCTATTTCCCACTTTAATTCTGTTAGTGTTTTTTTCACATACGTAGGTGATCCTGTGTTGGTGCATAGATGTTTATAACAGTTATAGCCTCTTGTTGGACTGACCCCTTTATCATTATGTAAGGTGTTTCTTTGTCTCTTGTGACGTTCTTTGTTTTGATGTCTATTTTGTCTGATACAAGTACTGTAACTCCTGCTTTTTTCTCCCTATTAGATGCATGAAATATCTTTTTCCATCCCATTACTTTCAGTCTGTGAATGTCTTTGGGTTTGAAGTGAGTCTCTTGTTGGCAGCATATAGATGGATCTTGTTTTTTTATCCACTCAGTGACTCTACGTCTTTTGATTGGTGCATTCAGACCATTTACATTTATTGTGATTATTGATCAGTATGAATTTATTGCCATTGCAGGCTTTAGATTTGTGGTTACCAACGGTTCAAGAATAATTCCCTTACTATCTCACAGTGTAATTTAACTCACTTCGTATGCTATTACAAACACAACCTAAAGATTATTTTTTTCCTCCTTTTTCTTCCTCTTCCATTCTTGGTGTGTGATGGATCATATTCCGTAACCTTTGTCTAGCCCTTGGGTGACATCTATTTAGCCTTAGGAATACTTCCATCTATAAGAGTCCCTCCAAAATGCACTGTAGAGGTGGTTTGTGGAAGGTAAATTCTCTCAGCTTTTGCTTATCTGGAAATTGTTTAATCCCTCCTTCAAATTTAAATGATAACCTTGCTGGGTAAAGTATTCTTGGTTCAAGGCCCTTCTGCTTCATTCCATTAAACATATCATGCCACTCCCTTCTGGCCTGTAAGGTTTCTGTTGAGAAGTCTGATGATAGCCTAATGGGTTTTCCTTTGTATGTGATCTTTTTTCTCTCTCTAACTGCTTTTAAAAGTCTGTCTTTATCCTTGATCTTTGCCATTTTAATTATTATATGTCTTGATGTTGTCTTCCTTGGGTCCCTTGTGTTGGGAGATCTGTGCCCCTCCATGGCTTGAGAGACTTATCTCCTTTCCCAGTGGGGAATTTTTCAGCAATTACCTCCTCAATGACACTTTCTATCCCCTTTTCTCTCTCTTCTTCTTCTGGTTCCCCTATTATGTGAATATTGTTCCGTTTGGATTGGTCACATAGTTCTCTCAATATTCTTTCATTCTGGGAGATTCTTTTTTCTCACTGTGCCTCAGCTTGTTTGTATTCCTCTTCTCTAATTTCTATTCCATTTACCATCTCTTCTACTACATCTAATCTGCTTTTAAATTCCTCCATTGTATGTTTCATTTCAGATATGGAATTTCTTAATGATTGAATCTCTGACTTAAATTTGTTCCTGAGTTCTTGAATATTTTTCTGTGCCTCCGTAAGCATGTTTATGACTTTTATTTTGTATTCTCCTTCGGGGAGATTGGTGAGTTCAGTTTCATTTGGCCCTTTTTCTGGGGTTTGTGAGATTTTGGTCTGTGCCATGTTCTTTTGACATTTCATATTTCTGTGTGGTGTCCTCTGTTGCCCAGAAGCTCCAGTCTCTGGAGCTGCTCAGCCCCTAGAGTGAGGTTTGGGGTTGTAGGGGACCAGAGCTGGTACGTGGGGGAAGGAAAGATCTGTTTCCTGTCTTCTGTCTGCCCTGCCTGTCTTCAGTATCACAGCCAGTGGGCCGAGGACACAGGTGTAATCCCCTGTGTTTGGCATCTCAAGCTGTTGTAGGTGAGGCCTCTCTTTGGCTGGCCTGACGCCAGCGCAGTGACTGCTGGTTTGGGAGCCGGTGCTGTCAGGCCAGGAGGAAGGCTCAGCAGGCTGTGTGTCACAGTGGGGGGCCTTGGAGCTCAGTAGCCAGCCAGGGGGATGGAGCCCCTGAAGCTCCCCAAAGCTCCCAATCTGCTGGGCAGAGCACGCCCAGACAACCTTGTCTCCCTATCCTTTCTCCGTGCAGCAAGCTCCGGGCAAACCCTGCGCCTTCAGCAGCCCTCTCACTGCCTGGAAGCCTCTCAGACCACCTGCTTTTCCCGTGTCTCAGAGCTGCTGGGTGTGGATCCTGTCCTCCACAAATGGCCAGAATCTGTCTCTCAAGCACTCTGCCTGTCCCAGCTCCCCATCCTTCAGAGCACCATACAATGTCGATTTCTGCTCTCAAAGCAGATCTCCAGGGCTGGGTGTTCAGCAGACCCAGGCTTCCATCCCTTCCCCCACTCCATTTGTCTTCCTCCTGCTGGTGAGCTGGGGTGGGGGAAGGGCTTGGGTCCTGCGGGGTCAAGGCTTTTGTATGTTACCCTGTTTTGTGAGGTCTGCTCTGTTCGTGAGGTCTGTATGCAGTCTGGTACAGCCTTCTTTCCTGTTGCTGTTTTGGGGTTAGTTGTATTAACTATATTTTCACACTCTCTGTGGTTTTGGGAGGAGTTCTCTGTCTCACCTCTCACGCTGCCATCTTGAATCTGCCAGAATAAGTTTCTTAAGTCACACATAGGTGTGTCACCTGGGATCCTGTGTGCAGAGTTGGTACAGTGTGACCCATAACCCTAAACATCCATTGTCATGACTCACACCATTCAGGTCCCAGGGAAACACTCTTCCACATCTCTTGCCCTGTGTTCCTGAAACACTGACAACTAGATCTAAAGGTTTGTGGGTTTATTGTTGACGTAGAGATAGATGCTACTGTGATGTGTAGGATAAATATGAGCTGCCAAAGAACCTAAGTGAGACAAAACAAATTCATCAATCTTCAAATCTGTCCTCTTTGAAAGCATGAATTTAAGAGATACCTTGTTTACCGATAATGTCGAACATCCATTTTCTGGCTCCTCTTCATGCTTCAGTTAGTGGTTCTGGAGGTACTCATGAATGATGCTTTTAGCACTTGCAAATAGCAGTCAAAAACAATTGGCAACATCAAACAATTCATGTAACTCTTAAAGCTGTATTTATGTCAGTATAGCTATTATGCATGGAAGTATGATAGTGATCCTTTCGGTTGACTACCAGATGGACACTGAACTCCAGAATAGCAAAAACTTTGTTTTTATAAAAATATTAGATTTATTTAAATTCTCAAAAATTAAAAAAAGTTCACCTTTATTTAAGTCATTTAAATTTTGTATGTTGATATAATTTTTACTTTTCCAATTTTTTTGCTTTCACATTAATTTTCAGGATTTTATGAAAACATTTTACATTTTGTCAGTTTCGAATTTTTAAATTTGTTAATCTTTTAGATTGTTGAGAATGAGTATAATTTGCAATTATGATAGGAATTAAAAATACAAAAGTGGAGTTTAGTAAAGTGAAAGGGCTATAAAGGAAAAATGAATAAATATTCAAAGAAGCAGTGTGCTTAAAAGTTTTTAAACTGTTAAAAAGGAAAAAAAAGCATTCTTTTTTTGGTTATGACCCACATAAAATTTGCAAATAAGACATTACAAATTCTTTTAAAGTTATATTTTTGAGGTATAAATTACATATAGTAACAGTCACCCTTTTTAGGTATTCATTTTTATATGTTTTGACAAAATGTATGCTATTATGCAACCACAACTCCAGTTAAGAGGGTATTTCTGTCAACCCAGAAAGTTCCTCTAGACCCCTGTGTGGTTGATCCCTTCTCCCTCCTCTCCCAGTCCCCAGCTCCTGGCAACCTTTGATCTGATTTCTGTCCCTATAATCTTGTCTTTTTCAGAATGTCTCATAAATGGAATTCATACTGCATATAGCCTTTTGTGTCTGGCTTCTTAGTATAATCCCTTTTATGGTCATTCATGTTGTTGCAAGTATTGATAGATAATTCCCTTTTATTGAAGAATATTATTCCATTATATGGAATATTCTCAATTTAATTTTGTGGAGCAGTAATTAGAGAATTTTCCACATATTAAATAGCTAAGTTGAAAGAAAGAAAGAAACAAACAATACACTTCATAATACCAAGTGCTAGGAAGGATGCAGAGCAAGGGGAATCACACACACTAGGGGTGGATGTGGGAAATGGGACAGCCACTTCAGAAAACATTTTGACAGTTTCTTATTCACTTAAATATACACTTACCATATGACCCAGCAAACCACTCCTAGGCATTTACCCAAGAGAAATGAAAACTTATATCCATACAAATACCTATATAAGAAGGTTTATGGCAGCTTTATTCATGATCTTCCCCAACTGGAAACAATGCAAATGTCCATCAATTGGTGAATGGATAAACAAATTGTGCAATAAAATGATTCCCATCAACAACTCAGTTTGAACAGGTCAGATGAGATCTTGCAATTCAATATTACTGTTTAAAATGTAAGAACATGTGTGGCCCTCCATTTGTTCTTTTGTCCAGGGCTCATAAATAATAGTAATGAGGCTGTACTCACTATACCCCTTCCTTCTGCTCTGAAGTTGATGCTCAGGGAAGGTGTATTACTTTGGTGCTTCTCTGAGACCCTGTGTGGTAAAGGCCAGCTACCACCTCACTCTGCAACGCCCTCTAGCAAAGGTTGAGATTTCAGGATTTAACTTACCCCTCTGTCTGTCCTGTGTCCTCTATACTAGAGGTGAAAGAAGAGTCAACATGCCACTTGAGAGGCTGCCAGCCCCTGGTCTAGAAGGCAGGACCTGTGTTTAGGTGGCTTTCTCTGTAGAAGACCTAGCATGACTCCATGGGCCACTTGGTGGGCCGGTGAGTGACGTGAGCAGTTGAGCTTCCATTCCAAGCACTGTCATTATGGGGAGCCTAATGGATGTAGTAAATGGTGTCATGCTTTATATATCCCTCACTGGTGGGACTTTGAGTAGAGCTTCAAGTTAGTGATTAATTTAGCCTCAGGATCCTTAAATCCTGGGTGCATGGCATTGGATGGAGAAGACTTGTCTGTGATGGACAGTGATCAGCCTCTCCAAGCAGAGGAGGGGATCTTGTGTCTGAAGATATCTAATTTATCCCAGTTCACTCTAAACTTTTTAGTGGATTATAAGGAATGCCACTGGAGAAAAATGTACTTCCTCAACTTCAGATTCAGCAAAAAAGGCACTCAGTAGGTCAAAATGATGCTGCCTCTTCCTGTCCACAGGAATGTGCCCCCATAGGAGCAGCAGTATTTTGTGATCTACCAGCTGCAGGCTGGAGTATAATATTCCCTAACTTGCCATTTGGGGAACTTTCAAATATTTACGGGCAGTCATCTCTCCTTTCAGTTATTTCTTCCTTTGGGGATCATAAAAACCTTGAGAAATATCAAGATTCCTTTTTTAGCTTTTCTTCATTGAATATAAGATCTCAACTTATCTTCAGTTCTTCTAATGAATTTGGGCTGTCATCTTATGCACATTATACCAGCAAGTCAACTTTTCCAAAAGACAGCTATGTGTAAAATAGTCATAGCCAACTAGGAGTTAATTACATATTTTGTATTAATTTAATATAACTTAGTGGTTGAACATGTAAGCTGTGGAATCAGATAACCTAGGTCCAAATCATTAACTGCCTAGTCAGCTACCATACTCTCTTAAAATCTGAATGTACTACCAACCTATTTTCGTATTTACTTACCTTTGAAAGTTCTTGACAGTGTTATTACTTCTGTGTACACAAACCATTAAGAACTTTCAAAGGTAAGTCTCCCATGGTTCTCTGGTGGGTGGTCTCTTGTTTTTAAAAATAAGAAAACTGAGACTCAAGAAAATTAAATAAAGTATACAAGGGGTCACAGATAATAAGAGGTCACAGAATTCAAACTGAGATCCGTAGTGTGGTGAGGCCCAATCCTTGTCCACTCTGCCATGCTGCCCATCTACCTTCATCTTCCAGCTCGTCATTGCTCTACTTTTGCTTGACAACTCCACCCACTGTGAAGCCACAAAATCTACTCATACCACTTTTTTCTTCCTCATCATAGCTAGTATCCAATTCTGACACAAGCCTCTGTTCCTCAAAGTGTGGCTTTAATTTCATAGTGTTTCTCTCTGCCAGAAACCCGAATGAACCACACAACACTTAGTTTGAGTTCCTTTCTTCTTCAGCCACACCAATCAGCAAATATTTCTTTATTTTTTTATTAAGGTATCATTGATATGTAATCTTAAGAAGGTTTCACATGAGCAACATTGTGGTTACTACATTCCCCCCTATTATTAAGTCCCCACCACCTACCCCATTATAGTCACTGTCCATCAGTCACTACTTGTCTTCTCAGTTCTATGCTGCCTTCCCTGTGACCTAACATATTGTGTGCTAATTATAATGCCCTTTAATCCCCTTCTCCCTCCCTTCCCATCCACACTCCCCACCCCCTTTCCCTTTAGTAACTGCTAGTCCCTCTTGGAGTCTGTGAGTATGCTGCTGTTTTGTTCCTTCAGTTTTTGCTTTGTTGTTAAACTCCACAGATGAGTGAAATCATTTGGTTCTTGTCTTTCTCCGCCTGGCTTATTTCACTGAGCATAATGCCTTCTAGCTCCATCCATGTTGTTACAAATGGTAGAATTTGTTTTCTTTTTATGGCTGTATAATATTCCATTGTGTATATGTACCACCTCTTCTTTATCCATTCATCTACTGATGGACAATTGGGTTGCTTCCATATCTTGGCTATTGTAAATAGTGCTGTGATAAACACAGAGGTGCATATGTCTTTTTGAATCTGGGATCGTATTTTCTTTGGGTCAATTCCTAGGAGTGGGTTTCCAGGGTCAAATGGTATTTCTATTTTTAGTTTTTGAAGAACCTCCATATTGCTTTCCACAATGGTTGAACTAATTTACATTCCACCAACAGTGGGAATCCGCATCCTCACCAGCATTTGTTGTTGCTTGTCTTTTGGATGTTGGCCATCCTCACTGGTGTGAGGTGATATCTCATTGTGGTTTTAATTTGCATTTCCCTGATTGGTGATGTGGAGCATCTTTTCATGTGCCTGTTGGCCATCTGAATTTCTTCTTTGGAGAATTGTGTGTTCAGATCCTGTCCCCATTTTTTGATCGTGTTATTTGCTTTTTGGATGTTGAGGCATGTGAGTTCTTTATATATTTTGGATGTCAACCCCTTATCGGATATGTCATTTATGAATATATTCTCCCATACCTTAGGATGCCTTTTTATTCTACTGATGGTGTCCTTTGCTGTACAGAAGATTTTTAGTTTGATGTAGTCCCATTTGATCATTTTTCAATCAGCAAATATTTCTAACAATGTACTCTGGGTTTTCACACTTGGCATGCTTGTTCTTGTGCTGTTCCCTGACCTTGGAATTCCTTGACCACAATTCTCTCCCTGTATAATTAAAAAAAAAAATCATATTAAGGTTTTTGTTGCAAAAAACAGAAAGTACTCTGGCTTATTTTAGCAGACAAATAATTTATAAAGGATATCAGGTATTTCACAGAAACTTTGGAAGGTCCGGAACACTTGACTTGAAAGCTACTGGGCAGGGTTGGTCCAAAGTAGACCTCACTGCGGACACAGATAGCACAGTTTCCCTCTCTAACACTAGGGGGTGCTGGACCCTCTTGCTGCTGTGTAGGAAGCTGGGTGTCTGCCACAACCCTCATCAGGACTGGCTAGATTGGTGCCTGATTTACATCATGAGCCTCCAAGTCAAGTCTTGCGTGGGCTTATTGGACTGGCCAACCCTGGGTCACATGTCTACTCTGCAGCTGCAAGGGAAGCTGGGAGAAAGAGGTTTTGGCTTCTACTGTATGGAGACATAAACTTATAAAGTGGGAAAGGCCCTCCAAACAGGAAGAGTATTCACATAGAAGAGAAGGCAAATAAAAAATGATAAATTTTCATTACACTAGGGTCCAGCTCCAAAATCTTGTCTGGGAAGCCTTCTCCTAAAAAAACAGCAAGGATTAAGCTCTCTTTGTTCTGTCCCTAAGTTACATATTATTTGCATATCTACTGAGTTATATTGTAACAATTGTGATTCATACCTCTCCCAAATCTCCTCACCATTACATCAGCTTATGACTTCCAACTGCTATGGTGGCAATTTATTTTTAAGCTGAGGCCTTTTTCTGGCCACTTAGCTTGATTTTGTTTGCCTTTGCTGCACGTCGAAAGGATTGGGGAATTAATACAGGCCAGGAGCAGCCCTCAACCAAACACTGAGAGATGGTATATAAATGTCTTAGTTCCCTTGCTCCGTGGGTGGGATATCCCTGAGGTATGTGTTAGGTGGTAGTCCCAGTGTTTCCCCAGTGGGAATAAGCTCAGTCGCCCACAGTGGCTTCTGGCTTGATCACCCCTTAACTGGCTGCCTTCCCTTCCTGTCTCACTTTCCCACTCCCCAGTCAAGGTCTCCTTCATCTCCCAGAATGTGCTTCTGATGAAACACAATATAGAACAACACTCTTCCCTGTCTTATAGGTAGTCATTTGCTTATCTATCTCTCTTGTAAGGTTCATGAAAACAGGGAAAGCATAGCCATTTTTTTTTCTATCTCTTAAGGACTTAGTACTGGCCCTCGTCTGTAGGAGACACTGAAGAGATACTTGCTGAGTTGAAGTAAAATAGGATGTGATCATATTTTAAGTTTATACCACTCTACAGCTATAGAACTCCTTCTGTAAGGAATTATGATATATGATTATAATGCTTACTTCTGATGGTAGGAATTAGAATTATGATTGAATTCTCTAAATTTTGTCCATATATTATTATTATTTTTTGAAAAAATCAACCACCCGGGAGGGTTGTGGCCCGCTGTGACTGCACACTCTTGAATGATCCAATTACTCTGAGCCCTTCAGGGCTGAATGACCTGCCAAGTCCAAAACCCTCATGCAAAAAGCCACATGAATGCTGAGTGCAGGGAAAGGGATCTGTGCAGTGGTGCCCTTCCCTCTGGCCCCCCAGCCTGAATCTGTGCCTGCATGGAGTAATTCCTTCCTAGTCCCTCCCCTCATCCCCCAGGATGGGCTCCCTGCCCTTAGGAACAGCTTCCATGTGAGCTTGTTTTATTCGTGATTTTTTAGTTTTGAATGTAGACCCAGGGTCTTTAGCCAGCGGTTATAAGTTCAATGGATTTGATGGATAATGGCAAAAAGAATAATGAATATTATGTGTCAGCTGGCAGACTCTGAATAGTTTTGGCTGTGATTCTGGAAGAGAATGAAAAAGAATGGTTGACAAACAGAAGTGAAATCTGAATGGCACCATCCTACCTTTCCTTTGGGTATCAATATTTCAGCAGGATGTTGGCATAGGAACCAAGGGATCACTACTCCCCTAGTGTCCCTGTCTCTGTCGCAGCACCAAAGAACTTCCCAGGCTTCAGACATTCTTGCATGTTTCTGGCAAGACACCTGCTATTATTCCCTGTCCACCATCACTCATAGTCTCAGTGGCATTATCTTTCTCTAGACCCTCTGGACTAACCTTACTCTGTATAACTCAGTTACCACTAGACACCCAAGACTCCCCGGGCATTCCTCATCTCCCAGAATCTCATTTCTGAGATCTGTACATCTTTACTGATTCCCTTTCCCATTCATTCCCAGATCTCAAAATTCTTCTCCTGTGCCTCTGAAACTGCATGTATAGACAAAAAAACCTTCTTCCTAATGTCACTTTTATCTTCTTGTCTAACAGCGGGCTTCTTCCTTAAGGACACTGCTCCCTCTGTCATCCTCTGTACTCGTGGTTGGTTTATCTCCCACATCTCTGACACCACAGGGCTGAAATAGAATAAGTGTCCTCCTTGCTTCCTATCATGCTCCCAAATCATTGTCCCACCCTCCTCCATAAAAATGACCAGCTTTGAAACTCTTAATATTGGACCATATCATCTGCCACTTCCCTTTTGGCAAACATTTACAGAATCCAGCAACACTTCACCACTTCCCTGGCTCACTGTCATTTTCTCCAACACCCATTACATTCTTGGTGATTTCATATTGATGAATCTTCCAGTATACTGGACTTCCAGCTCCTTGGACTCTTCTCCTCCAAACATCTCCTCTGTCCTACCTTAGCCATTTACTTGCATGATCATACCATATGACCCTGTCCTTGCCATGAATCTTATCCTCTCCAGAATCTTAATTTCAAGCATCCCAATATCTGATCACCATTTCTTATCTTGTTCATTTTCTTTTATTGGCACCTATCTGTGTCTTCTTTCTCCACTCCATTTCCTTGCTTCCTCTCCAGAAATAATTACTATCCCTAATTTTGTACTTTGAGTTCCCTTGATTTTAAAAATGACTTTATTACATATGTATGTATTCCTAAACAGTGTATTGTTTAGTTATTTTTTGGAACTTTATAAAAATGATATCATACTGCATGTAGTGTATTAGAACTTGCACCTTTTACACACTATTCTACACATAAAATGTCTCCATGTTGCTGTGGCCAATAGCTGTAGGTTGGTTTTACTGCTGCAATAGCCTATGGTATGAATATACCAAAAGTTGTCTCTCAAGGTTGTTTCCAGATATTTGGTGTCATTAACTCTGGGTCTATAAATAGCTTATACATGTCTTCTGGTGCATATTTACATGAGTTTTTCTAGAAGTAGAATTGATGGGTCCAAGAGCATCAGACTGTTCAACTTTACATGATGGTATGTTATTTTTTAAAGTACATCACTTCCTATTATTCCACTAAGTTCTGATTTTAAAAAGTCTGCTGTCACTCGGCTCTATAGCCATTGACTCTATCATCTTTTTGCTCTCTCCAATTTCCTACTTATTAAGCTGTAGTTCAGGGTCTTTTTATTCACCCTTATTCATTTCTTTTTATTCACCCTTGTTCCCTGGCCTACTTTTCCTTTATCATACTTATCTGGCAAAACCCTAGCTACAGCCAAGTGTCTGCTGGCTCTGTACCTGTACCCACCCAAGAGAACATGGTTGCAAGTAACAACACAGCCAGACTAACTGTCCTTACTTTACACTCACGACCACCTACCTCAGCTTCAGATGACGCCTGTCAATCATACTGTGCTTCAATGGCCTATTAACTCTCTCACACCTCTATTTTATACCTTCTCATCTTTTCTCAAACCTCTATTACCTCTTGCTGCATGTCACTCTCAGCAGATGACCTTGCTCCCAGTTCTTCACAGAGAAAATAGGAGCAGTCAGCAAAAAAACAGCCTTTGGCTCTCACTTCTGCATTGACCTCCCTTCCTTCATCTGTGCTTATTGTATCAGCCATTGCTATGTAACAAATTAATCTCAAATTTAGTGGCTTAAACAACGTCATTTGGTATCTCAGGTTCTGTGGGTTAGGAACCTGGGCACAGCTTTGCTGGGTACTCTGCCTCTGAGTCTCCTTGTATTTCCCTTTCATAGCTGAGTGCTGGTATCCTTGATCAGTAGTAGATTCTCAAGTTATGTTCTGGCCCTCAAGGACAAGTGTTTATTGCTAATAATAACAAGATGGATAGGAAAGGCCATGCATGCTCTCATCCTCCTACAGAATATACCCTGGGCAAAATAAATTTTTACTATTAGTAAGTTGTAAAACTCTCTGAAGTTAAGCTATTTTTTCCTCAAATTATCTTTATGGTATTGCAATAACTAAGAGACATCTGGAAAAAAGAAAGTAGAATTCTTGCCTCACCTAGGACCAAAATAATTTGCAGGTGGATCAGTGATTTAACTGTAAAGAAAAGAAAGTATAAAGTATGAAGTACTAGACAAAATACTTATCTTTCATAATAGGAAAGAACTTGCTGAGTAGAGTACAAACCCAGAAGTCATATAAAAAGATGGGTAAATTTGATTCTATAATAGTAAAAATGTCTACAAAGTGAGAAATAATAAAATGAAATAACAAACTACAAGCTAGAAAATATTTGTAACTCATATCATAGACAAAGATATATGTATTACAGGTTTCTCCCACTATCTGAAAGTAGAGTGTTTCTATGAAACCTTTTGTAAACTGAAATTGTGTAAAGGAAAGAAGCAATTACCATTAATTTATATGGAAAAAATTTTGACCATTCTCAAAAATAAACTTCTCTTAGTCTTTTCTGATACCTTAGGACACATCTTGCTAGTGATAAGCAAAATAAATGGAGATAAAGCCCAGATGCTCACAGACACTGTTCAAAGCTATGGTGTCTTGATGCTTAGAGGCTGAGTGCAGTGCCTAGGGAAGGAGTTTGGCAGGGCCACTCTTTCTGCTTGGGATGCACGCTACCTCTATACAATGGTCTGCTGCAAAACAAATGAAGAATGCTGGTTTTTCTTTTTGTTTTTTTTGCAAAAGGGGAATATGCTGAAAAGTATTCTGCATTTCTTCTCTATCACCCAGCCACCTAGTTCTTCTCCCTGGAGACAACCCTCATTGATTTTTGGTGAATACCTCCAGAGATAGAACATGCATGTACTAATATGTTCCCTATATTATGCACGTTATACATACTTTTCTGCATTTTGCTTTTCTCAATTATTATTCTTGGAGATCATTCCTTATCAGTACTCTCAGTGCCCCATGCTTTTAACTGTACCATATTTTAGTTAATCAATTTCCTTCAGAGGTCATGTAGGGTATTTTTGCAAAAGCAAAAATCCTCTTTGGATTTTTTTCAGTTAGTGATAACAGGTCCTGATGGAATTCTTTCAGAAAAGTGAAGGGGTATAACATGAATTTTTGAAAAGTGGGGGAAACTTGTATATATAACATATATATCATTTATAAAAACACTTGACAAATCAGTAACTAAAGATCAATAACCTAATAATAAAACAGGCAATGGATATAAACAGGCAATTGAGAAGATGCTCAAGTACATTGACTTAGAGAAATGCAAATTATAGCTACAATGAATACACTTACTTTGAGTTAGGTACCATGCTTTACATATATTACATATAAACACATATTTATATATGCTATATATTTTTATTATTTATTCCTCTTAACAACAACCCTATGAATTAGGTGCCATTGTTATTCCCATATTGTTAATGAAGAAACTGAAGCTCAGAAAGGTTAAGCGATTTACCCAAGAACAGCTGAAAAGTAGAGAAACTGCTGTGCCTCTTGCCTATTTGCACATGCAGGAAATGATATTCACTGCAGAGCTTGGCATAAGACAAGCCCTTGGTAAGGGTTGGCTAAATGAGTAAATAAGTGCTGCTTATAATAGTAAATATTGGAGAAAATCTACATGACCCCTAAAGGAAATTGATTAACTAAAATATGGTACAGTTAAAAGAATGGGGCACTGAGAGTACTGATAAGGGATGATCTCCAAGATTAACAATAGAGAAAAGCAAGATGCAGAAAAGTATGTATAACATGCATAATATAAGGAACATATTAGTAAATGCATGGTCTATCTCGAGGTATTCACCAAAAATCAATGAAGGTTGCCTCCAGGGAGAAGAACTAGGTGGCTGGGTGATAGAGAAGAAATGCAGAATACTTTTCCATGTATTCCCCTTCCCCTTTTTTTCTTTCATGTGTGCAGCTGTTACCTATTTAAATGAATGACAAAAATTAAAAATGAGATAGTGATACTTTTAAAAGAACTAAAGCAAAAGTCTATAAGCAGCAGTATAGAAATACATAGTATTAAAGGATGAACTGTTACTTATTGACTATATTTAAAAGGAGATCAAGGAGTGGTTTTATATGCAAAAAATAGACATAGTACAGGGATGTTAATATAGGATGGAAGCCAGATGTTTTGGATCCTTCTCTTGCTCTTCACTTTGACTGCTGGTTCCTGAGGCAAGTGAATCAAGCCCATCAAATATGGATAATAGTACTTAATGATCAACCTCCTCTCTGTATTGTGAAAACCAGTTACTTGATGTTGGTGAAATGCTTTGAAGGTACAAAGTTCTGGGGTGTAAGGTAGAGCCTGTTCAGACCTGTGTGCTGTCAGGGGAGCTGAGACTTGGGACTCAAAGCTTTGAGGAGACTTCCAACCACTATTTAGCTAAACAAATATTTTTAAAGTGCCAGTGCTTCCAAATATTTCTTTAATGTGCATGCCCAGAGAATCAGCCTATTTCAATAGAGTTTTCTGATTCTTCTTTATTTTTAAGCAGCAGATTCATTTATTTTATTATTTTTTTAAAATTTTTTATTAAGGTATTATTGATATACATTCTTATGAAGGTTTCACATGAAAAAACAATGTGGTTACTACATTTACCCATATTATCAAGTCCCCACCCACAAGCCAATGCAGTCACTGTCCTTCAGGGTAGTTAGATGCCACAGATTCACTGTTTGCCTTCTCTGTGCTACACTGTTTTCCCCGTGACCCATCTGACCATGTGTACTAAACATAATACCCTTCAACCCCCATCTCCCTCCCTCCCCACCAGCCCTCCCCCACCCCTCCCCATTGGTAACCACTAGTCCCTTCTTGGAGTCTCTGAGTCTGCTGCTACTTTGTTCCTTCAGTTTGGCTTCGTTGTTATACTCCACAAATGAGGGAAATCATTTGGCCCTTGTCTTTCTCTGCCTGGCTTATTTCACTGAGCATAATGTCCTCCAGCTCCATCCATGTTGTTGAAAATGGTAGGATTTGTTTCTTTCTTATGGCTGAATAGTATTCCATTGTGTATATGTACCACCTCTTCTTTATCCATTCATCTACTGATGGACACTTAGGTTGCTTCCATATCTTGGCTATTGTGAAAAGTGCTGCGATAAACAGAGGGGTGCATATGTCTTTTTGAATCTGAGAAGTTGTATTCTTTGGGTAAATTCCAAGGAGTGGGATTCCAGGGTCAAATGGTATTTCTATTTTTAGTTTTTTGAGGAACCTCCATATAGCTTTCCACAATGGTTGAACTAGCTTACATTCCCACCAGCAGTGTAGGAGGGTTTCCCTTTCTCTGCATCCTCACCAGCATTTGCTGTTCTTAGACTTTTCTATGCTGGCCATCCTTACTGGTGTGAGGTGATATCTCATTGTGGTTTTAATTTGCATTTCCCTGATTAGTGATATGGAACATCTTTTCATGTGTCTGTTGGCCATCTGAATTTCTTCTTTGGAGAACTGTCTCTTCATATCCTCTGCCCATATTTTAATCAGGTTATTTGCTTTTTGGGTGTTGAGGCGTGTAAGTTCTTTATATATTTTGGATGTTAACCCCTTGTTGGATATGTCAGTTACAAATATATTCTCCCATACTGTAGGATGCCTTTTTGTTCTGTTGATGGTGTCCTTTGCCATACAGAAACTTTTTAGTTTGATGTAGTCCCATGAGTTCATTTTTGCTTTTGTTTCCCTTGCTCGAGGAGATGCGTTCAGGAAGAAGTTGATCATGCTTACATTCAGGAGATTTTTGCCTATGTTTTCTTCTAAGAGTTTTATGGTTTCATGACTTACATTCAGGTCTTTGATCTATTTCGAGTTTATTTTTGTGTATGGGGTTAAACAGTAATCCAGTTTCATTCTCTTGCATGTAGCTGTCCAGTTTTGCCAACACCAGCTGTTGAAGAGGTTGTCATTTCCCCATGATAAGTTCATGGCTCCTTGATCATATATTAATTGACCATATATGATTGGGTTTATATCAGGGCTCTCTAGTCTGTTCCATTGGTCTATGGGTCTGTTCTTGTGCCAGTACCAAATTGTCTTGATTGCTTTGTAATAGAGCTTGAGGTCAGGGAGCATAATTCCCCATGCTTTATTCTTCCTCCTCAGGATTGCTTTGGCAATTCAGGGTCTTTTGTGGTTCCATATGAATTTTAGAATGATTTTCTCTAGTTTGTTGAAGAATACTGTTGGTATTTTGATAGGAATTGCATTGAATCTGTAGATTGCTTTAGGCAGGATGGCCATTTTGACAATATTAATTTTTCCTATTCATGAGCATGGGATGTGTTTCCATTTATTGGTATCTTCTTTAATTTCTCTTATGAGTGTCTTGTAGTTTTCAGAGTATAGGTATTTCACTTCCTTGGTTAGGTTTATTCCTAGGTATTTTATTCTTTTTGATGCAACTATGAACAGAATTGTTTTCCTGATTTCTGTCTCTGCTGGTTCTTTGTTAGTGTATAGGAATGCCACATATTTCTGCATATTAATTTTGTACCTGCAACTTTGCTGAATTCAGATATTAGATCTAGTAGTTTGGGAGTGGTTTCTTTAGGGTTTTTTATGTACAGTATCATGTCATCTGCAAACAGGGACAGTTTAACTTATTCCTTGCCAATCTGGATGCCTTTTATTTCTTCGTGTTGTCTGATTGCCATCGCTAGGACCTCCAATACTATGTTGAATAGAAGTGGGGCGCGTGGGCGTCCTTGTCTTGTTCCCGATCTTAAAGGAAAAGCTTTCAGCTTCTCACTGTTAAGTATAATGTTGGCTGTGGGTTTGTCATATGTGGCCTTTATTATGTTGAGGTACTTCCCCTCTATACCCATTTTGTTGAGAGTTTTTATCATGAATGGATGTTGCATTTTGTCAAATGCTTTTTCAGCATCTATGGAGATGATCATATGGTCCTTCTTTTTGCTGATGTGGTGGATGATGCTGATGGATTTTCGAATGTTGAACAATCCTTGCATCCCTGGAATAAATCCTAGTTGATCATGATGGATGATCCTTTTGATGTATTTTTGAATTTGGTTTGCTAATATTTTGTTGAGTATTTTTGCGTCTATGTTCATCAGGGATATTGGTCTGTAGTTTTCTTTTTTTGTGGTGTCTTTGCCTGGTTTTGGTATTAGAGTGATGCTGGCCTCATAGAATGGGTTTGGAAATATTCCCTCTTCTTCTACTCTTTGGAAACGTTAAGGAGGATGGGTATTAGGTCTTCACTAAATGTTTGATAGAATTCAGTGGTAAAGCCATCTGGCCCAAGGGTTTTGTTCTTAGGTAGGTTTTTGATTACAGTTCAATTTCTTTGCTGGTAATTGGTCTGTTCAGATTTTCTGTTTCTTCCTGGGTCAGCCTTGGAAGGGTGTATTTTTCAAGAAAGCTGTCCATTTCTTCTATGTTATCCAGTTTGTTAGCATATAATTTTTCATAGTATTCTGTCATAATTCTTTGTATTTCTGTGGTGTCCGTAGTGATTTTTCCTTTCTCATTTCTGATTCTGTTTATGTGAGTAGACTCTTTTTTTCTTGGTAAGTCTGGCTAGGGTTTTATATATTTTGTTTATTTTCTTGAAGAACAAGCTCTTGCTTTCATTGATTCTTTCTATTGTTTTATTCTTCTCGATTTTATTTATTTCTGCTCTAATCTTTATTATGTCCCTCCTTCTACTGACTTTGAGCCTCATTTGTTTTCTTCTTTTTCTAGTTTTGTTAATTGTGAGTTTAGGCTCATATGGGATTGTTCTTCTTTCCTGAGGTAGGACTGTTTTGCAATATATTTCCCTCTTAGCACGTCCTTCACTGCATCCCACAGGTTTTCCAGTGTTGAATTATTGTTTTCATTTGTTTCCATATATTGCTTGATCTCTGTTTTTATTTGGTCATTGATCCATTGGTTATTTAGGAGCATGTTGTGAAGCCTCCATGTGTTTGTGGGATTTTTCATTTACTTTGCGTAATTTATTTCTAGTTTCATACCTTTGTGGTCTGAGAAACTGGTTGGTAGAATTTCAATCTTTTTTAATTTACCGAGGCTCTTTTTGTGGCCTAGTATATGATCTATTCTTGAAAATGGTCCATGTGTACTTGAGAAAAATGTTTATTCTGCTGCTTTAGGGTGTAGAGTTCTGTAGATGTCTGTTAGGTCTAATGTGTTGTTCAGTGCCTCTGTCTCCTTACTTATTTTCTGTCTGGTTGATCTGTCTTTCAGAGTGAGTGGAGTGTTGAAGTCTCCTAGAATGAGTGCATTGCATTCTATTTCCCTTTTTAATTCTGTTAGTATTTGTTTCACATATGTAGGTGCTCCTGTGTTGGGTGCATAGATATTTATAATGGTTGTATCTTCTTGTTAGATTGGCCCTTTTATCATTATGTAATGTCCTTCTTTGTCTCTTGTGACTTTCTTTGTTTTGAAGTCTATTTTGTCTGATACAAGTACTGCAACTCCTGCTTTTTTCTCCCTATTAGTTGCATGAAATATCTTTTTACATCCCTTCACTGTTAGTCTGTGTATGTCTTTGGGTTTAAAGTGAGTCTCTTGTAGGCAGCATATAGATGAGTCCTGATTTTTTATTCATTCAGTGATTCTATGTCTTTTGATTGGTGCATTCAGTCAATTTACATTTAGGGTGATTATCAATAGGTATGTACTTATTTCCATTGCAGGCTTTAGATTCATGGTTACCAAAGGTTCAAGGATAACTTCCTTACTATCTAAGAGTCTAACTTAATTCACTTAATATGCTATTACAAACACAGTCTAAAGGTTCTCTTTTTTTCTCCTCTTTTTTCTTCCTCCTCCATTCTTTATATATTTTGTATCATATTCTGTACTCTGTGTATCCCTTGATTGACTTTGGGTATAGTTGATTTAATTTTGCATTTGCTTAGTAATTAGCTGTTCTGCTTTCTGTATTGTGGTTTTATTACCTCTGGTGACAGCTATTAAACCTTAGGAACACTTCCATCTATAGCAGTCCCTCCAAAATACACTGTAGAGGTGGTTTCTGGGAGGTAAATTCTCTAAGCTTTTGCTTATCTGGAAATTGTTTAATCCCTCCTTCAAATTTATGTGATAACCTTGCTGGATAAAGTAATCTTGGTTCCAGGCCCTTCTGCTTCATTGCATTAAATACATCATGCCACTCCCTTCTGGCCTGTAAGGTTTCTGCTGAGAAGTCTGGTGATAACCTGATGGGCCTTCCTTTGTATGTGATCTTATTTCTCTCTCTGGCTGCTTTTCATAGTCTGTCCTTATCCTTGATCTTTGCCATTTTAATTAGTATATGTCTTGGTGTTGTCTTTCTTGGGTCCCTTGTGTTGGGAGATCTGTGCACCTCCATGGCCTGAGAGACTATCTCCTTCCCCAGATTGGGGAAGTTTTCAGAAATTACCTCCTCAAAGACACTTTCTATTCCCTTTTCTCTCTCTTCTTCTTCTGGTACCCCTATAATGCAAATATTGCTCTGTTTGGATTGGTCACACAGTTCTCTCAATATTCTTTCGTTTTTAGAGATCCTTTTATCTCTCTTTGCCTCAGCTTTTTTGTATTCCTCTTCTCTAGTTTCTATTTCATTTATCGTCCTCTCCAACATATCTAACCTGCTTTGAATACCCTCCATTGTGCTCTTTAATGATTGGATATCTGACTGGAATTAATTCCTGAGTTCTTGAATATCTTTCTGTACCTCCATGATCATGCTAATGATTTTTATTTTGAACTCCCTTTCAGGGAGATTTATGAGGTCAATGTCATTTAAATCTTTCTCAGGAGTTGTATTAATAATTTTACTTTGAACCAGGTTCCTCTGGGGTTTCATATTTGTATTTGGTGCCCTCTAGTGCCCAGAAGCTCTACTCTCTGTAGCTGCTCAGCCCCTGAAACAATGTCGGGGGTCACAGGGGAGTGGTACTGGTGCCTGAAGGGAGAAAAGAGCTGTTTCCTGCTTCCCGCCTTCTATGCCTGACTCCACTGCCTGAACCAGTGGGCTGAGCACACAGGTATAAGCCTCTATGCTTTGCTTTGTAGTTCCTATAGACAGATCTTCCCTCTGGCTGGCCTAATGCCAGGGTAGGGTTTGCCTGTTTGCAAGCCAGGTGAGGCTGGCCGGGAGAAAGGCGCAGTATGCTGCCTATCACGGAGGGGGTCCTTGGAGCTGTGTTGCCAGCCAGGGAGCTGGAGCACCTGAAGATTGTGAAAGCTCCCAACCTGCTGGACAGAGTGCACCCAGACAATTTTGTCTACCTGTCCTTTCTCCTGAGCAGTAAGCTCTGTGCAATCCTTGCCCCTTTAGCAGCCCTCTTGCTAAGGGCTTCCTTATTAGGAAGTCTCCCAGACTTCCCACCTTTCTTTCATCCCAGAGCAGCCAGATATGGATCCCTGCTTTCCACAAGTGGCTGAAATCTCAGTCTCTCCAGGAGTTCTGCCTGTCTTAGCTTTCCAACCCCCTACTCATGAGAATACCAGGCAGGCACAATGAAAGGTAGGTTTGTGCTCCCAGAGCAGATCTCCAGAGTTAGGTATTCAGCAGTCCCAGGTTTCCACTCCCTCCCTGCTCCATTTCTCTTCCTCCCCCTGGTGAGCTGGGTTGGAGGAAGGGCTTGGGTCCTGCCGGGACACAACTTTGGTACATTACCCTGTTCTGTGAGGTCTGCTCTTTTCTCCAGGTGTATGCAGTCTGGCGCAGTCCTCTTTCCTGTTGCTCTTTTAGGAGTAGTTGTATTAATTATATTTTTGTATTATATGCAGTTTGAAGAGGAAGCCTCTGTCTTACCACTCACACCGCCATCTTTAATTGAGTGTTCTGATTTCTTGTACTGCTTTTCTACAGCACTGCCAATGGTCCATAACGTAAATTTTGAATGCAATGATTTTGGGGAAGTGGGTTCTTTTCAGGGAAAGGAAGTGAGGCTTAAGATATATCATACTGTACAATTCAATAAGGAAACTTCAAACCCTTTAGAAAATTTTGGTCAGGGGCGAATGTTGGCTTTTTAACAATATATGTTAAATTTGCATTGTATAAAAAGAAGACTAATGGAAATAAGGATGTTGGTAGATGTTTCTCCGCGGGTCTCTCATACTTCTGCACATGTTGCAAGCCATGCACCAACTCTCCTTCTTTCTGAAGTATCTTTTCAAGGATGTTTGTATAGTTAACAGCTTTGGAAGACAGAGATAGTCTTCCTCCAGAGCAAATGGCAGGCCTGCTTACTGGACTTTAAGTCCAAGTTGTTCCCTGTAACACATTACACTATGTATACACACATCACCTAGTCCTTTTCACATCACCTGTGATACCTGTGGCTTGGTGAACTGGTGCAAATACACTAATGCTCTAGCTACTGCTATTGCTGTGGGTAATAAACTATCCTTTGGCTTTGACCCGAGTCTCATATCTTCTACCCATCTCCATGAAACTGGCCAGGAAACTTCTAGCTTTCAAGTAGAGAAAAATCTCAAACTCCTCAAAGTTCTTGAGAGAGAAGAGTTCTCTAGATCATTGGTATCCACTAAAAAATAAGACAAGTCACTCATGTAAGCCGCATTCATAATTTTAAGTTTTACAGAAGCCACATTAAAAAGCTAAAAGAAACAGGCAAAATAAATTTTAATAATACATTTTATTTAATGCAATACACCCAAATATCACCTCAACATATAATCAACATAAAAATTATTAATGAGCTATTTTACATTCTTTCTACAGTATGAAGTCTTCAAAATCCAGGGTGCTTTTTACAATTACAGTATATATTTCAACTCCGACTGGCAACATTTCAAGTGCTCAATAGCCATTCAGTGGCTTCCATTTTGGAGAGTGCAACTCTAGACTGTGAAATATGGTAAAATGAAAGCAAATGTTTTCAAGCTTGAAATAGAGTTTCCTTTGAAAATAATTAAATCCAGAATGTCAGTGATATCGCTCATTGGGCCTATCATTCCAGAGACTCTGAGCCATGTCCTGCCTGTTCCAAAATTTAAGTCTGACAGACCTATCAGGAAATCCTTCATGCATTATTTAATCCTCCTCTGCCCTTTAAGGTACATTTGGGATTGTTGTTTCTTCTGCAGCTGCCTGTAATAAGATAGGAATGTAGGGTATGTGTCATTAAAGACAAATTTGATACCAATCCATCAAGCCATGCCTTGTCCTCACGGTTCCAGAAACTGAAATTAAATGTGCCTTTTCATTCTAGTTTTCTTTTTTTGAGAAGCTTATTTATCCAGCTAGAGGAGGGGGGCCAAATGCTAACCTCAACTTGAAATATATGTTACTATTTGAATAGGAGATGGATACTTACCCAGGTTTGACGAGGGAACATGAACGACTTCAAACAGACCCGCTTTGCCTCAGTTTGCTCCTCTGCCCAGCCTAGCTCACAGGGTTGCCACATGACCACATGAGATAATAGCAGCAGTGGGGCTTTGGCAAAGGAAGGGAGTACTGAGATATAAGATGTTCTATAAGAATAGAACAATCTGACCTTAGTATACCTTTTTTTTTCTAAGCAGTATTCTTCAGGCCTCAGAATCCTGCATGGGTTTGATTATGGTAAAATAAAATAACTGTCAAACATTTTTATTATCTTGGGCTGAGGAGATGTAACCCAAATAATGTTAAGATTTAAAAACAAGAAATATGAATTTACAGGAATCATGTTGTACTGCCCCTCATATATCCTCATATACTCCATTAGTGGCAAAATGTAGAAACTGAAGGATTTTCTTTCAATTCTCTAACCTCACAAAAATCGCATTCTGGAGAGAAGGACCCTTGAATAAAAATATTACAAGATTTAATCTAAGATGTATACAACAGAATCCTTTTTGAGACAAGATATGGACAGGGAAAAGACACTTTAGTTTGCTCAGTTGATCAATCAATGAATCAGTCTCTTATTTATAAGAGTCCTATGACATTGCGAGTGGGTGATATAAATAATGACATAATAATGGCTATGTGCGGTCAGGCACCTGGAGAATAAATACTAGTCCTGAGATCCCAGACACCTCAGGGCCTCCCCATGAGTCTTCAGAAGAGACAGTCCTAAGTGCCAGTCTGAGCATGGGGAAGGATTCACCTCCACAGAGGTCTTCCAGCAACGGATGACCTGTTGTCGTCCGTGTCATTCTGTTCCATTTACATGACTCTGCCCTTGGGTGTATGACCCTCATAGAGGTTCTGCCTCTCTCATACTTCTATTCAAGAATTACTACCAAGACCTCAGTAGTATTCCGTGCCCTTCTCTTTTGTGTGCACTCTTCTCTTTCACCCAGCACTCAGACTTCCCCACCCTGTCCCAAGATTCTCCCCATTTCATCTACTGCCATACTTCCCTGTAGAACCACATTTGGGGTTTCATACTGAGGCTTTGGCCAAATGCTTCCCTAGTTTTGGACCTACCACCCCTCGTGGCACCTGGCCCCTTGCAGACTCAGCTCACTCTGCTTATAGTTTGGCTTTGGTGCCACGTCTTTCGGTAAGAGGCACTTCACCGGGCATCACCACCCAGCTGGGTGCTCTCTAATCAGCCATTAACCCCATTCCTTGGATTAGATGATCTTTCTCTCTTCTCTCTCCTTTCCTGTCCTCTCTTCTCTTCACTCCCTCCATTCAAATGACAGTGTGGTCTAGTAGAAAGCCTATGGAATTCAGAGTTAACAAAAACAGGTTTGGATTCCAGATTGCCACTTTGCTGTGTAATCTTGGCAATTATTTATATCTAAGCTTGGTTCTTCATCTATGAATCTGGGATGATAACAGACAGTACTTAGGTATATTTTTTATTAGAATTAAAAGGTGTGTGAAGGCCAGTGTATGAGACCCAGGCATCAAATGCCACATAGAGCACATGGCATGTTGGAAGGGCAATGGTCTAAATGTTCTAAAGTCAACTGACTTTTTGTTTGCTTGACTCTTTGTGCCTGAATTATATTGTTATTGTTGTTTTTTTAAACCCAGTTATATATCGTGTAACTTCTGCTGTATTTCATTACAAAATCTCTGACATGATATGCTTTATCATTTGTATTCCTTTCAGTAGTGCCTTGACCATTACAGTGAAGTATTTCTTGGCTTGAGTGGAACAAAGAGTTTCTGTTAGAGTCATGGCACATAAACTTCCCAAAGGAGGGCTTCAAAGAGCCAGGAAATCTGTATCATGAAAGCAGGTTGCAGGAAAGCCTGCTATCTGGTGTAACAGACCTGCCTGGAAGCAGGGAGGCTAATGATGGGAGCACTTGACAGAGCTGGGGCTCTGCCTGCTGTTGGCTCTGAGGTTTTGAACAAACTGTTTCACTTTCCAGCTTCAGTTTCCTTGTCAGGGTACTAGGGATACCCCACAGCACTGAGAGGAAGATGCATCAGAGCATCCACGACACTTGATTATTGCAGTGGCTGGCATGGAGGGCTTGCTCAATCCATGTTAGCTATGATGGTTTTAATACTTCCTTCAAACATCTTCTGAAGCTGTTCTCAACCCAGGGTGACCCTATTAAAATGTCAATCAGATCCTGTTGCTCTGTTGCTCAGAAAGGCAAGATCCCTGCAGAGACCCACCCAGATGCTCAATTTCCTTGTTCCCTTAGCATACAAAACTTCTTTAAACAACATTTTATTTACCTATTTGCTATGCTTACTGTTTATTACCTGTCTCTCCCTACTAGACTGTAAGTTCCGAAGGAAGTCTGTTCTACTCACTGTGAGTCTGATGCCCTGGAAGAGTGCCTGGCCATAGTGGGTGCCATTTGTCAAATGAATGGATGAATGAATTTCCCACAGCCAAGAACAGCTTACCTCTTCTAAGTTCCTATACTGCTTTGATGACTATTCTTGTATGCTACATATTATAATCTAAATTATACTGTGCTCTTTTGGGATTTGCCTTAGATCCTTAACCAGATGTAAGCTCTCTGAGTGGGAGCAGTGTCTTAGTCCATCTTGTATTTCTCCAAAAGCCCAGCACGGAGTCAGCATTAGTGCTCTTATGAGGAGAAAAAAACTGGAATCCTGGGCTATGTTCTCTGTTTTCATCCCAGTCTCTCACACCATTCTTTATTAATATTAAACTTTATTACCAAAAATTAGTTTTTTAGGGATTTTACCTTTAATTTTCAAAATCAAATGAACTTAATAAATGCCACGTCATAAAATCCGTTTGTAAGTAGTCAAATTTAATTCGACTGAACATAATACTGATATTTTCTCATTAAGTTCATGCGACGTGTGACCGCCTCTAACATGGTGCTCAGGAGCAGAGTAACAGCCTCCCTGGTCCATGGCGCCATGGATTTGATGGCAGAAGCGGCTCAGCAGGGGACTCCCTCTCTGCCTGTTGCCCTCCCTCCGTGGGACCGCATTGCACAGTAAAGGCAATCTGCACTTCACCTTCTCTTCCTTCCCTCAGGCCTCGCCAGCGCTGCACATCATGGAACTGCCTGGCGTTAGGGTAGAATCAGAAGTGGGTAAGAGCCATTTAAGAAAAGAAGCAGACAAAAATACAATTCTTTCTCCCTCCTCCTCTTTCTTATATAGAAAAATTACAAAAATGTGCTTAAATGGACATTTCTATTCTTTGACTTGAATACTAAATTTCATCAGCTTTTAACCCAATTCATGATGCTGGTAACTGATGTCTGTTTAGATTGAGGTTTGGGAATGTTCTTTGGACTTGTGTAAATCTAAAGAAGAAATTCCTGTGCTGGATTGCAGTGAGCTCCCCGCACAAACATCATGAATAAGCCCTCAGTTCACATCTGTGACACTGAGGGAAGGAAAGAAGCCCCTCTTGCATCTCTGTCATGGGCACGAGGAGGCTCCCTGGGCCCGACTTCATCACTGCGAGCCCTGAGGCCCCTCTGGAGGGCGAATGTGCCAGTAGCATTTGGTCAGCTGCTGCGGTCCTCAGTCTCCCCACTCTGAAGCCCAGTCACTTATATCTGTTGCTTCTTTCTAAAACTCTTGGGTTTTCCTCAGGGCCTCCAATGGCACAGGGTGGTCTGCATACTGCCTTTTGGCCCTCAGGGGTACACTGCCCTCTGTAACACACTCAGGGGCTCACCCTTGGAGCAACATCTATTTCCCAGGCTGCTGGGCAGGATTACTGGCCAGAGGACTGCAGGCTTCAAAGGCCCGGATGAGCCCCAGTGGCAGGTCATTCCCTGGAAGTGCCTCTGATGTGAACAGACACCTGGACAAACACAAAGGACGCAGCACGGTTTTTTATTCCTGCTACACATTTCCCCAAGCAAAATTTGCCAGAACTACCTTCTCAGGCCCCACAACATAAAGATGCTTTTGTGTTGGGGGCCTGGGGAAGATAGTGTTAGATTAGAAGCTTCTCCAAATTAGATTTTTCATCTTTATATACTCAGCCAGCCAGTGCATCTGGACCTTGCTGCATCCAGCAAGGGTTGGCAACTTGGTGGTCCCTGAATTCCTTGCTCTGTCATAGTTAACTCTGCCTGGCCTGAGATATTCTCAGCCAAGTAGCCATCTACATCTTCCATAGAACGTGTGTGTACAGCTCTTCAGCACTGGGCTCAGTGCCTGATCCCATAGGAGTACAACAAATTTTTGTTGAACGAACACATGAGATACTGAATGAAAGCCTAGATCAGTTCTAGAACAAAACTAAATCTTTAAGAGCTGAGCTATTAGTCTCAGTTTGGATTCCCCCCAGACACAGACTTTGAAACATGGATTTGAGTGAAAGTAGTTTATCTGGAAAGTGATCCCAGGAAATACCAGTAAGAGAATAAGGAAGCGGGGCAAGCCAGTCACACTAGTGAGTGGAGGGTGCCTCATTCAGCAGATCACCACTGGGGCAACTGGAGCACAATCCTGCAGGGGAGCCCAGGGACTGGCGGGGGACACCCACCTCAGAGTGACCCCACCCTGGTCATGCAGGTTTTATTCATCAGCTCCCATCAGGCTTTGGCAAAGGACTGCTCCCAGGAGTCTCATCAATTCCAGCCTGTTGGTGACCCAGCAGACTGGGCTCTGGCAGCCAAAGATAACCTTCAAGCAAAGGTGTGCATGGGCATTTGGAAGGCAGACTGGTTGGTGTATGAACGGTGGAGGGCATTTGCAGTGTCTGCAACGTCATTCGCCTACTCTGGTTCCCATTCCCTCCATTTCCTCTGTACAATTAGCTGTCACGAGGATGCTGAGGGTCACTGGCTCCTTTGCCTGGGGAATACTAGTAAGTTCCAGAGACTGCAGCCTAGCAGAACAAGTCATCTCCACTGTCTAGTTACTACTACATTAGCTGTGTGGCTAACACAGATACGCATTTCAGGGAACCACACACTGATCTTCTGGTGCGCATTCCAGTTGCCTGTGAATCTCTTGGCCTTCATTTCCAAATCTCAGTACCTGTGTCTTATTATTCAAAGACTGAGGAAACAACACCTGTAATTAAAACTGAAGGAGTTGGGAAGTTTAAAAAACAGTAGTGACATAATCTAGAGGGGATTGAACATATTTAATGGTATTATCATGTCACTTCTCCACCGCTTGGACCTATTAGGTCTGTGCCTGTCCTTAGATATCAGTTCAGTTAATGAGCTTCTTTTACAGCTGATGAGACTGAACAGAGACATGGAATAACTTGTCAAAGTCACATAGTTGGTTAGAAGCAGAGCAAGAGGCAGGGTTTCTGGCCTCCTGGCACGCTGCTGCTCACACTAACCATTTCCAGGGGCTCAGGAAAGCAAGCCCCTGGCAGTGTTGGTACCATTTGTTAAAGGACATCAGAGCAGCACAGGATGGGAGTAAAGGCTTTAGGTGGTGGGGAGAGAAGGGAGGGAATCAGAGAGGAGGAGTGTGGGAGTCAGCAGTTACTGAGTACCTACTATGAGCCACCCACACGCTACTCTGGGTCTTGCAAGCATCTCATTTCTCTTCAAAGACTCTCTAGAAGGACCGTGTCATAGTGCAGCCAAAATCTATACACTACAAACTTTACAAAAAAAGTAATTTCTTTGATTTTTAAAAAATAACTGAGCCCATCTTATTCTGGAAATCTATTCCCACTCAGTAGCAGGAAAATTTTAAAAAATAACCGAAAACCTAAAGTAGCCAATTTAAAATAACTGAATTGCCTAGGGACTTACTTTGAGGACAGTGGTTTTACTTTATCATCAGCCAGGGGGACTTACATTTCCCTTGTTCATGAAGGAATTCCTTTGCTGGCCTCTAGTGACCAAGGCAGTTCCGGGCATTTGCAAGTTGGCAACAGTTAATTCAAACATCCTCCACCTCCATGGAAATTCCTTATTGCTCTTCTGGTTACAGCATTGGAAATGTCTTTAAGACATAAGTATATTTTTTGAGATAAGCATCATGCTAAGTGATTATCATCCTGTAATTTCTAAAGGATTGAACTGATCAGACTGGGCAAAGGAGAGAGCTGGGAGCACAGAGGGGAAGAGCCAGGGGGCACTGTGGTGTGCAGGGTGAGAGGGAGCAAGAGGAGGCATGGGAGGATGCTCAAAGCCTGAGGGACTTCCGAGAAGGGCAGGCATGGCCAGGGCTGTACAGGACCCAGCATGAGGGCCCGGGGAGCTTGGCAGGGGAGCTATGATTAACATGGGGTCCAAAAGCATACAGCAGAACACTTCATGTGCAATGAGAGGGTGACACTTGGATGGGTGGCGCGTGCACTGAGGCTGGTGCTGACCATCTTCAGGACCAAGAGGTGGCCTTCTGGTCCTCTGCACTCACGTGGGAGCCAGAACCCCGTCTCCTGACCCCTATCCAAAGCTCATCATGCCAGTTGTAGATGGCATTGTCCATCAGTGCCCAGGGGCCAAGGGGTACATTTAAGGCCCTGCGCAGCCCTCTCTGAGCTGCGACTTCCTTTGATTCTGTTGTTTTTGTTCCATCCGAGTGGGACTTGTGTTCCCATTCTGAGGGCCACTGTTAAGTCTTATTCACACTCAATGGCTCATTTAGTTCACTGGGGGTTTGAGTTTTTAGAAGGTTTTCTCTTTTAAATTCTTTTTTTCCTTTTCCCCTTTTGAAAAAAGGGTCGTAAAGAGCTTTAAGATGCCACGCATGAAAAGCTCTGGATAAATGCAGCTTGTACTGGATTGTAAAATACTGCATTGTTCCGAGTTTAATTCCTCGTGTGAGACTAGAATTGGTAATTTCCTCGTCCCGAGGCAGAGGCTGAATAGCAACAGGCTGCAGACTGGATGCCGGGCCGGGCAGCCCCCGGAGCCGTGGGAGGTAGACCAGAGGTCTCTATATGAAATTCTCCTTTGGCCCAGACTTAATTTTACTGACTTTTGCATTAAAGTAAAATAACACACTCTGAAAAGCCATCTCTCTGCTTTCTGAAGTGGCGCTTGGGGGCTGCAGCCACTGCTGTCCAGGGTCACATGGCGTTATAACTCACAGAAAGGATGTCCTTTTAACCTTCCAGCTCTCAAAACTCATCTATCTAGTTTGTGACCATGTTGGCTTATGTGGCCGTCCTCCTCTTAGTTATGGAGACTGTTTTGGCCCTGAAGGTCCCTTTCTCCTCACTTGAGTCCAGGTTAAAAGGCTGTCCACTTTCATGCTAGCAGAACCAAGCGTCCCTCGTGTCCTCCATGCTTATCCCCTGCCTCCTCCTCCTCATTGCCTCGGTTGGTCCTGGCCCAGAGCACTCCCCTTCCATCCACCTGTCTGGCAGGACCATGCCTCTCTGCTCTCAAGCCACCCTTCTTCATAAAATTCTATTTCCAGCTCTCTTGGTTCCCCTAGTCTCTGATCTCTGTTGTAATCATAGTTATGATTGCACATCTTACCCTGTTTTGGGCTTAAGTTTGATGCTCAGGTGAGGTTGTAAACTCCTTGAAGACCATGGCTTTCCCAAAGTTTGTATCTGTCATATGTGCCATCATATGTGTCCAGTATGAAGCAAGAACTTAATAAATTGCCATTGTTTATTTTTTATTTATTGATTGATAGTTACCCAGACCCTGCCTGCTTACATGCTGAGATGGTGTTTTGCCCAAGGGACCCCAGATGTTAGCAGAGGTGTCCTCTCATGCTCATGGTCACCCATGCTGACTCTTTCACCCTCACCTTATCTCATGAGCAAGATGCAGCCTCTGCTCCAGTTTTCAGAGAAAAACCCACTCACGCCAAATGTTTTGTGAATCTTGGTAGGTTTTTACTAAATGTTTAGGGATGGCGGGAGTGCTACAGAATGTAGCACTCACCGTCTCCTTCTCTCCAGTATCCAGAGGGCCACGGAGTCCTCGTGCCTGAGTCTGTGAACTAGCATCTACTGGGGATGCCACTATGGAAAATGTGTAGAAAGACAGGAAAATTAAAGTTTATTCAGAAAATGAAAAGAGACATATGGATAATTTGTAATGGGCATGCAGGGGTTTTCACCTACCATTAGAAGCAACAAAAATCACCACCCTTCCCTTGCATAACAGCTTGTAGAGCATGGCCTGTGACTTGAGGATGACTGCAGGATCCCCCCTTCTACCTTCAATGACTTACTTATTAAAGTGGTTTTTTTCTAAACAAATACCATGCTATCTCCAAGAATAACTCCAGGGAATGCTCTTTATTCTCCTCATTCTCTTTATTCTCACAGCATCAGGACCTGGAAGGGTTGAGTTTGCCATCTCAGGATCCAGTTCTTAAGAGTGTTCATCAGTGAATGCAGCCATTAACTCAGGGTCAAAGAGGTTTCAGATATTTCAAAGTCTCCTGCCCCAGCCTTTGCACCACGGGGTACCGAGAGTGAGGTCTGGCCCCAGAAAACACTGCCAAAAGGGCCCCCTGAGGTCTGGGCATGAAGAGTGAACAGATCTCCCAGACACAGAGCTCCCAACCCCTCCCCGTCAGGAGCTGTTCACGTGGGTGTCCGTGTGTGCCTCTGGCCAGGGGCTGCCGCCCAGTGTCAGCTTCCAGCATCTGCTTGATTCAATGCCTTCCCATGCCTTCTTCCTGCCTCATGGAAGAAGTGGTTTTATAGTCATGTAATTTTGGAACAGCAGAGATTTTGTGTTAAGAAAAAACGGAATTGGTGCTGGGTCATTGCTACTGAAGCTATCACACCATTTCATACTTGCTCTGACAGAGCCCTCCTCTCAGCTCCCGCTCCCAGGCTCCCCTCTCTGGTTTAGCCTTTTGTGCGGCTCCTTTGGTTTTTCTGCTCCTCAGATGTGCACACAGTTTAAATAACATTCCTTCCTGAATCTGTCCCTTCATTTCCCCAGCTTCTGTGCTTGGGGGCTCTCCAGCTCCTGTCCTTTCTCTTTCTCGCTAATGTTCTCTTCTCCACCCATTGTTGACACGCCAGTTCACTCAGCACTAGCCTCCCCCTTCCTCTCCTCACTACTTTCCATTCCTCACACTCCTCCTAACTGACAAACACTCCTCAAACAGTGTGTGTGTGTGTGTGTGTGTGTGTGTGTGTGTGTTTGGGGTCAAGCAGAATAAAATCTATTCTTGTCCCTCTAACCCTGACTAGGTGAGGAGATGTGTATCTTTCTCCCCCTCAAAGTCTCCTAAATGTCTGGCATGGTTGGTCTGGACGCAGGCGCAATCTTACGCACAGGCTGAGGGTGGGGCGCTTTGCAGGGTGCTGGGAAGGCAGCTGGAGCAGTCGCTCTCCGTTGCTGGCCCATCAGTCATTCTCCCTTATCTTCTTCCTTAACCGAACCCTGACTTTGTTTAGGCATGTACCTCCTGCTCAGCCGTGTTCTCCGGAGGTGGTGGGCTCTGCCCCCACTCCCCAGCTGTGAGTCATGATTGGCCTAACTAATCTTGAGAGTTCCATTCCCCTTGTCAGTGAATGGTTTAGGCGTGGGCATGCGAAACAAAGTTATCTAATGAGAATGAAGGAGAAGTAAGTTGCAGGAGGTGAGGGCATCTGCAGCAGGTTATCCTCTATTTTTAAAAGATTCACAGGGAAATTAAAGTTCTAAATGCCCTTGACTGTTGTCTGGAGGCTGTGATATTGAGAGCTGCTAGAGCCATCTGAAAACTGAGAGGACAAGCCCCAGGAAGAGGCCATTCTGCTGAGAACAGAAAAGAAATAGGAAAACAAGTTGAGTCCTTGATGATGTCTGTGAGCTGCTGAAGGTGTGTTACTCTGGACTTCTTGTTTTTGAGAAAATAAATCACTTCCCTTTTAAGCCATTTGTTTTAGCATTTTCTGTCTTGCCGTTTAAATTATCTTTAAAAACTTAGCTTTTCTGACCAAAAATAATCTCTCCATATATTTCATCTCTCCCCTGCTTAGCTTGTGATATGCTGATCATAATCATAATAACAATAGCTATAGTTTCATATTACTTTTATGTGCCAGACCCTGTTCTAAATGCTTTAAAATAAAGTAATTCAATAAACCCTTATAGAACCCTGTAAGGTAAGCATTATCTTATATACAGTTGAAGAATTGAGGCATAGGAAGGCTGAGAAAACTGCCAAAGATCCCACAGCTGGTAAGAGGCAGTGCTGGGATTTGAACCAGGATGCTGTGGCACCAGAGTCCAAATTCTTTTTTTTTTTAATAAAATTTATTTTATTATCATTAATTTACAATACATGTGCAATATTACGATTATTAAACTACCCCTTCATCAGGTCCCCCCCACCAACCCCATTACAGTCACTGTCCATCAGCGTAGTGAGATGCTATAGAATCACTACTTGTCTTCTCTGAGTTGTACTGCCCTCCCCGTGCCCCCCCAACATTACATCTGCTAATCGTAATGCCCCTTTTTCCCTCTTATCCCTCCCTTCCCGCCCATTTTCCCCAGTCCCTTTCCCTTTGGTAACTATTAGTCCGTTCTTGGGTTCTGTGAGTCTGCTGCTGTTTTGTTCCTTCAGTTTTTTTCTTTGTTCTTATACTCCACATATGAGTGAAATCATTTGATACTTGTCTTTTTCGGCTTGGCTTATTTTACACTGAGCATAATAACCTCTAGCTCCATCCATGTTGTTGCAAATGGTAGGATTTGTTTTCTTCTTATGGCTGAATAATATTCCATTGTGTATATGTACCACCTCTTCTTTATCCATTCATCTACTGATGGACACTTAGGTTGCTTCCATTTCTTGGCTATTGTAAATAGTGCTGCAATAAACATAGGGGTGCATCTGTCCTTTTCAAATTGGGCTGCTGCATTCTTAGGGTAAATTCCTAGGAGTGGAATTCCTGGGTCAAATGGTATTTCTATTTTGAGTTTTTTGAGGAACCTCCATACTGCTTTCCACAATGGTTGAACTAATTTGCAGTCCCACCAGCAGTGTAGGAGGGTTCCCTTTTCTCCACATCCTCGCCAACATTTGTTGTTGTTAGTGTTTTGGATGTTGGCCATCCTCACTGGTGTGAGGTGATATCTCATTGTGGTTTTAATCTGCATTTCTCTGATGATTAGCGATGTGGAGCATCTTTTCATGTGCCTGTTGGCCATCTGAATTTCTTCTTTGGAGAAGTGTCTATTCATGTCCTCTGCCCATTTCTTAATTGGATTATTTGCTTTCTGTTTGTTAAGGTGCATGAGTTCTTTATATATTTTGGATGTCAACCCTTTATCAGATACGTTTTTTATGAATATATTCTCCCATACTGTAGGATGTCTTTTTGTTCTACTGATGGTGTCCTTTGCTGTACAGAAGCTTTTCAGCTTGATATAGTCCCACTTGTTCATTTTTGCTTTTGTTTCCCTTGCCTGGGAGATATGTTCATGAAGAAGTCGCTCATGTTTATGTCCAAGAGATTTTTGCCTATGTTTTTTTCTAAGAGTTTTATGGTTTCATGACTTACATTCAGGTCTTTGATCCACCTTGAGTTTACCTTTGTGTATGGGGCTAGACAGTAGTCCAGTTTCATTCTCTTACATGTAGCTGTCCAGTTTTTCCAACACCAGCTGCTGAAGAGGCTGTCATCTCCCCATTGTATATCCAAGGCACTTTTATCAAATATTAATTGACTGTATATGTTTGGGTTAATGTTTGGATTTTCTATTCTGTTCCACTGGTCTGTGGGTCTGTTTTTGTGCCAATACCAAATTGTCTTGATTACTGTGGCTTTGTAGTAGAGCTTGAAGTCAGGGAGTGTAATTCCCCCTGTTTTATTCCTCCTTCTCAGGATTGCTTTGGCTATTCGGGGTCTTTTGTGGTTCCATATGAATTTTAGAATTATTTGTTCCAGTTCATTGAAGAAAGCTGTTGGTAGTTTGATAGGGATTGCATTGAATCTGTAGATTGCTTTAGGTAGTATAGCCATTTTGACAATATTTATTCTTCCTAGCCAAGAGCATGGGATGCATTTCCATTTGTTAGTGTCCTCTTTAATTTCTCTTAGGAGTGTCTTGTAGTTTTCAGAGTACAGGTCTTTCACTTCCTTCGTTAGGTTTATTCCTAGGTATTTTATTCTTTTTGATGCAATTGTGAATGGAATTGTTTTTCTGATTTCTCTTTCTGTTAGTTCATCATTAGTGTATAGGAAAGCAACAGATTTCTGTGTGTTCATTTTGTATCCTGTAATTTTGCTGAATTCAGATATTAGTTTTAGTAGTTTTGGAATGGAATCTTTAGGGTTTTTTATGTACAGTATCATGTCATCTGCAAATAGTGACAATTTGACTTCTTCTTTACCAATCTGGATGCCTTGTATGTCTTTGTTTTGTCTGATTGCTGTGGCTAGGACCTCCAGTACTATGTTGAATAACAGTGGAGAGAGTGGGCATCCCTGTCTTGTTCCCGATCTTAGATGAAAAGCTTTCAGCGTCTCGCCGTTAAGTATGATGTTAGCTGTGGGTTTGTCATATATAGCCTTTATGATGTTGAGGTACTTGCCGTCTATACCCATTTTGTTGAGAGTTTTAATCAGGAATGGATGCTGAATTTTGTCAAATGCTTTTTCAGCATCTATGGAGATGATCATGTGGTTTTTGTTCTTCTTTTTGTTGATGTGGTGGATGATGTTGATGGATTTTCGAATGTTGTACCATCCTTGCATCCCTGGGATGAATCCCACTTGATCATGGTGTATGATCCTCTTGATGTATTTTTGAATTCGGTTTGCTAATATTTTGTTGAGTATTTTTGCATCTACGTTCATCAGGGATATTGGTCTGTAATTTTCTTTTTTGGTGAGGTCTTTGCCCGGTTTTGGTATTAGAGTGATGCTGGCTTCATAGAATGAGTTTGGAAGTATTCCCTCCTCTTCTATTTTTTGGAAAACTTTAAGGAGAATCGGTGTTATTTCTTCTCTATATGTCTGGTAGAATTCAGAGGTGAATCCATCAGGCCCAGGGGTTTTGTTCTTGGGTAGTTTTTTGATTACCAATTCGATTTCGTCACTGGTGATTGGTCTGTTTAGTTTTTCTGTTTCTTGCTTGGTCAGTCTTGGAAGGTTGTATTTTTCTAAGAAGTTGTCCATTTCTTCTATGTTTTCCAGCTTGTTAGCATATAGATTCTCATAATATTCTCTTATGATTCTTTGTATTTCTGTGGGGTCCGTCGTGATTTTTCCTTTCTCATTTCTGATTGTGTTTGTGCGTGTAGATTCTCTTTTTCTCTTAATGAGTCTGGCTAGGGGTTTATCTATTTTGTTTATTTTTTCAAAGAACAAGCTCTTGGTTTTATTGATTTTTTCTATTGTTTTATTCTTCTGAATTTTATTTATTTCTTCTCTAATCTTTATTATGTCCCTCCTCTGGTGACTTTGGGCCTCATTTGTTCTTCTTTTTCCAATTCCAGTAATTGTGTCTTTAGACTATTCATTTGGGAATGTTCTTCCTTCTTTAAATAGGCCTGGATTGCAATATACTTTCCTCTTAGAACTGCCTTTGCTGCGTCCCACAGAAGTTGTGGCTTTGTGTTGTTGTTGTCATTAGTCTCCATATATTCTTTGATTTCTGTTTTGATTTGGTCGTTAACCCACTGATTAATTAGGAGAGTGTTGTTAAGTCTCCATGTATTTGTGAGCCTTTTTGATTTCTTTCTAAAATTTATTTCTAGTTTTATACCTTGTGATCTGAGAAGTTGGTTGGTAGGATTTCAATATTTTTGAAATTACTGAGGTTCTTTTTGTGGCCTAGTGTGTGGTCTATTCTGGAAAATGTTCCATGTGCACTTGAGAAGAATGTGTATCCTGTTGCTTTTGGGTGTAGAGTTCTGTAGATGTCTGTTAGGTCCATCTGTTCTAGTGTGTTGTTCAGTGCCTCTGTGTCTTTACTTATTTTCTGTCTGGTTGATCTGTCCTCTGGAGTGAGTGGTGTGTTGAAGTCTCCTAAGATGAATGCATTGCTGTCTATTTCCTCCTTTAATTCTGTTAGTATTTGTCTCACATATGCTGGCGCTCCTGTGTTGGGTGCATATATATTTTAAATGGTTATATCTTCTTGTTGGATTGACCCCTTTATCATTATGTAATGTCCTTCTTTATCTCTTGCTACTTTCTTCGTTTTTAAGTCTATTTTGTCTGATACAAGTACTGCAACACCTGCTTTTTTCTCTTTGTTGTTTGCATGAAATATCTTTTTCCATCCCTTCACTTTTAGTCTGTGTATATCTTTGGATTTGAGGTGAGTTTCTTGTAGGCAGCATATAGATGGGTCTTGCTTTTTTATCCATTCTGTTACTCTGTGTCTTTTGATTGGTGCATTCAGTCCATTTACATTTAGGGTGATTATCGATAGATATGTACTTATTGCCATTGCTGGCTTCAGATCCGTGGTTACCAAGGGTTAAAGGGTTGCTTCTTTACTATCTAACAATCTAACTTAACTTTCTTGTTAAGTTATTGTAAACACAGTCTGATGTTTCTTTATTTCTCTCCCTTCTTATTCCTCCTCCTCCATTCTTTCTATAATAGGTGTTTTATTCTTTGCCTTTAGTTAGTATTTGGATGGTCTGCTTTCTTTGCTATGATTTTTTTTTTCTCTGGTGACATCTTTTTAGCCTTAGGTGTGCTTCCATCTAGAGCAGTCCATTTAAGATATCCTGTAGTGGTGGTTTATGAGAGGCAAACTCTCTCAACTTTCGTTTGTCTGGAAATTGTTTAATCCCTCCATCATATTTAAATGATAATCGTGCTGGATACAATATTCTTGGTTCGAGGCCCTTCTGTTTCATAACGTTAAATATATCATGCCATTCTCTTCTGGCCTGTAAGGTTTCTGTTGAGAAGTCTGATGATAGTCTGATGGGTTTTCCTTTGTAGGTGATCTTTTTTCTCTCTCTAGCTGCCTTTAATACCCTGTCTTTATCTTTGATCTTTGCCATCTTAATTATTATGTGTCTTGGTGTTGTCTTCCTTGGGTCCCTTGTGTTGGGAGATCTATGAGCTTCGGTGGACTGCGAGACTACTTCCTTCCCCAGTGAGGGAAAGTTTTCAGCAATTATTTCTTCAAAGACACTTTCTATCCCTTTTTCTCTCTCTTCTTCCTCTGGTACTCCTATAATGCGAATATTGTTCCGTTTGGATTGGTCACACAGTTCTCTTAATATTCTTTCATTCCTAGAAATCCTTTTATCTCTCTCTGCCTCAGCTGCTCTGTACTCCTGTTCTCTGTTTTCTATTCCATTAACAGTCTCTCGCATCTCATCCATTCTGCTGTTAAGCCCGTCGATCGCTTGTCTGATTTCTGTGTTGTCTTTCTTCAGTTCCCTCACTTCCTCCCTCAGCTCTTGCACATTTCTCTGTAGGTCCATCAGCATGGTTATGACTTTTATTCTGAATTCTTTTTCAGGGAGGCTGTGCATTTCCATCCCTTCAGACTCCCTCTCTGGGGTTGTCTGGTTGATTTTGGTCTGAACCATATTCCTCTGTCTTTTCATGGCTGTATAATTTGGTCACTGACAGTTGCCACGTATGTCAGCTGGGCTCTTTAAGACTTTAAAAAGAGAAGAAAAAAAAAGAGATTAAAAAAAAGATAAAAAAAGGAAAAAAAGAAAGAAAGAAAGAAACAAAGAAAAGAAAAGAAAAAACAAAAACAAAACAAAAAACAAAAAAAAACAAAAAAAACAAAAAAAAATGCCCACCGGACGTAGATTCTGTGGGAATGCTCTAGGTGGCGCTATTGCCCCACTATTCCACAGCTGTGACTGTGCCGCTCCGCAGGGCCCTTTATCGCTCTGGCAGGGGTGGGAACGAGTAGGAGGCTGTTGATCTCAATGAGAAGTGTTAAGTATGGCTACGCTTCCTCAGTCGCCAGCTAAGGCGTCTGAAACTCCCCAGGACTCCCAGCCTGCTGGGCTGAGTGTGCTGGGGCGATCCGGCTCCTCCGCTGGGCTCCTGTCTCTTTAAGACCGCTGAAGAAAGCGTGCACTTTTTTTTTTTTCCTTCCCGGGAGCTGGCTGCAAGCACCCTGGCGCGTTCCCCGCTCAGATCCTGCCCCTCTGTCTCTCCAATCTCCGCTGCACTGCGCAATGTGGGTCAGCGCTCCCCGCGCAGATCACCGGGGCTGGCTACTTCACAGGGTGTACTTCCACTCCCTCCCGGCTCTGAATCCTCTCCTCCCGCCGGTGCGCTGGGGTGGGGGGGTGCTTGGGTCCCGCCGGGTCGCGGCTGCGTATCTTACCCGCCTCTTGGGGTGCCGAGTCCTCTCGGGTGTAGCTGCACACTGTGCGCTTTCCTGTGTGTTCTCGTCTCTCTTTTAGGAATAGATGTATTTGCTGTGTTTTCGTAGATAAATATAGTGTTGGGAGGAGATTTCTGCCGCCCTGCTCACACCGCCATCTTCCCTGAAGTGTGGAGAGTCCATATTCTTAACAATCACTTCTTTAGGTTCCAAGAGTTGAATGAACTGGGAGTGCTGGACTCTGATTCTCCTGAGAGGGGTTACACCTGCTCTGCCCCCACCTAGGCTCAAGTTAGCTGTGTTGCCCTCCCTTGAGACAGGGGCACTACTTGTACCAACTCATGACTGTCTCTTCTCCAAGGCGAGGAAGCCCACATCAATCTTGTCAGAGCCAGGGTTGGGTACTGCCTCATCTCTCTGCAGAGGAAGGTGCTGGGGTCAGAGCTCTTAAGGTGTCAGTGACCAGGCATTCTCATACATTCTTTATTGCTGGCAGGACTGCACCAGCATGAACTGGGCATTGGACGCCCTGCAGGCCAGCCAAGAGCCAGAGCTGGGGAGCCTTCTCAATTTCCCCTGGGTCTCAAGCTCAGATTCTCTTAAATCCCCTCCCTGATGTAGGGGCTCCCAGCTCTTTACCCCGCTCAGTGGACCCAGGCTACAGGACATGGAGATTGGTTGTTGAAGGACCTTTAATAACGTCCCACTTTCTCCCACCCCTCTGCATCACTCAGGATCCAGTTAGAGACAGAAACCACACCAGTTATTTTAACAGAGATGATTTAATATAAATGATTATTAACTAGGGTTGAATAATTGAAACGGTTCAAAGAGAACACTAAGGTATCACAGAGCAGCAACTGCAGGAAGCAGCTACCGTCCTTCGAGATACAGAGCAAAGGAAGAGGATGGAATCACTAAAACTTGGAGTAGGGACTTAGGAAGGAGCATTGCTCTGCTGAGGCTGATGAGGCGCAGAGGGGTTTCTGGGCTGCTCACAGGGTGGTGATGGCCACAGGAACCCGCACTAAGCAGGGAGGAAGGAGGCGGCCCTGATGCTTGCTCCAAGATTGCAGCCTTCCTCCAGCTCTATGGTAGAATCCAGCACGGAGCCAGAGGGCACGGCAACAGCCAGAACATCGAGGGGAGGTTTGAATCTGAAAGACAACAGAAAATTTTGTCTGCATAGCTGTGGCAAACAGCTCCAGGAATTGCAAGGAACACATAACACCACAAAAATTCAATACAATAAGAAAACTCTTTTCTCACTTCCTTCTCATTTACACTGGATGTACAAAATCTAAGTGAAGGGCAGCCACGTGAAAAGGATAATAGTCTAGAAAAGTCAGTTCAAAAGGCTGAAAAGCCACATGGGAGAAGAATGTGGCAGATGGGTCGGCATAGGGAAATGCACCATGGGCTCAGGAGGAAGGACTTCTACTCCTCTCCCTGCCACACCTCGCCCTGTGCATCTCTTCTGTATCACTGTTTCTGAGTTGTATCCTTTACAGTAAACTGGTAATCATAAGTAAACCGCTTTCCTGAGTTCTGTGAATCTTTCGATTAATGACAGAAACTGAGGAAGGGCCAGGGAAGCTCTGAGTGTTCAGTCAGCCAGGACTCCCCCCAGGTCTGGCGGGTGTCTGAAGGAGGGGCAGTTCTGTGGGGCTGAGCCCTTCACCTGCTTGGTCTGTGCTCGCCCTGGGTGGTTAGTGTCAGAACTGAACTGTGGGAAACCCAGCCGGAAACAGAGAATTGATTGTCGGTGTTGGAAAAAGACACCACAAACCCAAATATTCTTCATCTATGGATGAATAGATAAATTGCTATATAAACATTCAAAGAAATACTACTCAGCAATAAAAATAAACAATGAATATAGGCTATAATGTGGATGAATCTCAAAATAATTACCCTGAGTAAAAACACCAGACAAAAAAGGAGTACATAGTATAGGACTCCATTTATATAAAAGTGTAGAAAATATAACCTAATCTATAGTTGCAGAAAGCCTGTTGGTGTTTGCCCAGGAGTGGGGAGCAGAGGAAGGAATTATAAATGGCAAGAGGGTATTTTTGAGGTGGCTGGGTGATGAATATGTTCCTTATATTGAACGTGGTGATGGTTTCACAGGTATACACATACATCAAACTAAATAAAATTTGCATTTTAAATACTGTAGTTTATTATGTGTCAATCATTCCTCAACACATCTGTTAGAAGTTTTTAGATGACTAGAATAAATTGTATTCAACTGTTACCTCTGGGTGGTATATTTGGGGAGTTTGTTTTTTCTTTTTTCTTCATAGTTTTCTCTACTTAAAAATTTCTTTCAGTGAAGTTGTAAGGTAGAAAACAGGAGTATACGGTAAAAAAAAAACCAATAATATGAAAATATTGTCTAGGGCTAAGCTAACATGATTAATTTTGCAGGAACACTGTAAGTTAAGTCGTCCTTTGGGGGCTCATCCGGGAACCCAATCACCATTTATAACAAGGCAGCTATGAGAAAGTGTGCTCTCCTTTCCAAACGCTGAGTTTAAGTGAACTTTCATTTTCTTTTTAGCGCTTAGCAGCAGAATCCTTTGTTTCAGGTTTTGTTCACAAGAGTTTCTTTTATTTTCTTGTGGGTATTTCTCCACCTTAGTAAAATGGTTCCCTAAAAATCAAAGCAATCTTTGGTGTGGGAAAGGTACATGAGGATGGAGGCCAGAGCAGGGTTCTGCTTGATCTACCAGGAAAAGCTTTCAGTGTGGTTACGGTCAGAAACAAGGCTATAAACATTGCACCTTGTTACTGCGAAGGCCTGCCTCCGAGTTTATGTGGCCCTGGCAACAGAACTCTTGGTCAACTGCCTTCTCTCCCCCTACACAGTGTCCCTCGACTCCTAAGCCCCAAATGACAAGCCTTAGGTCAGCTTCCTGTTACAGGCCAGCTTCTGTTCCCTCAGTGGTCCCTGTGGAGTCTGTCCTACTGCTGCTCTCGTCAGACCTGAACAAACCCTGGTTTCCCACCCTGAGATCTTTTTGCAGACAGTGATGCATGAAGCAGAAAGCAGACTGAAAATTCCTAAATTGGTGGGACTCACACAGATTCTCAGGAGAGGGAACAATCATATCCAACTGAATTTAGACTTGCTAGAGCCTAAACAAAATTTTTTGTCCCTTCAGAATAGGAAAACTCAGGGAACACTAAGAAAGCTTTGCACAGAAGTTACAGTAGATTTTCAAAAGATTAAACTGTATTTCCCACTATTTATTGCCTTTAAAACCTCACACGCCCTCAGAGATACAACCTGATGGCACCTTTGTCTGTTGCAAAGACCTCATCCCAGATGGTGTTACCCTTGGTCCTTTGACTACCCAAAATAGGCTCAGCTCTTCTTCCCATAGCACTACAAATATTATGTTAAAGTTTCTTGCTTACTTCAAAGAGAAGACCTATTTCTTTCATCAGTGAATCTGTCCCAGCATTTAGCAGAACTCCTGACACATGGTAGGCACTCAAAACAATATGTATGTATGAATTATACATACTGTTTTATCAACAAATTCCAAATGACTAATGAAGCTGAAATACATGCATTATTTGAAGGTAATTGATGGAACAGTATAGGAATAAGCAAGGAAGTTTCTCCTTGTTTAATTTTACTCTTATTGCTGCTACTTGGCAAGTTACTTAGGTGCTAAAGGGAAGACAGTTGCATTAAGTTGTACAGTTTCATCTTCCTGTTACCTCTCCCTCATGACAGCTGATTTCTTCAAGAAACCTCTTGTTGGAAAATCATGTGCTCATTCAAGAAGGTTAAGGTTTGTTTTACTTAGCATTTTAGTTGCAGGCAACAGAAAACAACACTAGCCAGTTAAAGTAGAAAAGGGATTTACTTAAAGGATATTGGGAGTTCACAAATCTTGGGTTAGGGCAAAGAAACAGCCAACCAAATGCCACAGTGAACCTATCTGTGAAGACACCACTGTCCCTTGGCACTGGGCCCAGATGCTGCAGCCTGTATAGCCAGCATCTCCAATGTGGACCTGGGCACTGCCACCTCTAGTGATGGAATAAAGCTGCTGTCACTGTGACCACCCTCCCCAGAATGGATCCTGCTCCTTTGTGTCACCAGTTTCCAATTCTAAATTGAGGCCAGGAATAAAACAGGTCTGGGCCCTAGTTGCTGAAATGAGTGTTGGGACAGTGATTATGTGGCATGTTTACTCCAGGAGTAGAAGGTCTCTGTCTCTGTCTAAGATGCTGGGGCAATGGACACCCTCTACAAGGCTATTTTATCATTACTCTTTCAAGGAATAGGAGATCAGGAAATATCTTTAATATGTGTATAAAGGCAAGCATTGGGTGGCTATGGGCAGAAATCAGTGGATGGATATCAGGGAGTCTGTGAGTGATCTGCAATTTTATGCAAAATTAAGTATATTTCAAAGGCATGCATTGTACAAAAAGCTTAAGAATTTAGATTTAGGTTATAGTCCAAACTCATTGCTTTGCAAACTAGATTAATAAACAGGTCCAGAGTGTGGCTTATTCAGGATGCGTAGGGCATCCTAGCAGGATAAGGACTAGAACTCACACTTCAAAAATTTGTCTGAGGAACACCTTCCAAGTGCAAGGTATAGTTTAAGGTCATAGACGTATCTGTCTTAGAACAACCATGTTGATTGATCAACTTGAGCCAAAGTTATTACATATTATATGAATGAAGCCTGGGAACGGTTTTCAGTTTCAGCTTTGCTCTTCATTATGCTGATTTGATATAACTGTTGTTTTCCTTACATTCCCTACCAGTGGCCTAGACGTATCACATGCAAGGAAGGGGGGCGGTGAATCAAGCCAGAGGTTAGAAACCCCAGATCAGGTAAACCCAGCAGCTCTAGCTATGGACAAGCTCCTGAAGCGCTCTTCCCAGCTACACTGGTCTTATTCACAGGGCTTTTCTCTCTGTGCTGAAATTCTCCCACCCCTCATAGCAAAGGGACTGCCAGTGAGATTGCTAATTGCATTGTGCAGACATTTGTGCAATAGTCCAGGTGTTAAGAACTCAAATTTCTATGGGGTCAAAAAAGTAACGAGCAATGCTGTCCAAGGTAAGACACTTAAACGTGGGAACTGTAGTAAACTAGAGAGAGCTGCTGGAGAAAAACAAAGTTAGGTTCCCACCTCACTTTTACACCAAAATAAATGGAGCATATATATACATATAAAATCAATCAATAACTCAAAGCCGTAACTCTTTCAGAAGACCTAAGAAATGAAGATGGCCACAAGTAGATAAAACCGTGTTAACATTTTCTTACCCAGCTAGATGTAAAAGGATTTCCTGCCATACTTTAAGCAATGCAAAAGAGAGGCCAGAAAACTGTCCAGTACTTGGGAACAGATGAAAGAAATTTCAATGCAATGAAGGGCTGACTTGACTGATTTATGGATCAGGCAGGACTGTCATTAAGGCATGGTATCAGGACTTTACTGGGATTTTTTCTTACTTAGTGAACACAAAATAATGGTGTATATTGCAATTGATGTTGTCTTAAAACTATGCACAGACATTTGCTTGAGCGTGCATATACTATCTCTGGAAGGACACACAGGAACGTGTAGCAGTGGTCACCTCTGGAAGCAGTGCTGGGTGGTTGGAGGACAGCATGTTTAAACCTTTTGTATCTTTTGAATTTTGTATCAGATACAAATATTATCTATTCAAAAACTTAATACAAATGATAAAAAAAAAAGAAAATGGTAGCTTCGTATGTGCTAACATGGAGTGATTCCCAAGATACGGTGTTATAAAAAAATAAAGTAAATAAATACATAAAGTAAGCAGCACTTCTTAGCTCCAATCCATTTTGCTATGTAGGAATGTACAGCCAGTGCTCCCAGATCTAATTTTTTCAAGAAAAGCTTGAAATCTCAATTTTGTGTGAAATTTCTTACTTTTTAAGGTTGACAAGCAATTCAAATTCTTTCTAACATGATCAGGACAATAAAACCAATCTGTGAGTGGCCTGGGTTCTATGGACTCACACCGGGACATCCGTGTTGTTCCCGATGCTGGCCGCATACAGTTGTGCAGGTTGCTCTGGGGGTAGGTGGGGACTGAAATACAACCCTGGCCCTTCTCACTGAGCCCCGGGACCTGGCCCAGAGCTGCCTGGAGGGTAGGGCACCCAGGTGCCACCTGCTCACCAAGCACCGAAGTCACTGAATTTGCCTATCAGGGCACCTTTTTCAAATTTAAGCCAAGGTGGTCTATAGGTTGGTGGTGGCCCTGCCTGAAGGAGAACAGGTCAGTGATTGTAGTTTTTAAAGCTGCAGTTTAAACCCAGATCTATTCTTTTTCTACCACCAAACAGATTACTTCTTGACCTGGCTTATACACTATTTGAGGTGAAGGAATTGCTAGCTCAGAGGGCCATGTGGGGTGCATTCACATGGCTGCGCGGGACCCTGAAGTCTTGGCTTTTTGGGGTTGACCAAAACAAACATGGCAGGTTGTCAAGGAAACAACCCTTCTTGCCATCTGTCAAAGCTTTTGTACTCACTCGCCTTCTCTGTAGGTGAGCACACCGCCCGTGGCTGTCACGGATACCTGCTCACCTGCCCACAGACCAGCACACTGCATCAAAGCTGAAACAACAATTTAAATCAGTTGGGGTGTTAAATCAGTTGTTGTCCTGAGAATTAATTGAGATAAGCACCCCGAGGGCTTATCACCGTCCAGCACATTGTGGACTCAGTGAACAGTCACGTATCCCTTGAAATAAATTGAGATGTAGGATTCATATGTAAAGCCCTGGGAGTCTTCATACCTTACCAAGTTAGAAGTGAAACATGTTTGCAGTAGGATATTAAAGCTCTAGGCAGCTACCCTAGGCTGCCCCAAAACACTGGTCATTATCAGTTATGGAGTCACTTAAATTTAGAGTCTCGGCCTCAATGCTCCTTGTCAGCAGTGGAAAGCAGGGGAGGAGAACAAAGGAAAATGAGAGACAGAAAAGTCACTCCTGAGCCTGTTGGCTTTTTTCTCTCAATTTGAAAATGTCAACTCTACTTAAGTATCACCCAGATTGCTAAGAACCTGGCCCTTGTGTAAACTGGGACCTTGACTCTGATTTGGGACAAAACAATCTACAGATCTGCACGCTGCTTTCCCTGTTCCCACAACATCGACAGGGCTAACACCAACCTGCAATATAGGTTTCAGGTCTAGGTCTATTTATTCCTCTGACAATAGAGATAATTAAAACAATGATGATGATAAGAGTATCTACTTTGTAAGGTCATTTTAAGGACTAAGTAAGGTAACGTCTCTAAGGTGTGCAGCACGGTGCCTGGCACACGAAGGTGCTCGGCTCGGATTAGCTAGGATTAAGCACCACCACGCAAGACTATGAAATTTCATTCCTTCATCATACATTCACCAAGTGCCTTTTCTCTCCTCTGCTAGGCACTGTGCTAGAAGCTCACTCAAAAGCAGGGTGACTGGGCCCTGGAGTAATTTATGGTCTAATAAACAATAATTTAGGAGAGGATGAAAGAGAGAGGTCACAGTTACAGCATTATGAGCAGACATGCAGAGGCCACGGGAGTGTATCTGGCTCGTGGGATTCTGTGTCTTGCGCAGCGCACCCATCTTGTTCTTACCTGTCCTGTAGCTTGAACTTTGCCTTCCTTATGGGGCCAAGTGCGATCAGTAATTGGGTAATTTTGACAAAGCCATAACTCACTTGAGCTCACCTAGTTTATTCCTTGCATCAGTTTTCAAGAAGGTCAATGCCCAAATAATCCAAGATATCCAGGTCTTCACTTTCCCAAGCAGGCCTGTAGTAGTGGTGACTTACTGGTCTCTCTGCAGAGGCACCTGCTTAAGAAGCTTTCTGCTAATAAGCGGGTGTGAGCTGGGCAGAATGTCCAGATCATGGGACGCTCACTACCTTTCTGCTCCACTGATAGCCATCCTCCAAATTAGTTCTTGGCCATAGCCTGGTTTCTCCCTGAAGGAGGCATTAGAATGCCATTTCACTGCATTCCTCAGGGAGAATATTCAGCAAAAGGCCTCTCCGAGAATTTATGGTTAAAGTTTAGTAAAACTGGAAACACCCTATTATGGTTAAGATGTTTTAATAACTTCCATTCCCTGGACTGGAATCTGGAGTATGTCTTTCTTGCTTTTTACAGTGGTTTCTATGACACAATTAGGGTAGTGCCTGCAGGAGTTGAGGGCTTCAAGGTCAAGGGAGCCCCCAACCCACCTGTCTCTACTTTAGGCAAGGAGCTCATTTCATTTCAGCAAACATAAATTGGGAATCTCCTGTTTGTCCAGCACTGGGCTGGGGTGTGAATATTTGGAAGATCATAGAGCTCTGTAGATCTGCAGATACCACTTGGCACAGCTAAACTTTTAAAAAATTCACGATGTATCTACTTGCTAAAGATCAATTATTCAGCTCAGGCTTAAACTAGCTTGGAGATGGAAGAGATCTTAGGAATTCTCCAGTACTCAGTTAAGGATCCTTTCTCCAGAATCTTTAATACCTGACTTCCACTTGCACGTACATAGCTCTTGGAGTGGGGAATCACTCCTTCCAATGGACATTGTTCCACCTGCCACCCAGAGTTTTTTGTAAGGATTTTAAAAAGTACTACAAATAAGGAAGCTAGAACAGAGTATACCATCAACTAAATATTAATTCTTTGTCTGCTAGGTTGGAAAGTTCTTTCCTGTACAGCCTCTTTCTCTTCCACTCATACTGGTTCTCACTTCTCCTTCTGAGGCCATATGACACAAATACACTCCCTCCTCTATGTGACAGCCCTCGAAGCATTTCAACATAGCATTAGTTTCACCATCTCCAGCCTCATCTCATGATTCTCGATGTCACTACCTCAGAGCAGCCTACCTGGTGAGTGCAGCTACAATAGATACTCCTTTTCAGTTACTCTATCAATTACGTTTTTTTCAAGCATTTTCAGTCTGAAATTATCTTGCTCGTGCATTTGCTTATTTCTTTATTGTTGACTATAATATCAGTTCTTTGAAGGAAGGATCTTGTCTGCCTTATTCATTGCTGCATGTCTTGTGCCTAGAACAATGACTAGCAAGCACTCAACAAATATTTGTTGATTATTATTTGACCGAGTAAATGAACAAACCTGAAGCCAGCCTTTCAACCATTCCTTATTTATTCTATTACTTATTCAAATAGATCTTAATCTATTTGATTTCTCTGGCCCAGGTATCCAAGTAGCTTTATTTTACAGGTGGGAATGAAAAATAAAGAAACTAAATTAGAGCAAGGAACATCTACTAGACACTTCCTTTTCTTACTCCTTTGAATAGTGGGATACTGGGATAAAATAAAAAGCTGTCAGGACCTGGATTCTTATCCAAAATCTTACCAGTATCTGATATCTTACTGTGTGACCTTGGAAAAGTCTCTCAGCCTTTCTGAGTTTCAGTTTTCTGAATGTAGACAACTTGAATCTTGAAGGTGTTCTGGGACTCAGAAATTCTCTCAATGAAAGTACTAAGTGCCAAAAAGGAGCCTCAGTGTGGTTCAAGTACAGTTAAGATCTGCTCATACTCATTCTTCATTAGCAAAGGGTCAGTGATTCCCAAACGTGGCTGTACATTTGAATCACCCAGGAAGTGTCTTATTAAATAAAGTTTATTGTGGTACAGTTTGTGTGCAATTAAGTGTGCACAATTTCAAGTGTACATTTAGATGAGTTTTGACAACTCTATTCACCCATGAAACCAACACTCTTATAAAAATATAGAACATTACCCTCATGCTGGAAAATTCCCTTATGCCCATTTGCAGTCAATCCATACAATCCCCTGCCCAATTCAAACAGCAACCTGATTTCTGTCACTATAGATTAGTTGTGTTCATTCTAGAACTTCATATATATTGTGAAAATTGATTAAGGGACACCTCACAGATGTGGAGTTGGGAGGCCTGCAGGGGGAGTTCCCATGCCCACCACTCCTGGGCAACTGCAGACCCCGCAGGAAGGACACCTTGCAACTCTACTATTTTGGCTACTTTACCACCCAGTAGGAGAAGGGAAGAATTTTGCCTTCCCCAAGCAACAGCCCGCGAACCACCCAGCCAACGAGAGGCTGTTACTACTCAGCCAGTGAGCAGCAATGGCACATGGCTACCCCTGTTTCCTCCACTGGATTTGTTGCTTAGAACAGTCCCTCAACTCTCTTGTTTTCTTCTATAAAAAGCACCCTTCTCCTTTGTTCTCTGAATATTATTATGGTTTTGCCATAGCTTCCTTGTCCCGAACTGCAATTCTTTACTCTTCCTGATGATGAGATTTCATTCATGTTGTTGTTTATAGCAATAGTTTGTTTTACTTATATGGAGGCATAATTGTCCATTCTGGAACTCTCCTTCAGTGTGTACTCTTGGGCTTACTGATCCTCTTAACATTAGAATCTCTTAAGTTGAAGTCTAGAAATCTGTGTGTTTAACGTGTGCCAGAGGGATTGCAAATGCAGAAGCCAGGTTGAGGAAACTTTGAATTAAGGTATTTCCTCTCAAGTTCAAATAGTTCTCACAATGTAACTATATGGCTGAGAGTAAACTGCTCACAGGTTCTATGCAGGTGAGAACTCTCACTCCTGCTGGACTGTCTCAGCCAGATCTTGGGCCTCCCATTGCTCATGAAGTTCCTGGTGCTTGTAACAAATCCCAGAGAGTCAGCTCTGCAAATATTCTTTCAGCTCTAAGCACCTATAAATTGAGTTATAAGTCCCAGCGTTCACAGGTAAGTCTATAATCTTAATCTATAAAAGCTCACCCCTGTCACAGAGAACCAGAAGTGCTTTGAGCAGCCTTCCGTTTCAGCCCAGCTGCTGGAATTACTCATGACAGTTTTATGAGTTGCTTTACTGTCTGGTAAAGGCTTTTTTTTTTTTAACAATTGAGCGAAGCATTCTTTGACCATAGTACACAAACGCCACCTTCAGGCAGAAAATTTAACATACTTATTAGACTACAAGGAACACAGTTTTCCCATATAAGAAATTATCGAAAAGCTTGAGATCAGCATCCAGTTTGTTTTTTTAAAAAACTTTACCCAGATTTTTGAGAAACAGACTTTATATTTTAGCACAGCTTTAGGTTCACAGAAAAGTTGAGCAAAAGGTACAGAGATTTCCCCACTCCACATACAAACAATATCCCATACCAGAGGGGCACATTTGTTATAACACAGGCATACCTTGTTTTATTGTGCTTTGCTTTATCGAGCTTTGCAGATATTGTGTTTCTTACAAATTGAAGGTTTGTGGCAATCCTGTGTCAAACAAATGTATTGGTGCCATTTTTCCAACAGCATTTGCTCACTTTGTGTCTCTGTGTCGTATTTTGGTAATTGTAGCAATATTTCTAATTTGTTCATTATTATTATATTGTTATGGTGATAGGTGTAAGTGACCTTTGATGTTACTATTGTAATTGTCTTGGGTTGCCACAAACTGCACCCATATAAGATGGCAAACTTAATCCATAAATGTGTATGTTCTGACTGCTCCAGCAATTCTCCATTGCCCCATCTTCTTCTCCTCAGGCCTTCCTATTCCCTATGACATAACAATATTGGAATTAGACCAATTAATAACCCTCCAATGGTCTCTAAGTATTCAAAAGAAAGGAAGGGTCACATGTTTCTCATTTTAAATCAAAAGCTAGAAATGACTAAGCTTAGTGAGGAAGACATGTTGAAAACAAAGATAGGGTGGAAGCTAGGCCTGTTGCACCAAACAGTTAGCCAAGTTGTGAATGCAAAGGAAAAGCTTTTGCAGGAAATTAAAGGTGCTACTCCAGTGAACACACGAATGATAAGAAAGTGAAACAGCCTTATTACCGATATGGAGAAAGCTCTAGTGGTTTGGACAGAAGATCAAACCAGCCACAACATTCCCTTAAGTCAAAACCTGATCCAGGCAAAACCTTAACTCTCTTCAAGTCAGTGAAAGCTGAGAGATGTGAGGAAGCTACAGAAGAGAAGTTTGACACTAGCAGAGATTAGTTCATGAGGTTTAAGGAAAAAAGCCACCTTCATAATAAAAAGTGCAAGGTGAAGATGCAAGTGCTGATGTAGAAGCTGCAGCTTATTATCCAGAAAAATCTAGCTAAGATAACGAAGGTGACTACATTAAACAACATATTTTTAGTGTAGACCAAGCAGCCTTCTATTGTAAGAAGATGCCACCCAGGACTTTCCTAGCAAGAGAGAAGACAATGGCTGGTTTCAAAGCTTCAAAGAACAGGTTGACTCTGTTGTTAGGGGCTAACGCAGATGGTAACTTTGAGTTGAAGCCAATGCTTATTTACCATTCCAAAAATCCTAGGACCCTTAAGAATTATGCTAAATTTACTCTGCTTGTGCTGTCTAAATAGATGACAGCACATTCGTTTACAACATGGTTTATTGAATATTTTAAGCCTACTATTGAAAACTACTGCTCAGAAAAAAAGATTCCTTTCACAATATGACTGCTTATTTGACAATGCACTCAGTCACCCAAGGGCTCTGATGGAGATGTACAAGATTATTATTGTTTCCTGTCTGCTGACACAACACCCATTCTGCAGTCAATGGATCAACTTTCAATTCTTATTATTCAAGAAATACATTTTGTAAGGTTATAGCTGCCATAGTAGTGATTCCTCTAAGGGATCTGGGCAAAGTAAACTGAAAACTTTTTGGAAAGGATGTACCATTCTAGATGCCATTAAGAATGTGCCTGATTCATGGGAAGAGGAAATATCAACATTAACAAGAGTTTGGAGGAAGTTGATTCCAACCCTTCTGGATGATTTGAGGGGGTAAAGACTTCAGTGGAGGAAGTAACTGCCAGTGCAATGGAAAGAACAAGAGAATTAAAATAGAAGTGCAGCCTAAAGATGTGATTGAACGGCTGTAATCTCATGTAAAACTTTAACAGATTAGGAGTTGCTTCTTAGGGATGGGCAAAGAAAGTGGTTTCTTGTGATGGAAGCTACTCCTGGTGAAGATGCTGTGAAGACTGTTGAAATGACCACAAAGGATTTAGAATATTCCATAAATTAAGTTGATAAAGCAGTTATAGGGTTTGAGAGGATTGACCAATTTTGAAATAAATTCTACCGTGGGTAAAATGCCATGAACAGCATCACATGTACAGAGAAATAGGTCATGAAAGGAAGAATCGATTGACGCAGCACACTTCATTGTTGTTTTATTTTAGAAATTGCCACAGCCACCCCACCCCTCAGCAACTACCACCCTGGTCAGTCAGCAGCCATCAGCACGGAGGCAAGACCAGAAAAAAATTAGGAAGCTCAGATGACGGTTTGCAATTTTTTTTTTTACCAAAAATGTATTTTTAAATTCAAGTATGTGGCTTTTTAAAAAAGATATAATGCTATTGCATACTTAATAGACTACAGAATAGTGTAAACAATTTTTATATGTATTGGGAAACAAAAAAATTTATTTGACTTGCTTTATTGTGATATTCACTTTATTGCAGTGATCTGAACCCACCGTATGTCTGAGATATGCCTTTAGATGGACCTACATCTTTATCTCCCAGAATCTATAGTTTATATTAGGTTTTACTCTTGTGCATTGTGTGGGCTTGGACAAATGTACAGTGACATGTGTTCACCATTGCAGTATTATACAGAGTAGCCTCACTGCCTTAAAAATCCCCTGTGCTCTGCCTATTCATCCCTCTCTCCTCTCTAGCCCCTGACAGTCATTGATCCTTTTACTATTTCTATAGTTTTACAGAATGTCATATAGTTGAATTATATAGTATGTAGCCTTTTAAAATATAGTTTCTTTCACTTAGTAATACGAATTAGTTTCCTCTGTGTCTTTTCAGAGCTTACAGCTCATTTCTTTTTAGCACTGGATAAGATTCCATTGTCTGGATGTACCACAGTTTATCAGTTCACCTACTGAAGGACATCTTAGCTGTTTCCAGGTTTTGGCAATTATGAATAAAGCTGCTATCAACATCCATGTGTAGGCTTTTATGTGGATATAAGTTTTATACTCCTTTGGGTAAATACCAAGCATAGTGATTACTGGATCATATAGTAAGAGTTGGTTTAATTATGTAAAAAATAACCAAACTGTTTTCCAGTTTGTACCATTTTGCATTGCCAGCAATGAATGCGAGTTTTCCTGTTGCTCCACATCCTCACCAGCATTTGGTGATGTCATTGTTTTAGAGTACACACATTCTAATAGATGTGTAGTGGTATCTCGTTATTTTAATTTGCAATTCTCTTATAACATATGGTGTAGAGCATATTTTCATACACTTACTGCAACCTTTATATCATCTTTGCTGAGATGTCCATTCAGGTCTTTTGCCCATTTTTACATTTTAATTGGGTTGTTCATTTTCTTATTGTTGAGTTTTGAGAGTTTGCTGCACATTTTGAACAACAGTCCTTTATCAGATACATCTTTTGCAAATATTTACTTCCAGTTTGTGGCTTGTCTTTTCATTCATTTGACAGTGTCTTTTGCAGAGAAGTTTTTAATTTTAATGAAGTCCGGGTTATCAATGATTTCCTCCACGGATCATGCCTTTTGGTGTTGTGTCATTCATTGTCACACCCAAAGTAGTCTAGATTTTCTCCTATGTTAGCTTCTAGGAGTTTTATAGCTTTGCATTTTACATTTACATTTTGATCCATTTTGAGTTATTTTTTGTAAAGGGTGTAACGTCAGTGTCTTGACCCATCTTCTTTTTATTTTTTTCATGTGGTTGCCTACTTGTTTTAGCACCATTTGTTGAAAACATTACCTTTTCTCCATTGTATTTTTTTGCTTCTTTGTCAAAGGTTGGTTGTATGTGGGTCTATTTCTGGGCTACTTGTCAGTTCTTTTGCCAGTATCACACTGTCTTGATTACTGTAGCTTTCTAAGTCTTCAAGTTGGATAGTGTCACTCCTTGACTTTGTTCTTCTCCTTCAATATTCTGGGTCTTTTGCCTCTCCATATAAACTTCAGAACCAGTTTGCCAATGCCCATGAAATAAGTGGCTGGGAAAAAAAAAAGAAATAAGTTGCTGGGATTTTGACTGGGATTGTGTTCTGTTGAATCCAGAGATAAAGTTGGGAGGAGCTGTCATCTTGATAATATTGTCTTCCTACTTTATGCACATGGGCTATCCCTCTATTTATTTAGTTCTTTGATTTTTTTTTCATCAGAGTTTTGTGGTTTTCCTCATGTAGATCTTGTACCTATTTTGCTACCTTTATATTTTAAGTATTTAATTTTGGGGGGAAGTGGTAATATAAATAATATTGTGTTTTTAAATGCAAAATCCTCTTGTTTATTGCTGGTATATAGGAAAGTGATCGATTTTTATATGTTAATCTTATATCTTGCAGTCTTGCCATAATTTATTTTAGTTACAGAGTGTTTTTGTTGATTCTTTCAGAAATTCTACATAGTCATGTAATCTGTGGACCAAAACAGTTTGTTTCTTCCTTTCCAATCTGTATACCTTTTACTACCTTTCCTTATCTCATTGCATTAGCTAGAACTTCTAGGAAAATGTTGAAAAAGAGTGATGAGAGGGTGCATGCTTTCTTTGTTCCTGATTTTAGTGAGAAAGCTTCTATTCTCACTGTTAAGTATGATGTTAGCTGTAGGTTTTCTTTGTAGCTGTTTATCAGTTCATTTTAGTCTTTTGCATGTATCTTAAATCTTTTGAAATATTACTAAAAAATGGAATCAATAGGCACTCAGGCAACACTGTACTATGAAAGTAGGTTTACAAGACATTACTTTTATACTTAAAGGTGCTTTAAATCAGCTAAAGAAAATTGTTCATAACTAGTTTCACATCAGACTCCAGAAAACATGCTTTCTACTGGCTGATCATTTCATTTTTAATCCAGTCTCTTGGATTGTAAGGAAATCTATCTGAAAATCAAAATGAATGTGTCAATTTCTCTTTAGTCTATGTATTATTAAATACATTCTTTCTTAATTGGCCACAATTAAATATAATGGAGTCTACCACTATGGTCTACATTTTGCTCACTGTTATTTTCATGATGGTTTCAATCATTAATGACATCTTTCAATTTGTTCTCTTTGGCTAGTACTATAATAATAAAAAAATAAAGAAGTTTAAGTCACAATTTCTTCCTTCCAGGGACTTAGAAATCCATTAGGGAGTCAAGAGAGACATTAGGAACAGCCTAAAAACAATGCAAGCAGAGTGTAATTAATCATCAAAATAAGTGATGTTGCCTGTAAGTGCAGAAGTAGTCTGGATATGGCAGACCATTGCGGACCAGAGATGCTGTGAAAGACCTTAGAGAGAAGGCAGTAAGAGGTTGGTCCTCATGGAGTAAGCTAGATTTGCATTGTGAAAGGGAGAGGAAAAAGCATTTTTTCCAGGTATCTGGTTAGTGTGAGCAATGACTTGGAGTTGGGGATGAGTAAGAATAGTGTAATCAGAGCATGAACAGAATGATCTTGGGGTGGGGGCTAGTGGTGGAGGGAAAGGAGGGGTAAGTATCTCCTTGAGGTATGGGGATTCAGTTTTACCTTCTATCATGATAAAGGAGGGGAATTTTTACACTTATACAGAACAAAGAGAACCATGACTTAGTTTTGCAGCTTATGTTGCTCACTGAGTAATTGTACCTATCAGAAATAGATAGAATGATTACAATATCCACCCCTCAGGAATGTTGGGATACAGCATGTCCTTTCCCATTTCCACCACCAGCCCCCTCCCCGCCACACTTACATTTTTAGAATGCTGTGAGGGATCTAGCCTGGCTGGAGCAGTGGACTGCTGCATTATAAGTGGGATAGAGGCAGGTCCCAGAGCCCACTAATGATGGTTGGCTTCCATTATTTCACTCTCTCTCCTGGGCCCCTCCCCCCAAAGTAGGGGCTATTCATCCAGAAAATAACAGCCCTTTACTATCAGTGTAAAGAGAAAATTGGCTGCTGCATCTGTAGAAAGCTGTCTAGTATGACAAACATGAGTAGCTTTGGATTTCCTGCTACTTTCATTTAAGCCCCAGTTCTTCATTTCTCTCATAACTAGAAATTTCCTCTATGTCTAGCATCAGGTTTTGGTGCTAGTGAGGAGCCTGCATTGTAGGGCCTTGTGGTATAAATGATAGATGCTGCCTCTGCTACCCCTCTGAAGAGTAAGATGGTAGAACACAAATGTTCATGGTGCTCTCTGGGGCTGTAGGACACAGGGGTATCGATCATCTCCTACTCTGAGGAAGTTTCAGAGTCACAGTAGCAGTTACAAAAGCTATATAAAGGTTTCAATGTTATTTTTACAAAGGCAAGCATTATGAGTTTCAAAAAAGTACACTGTGTATTTTTCTTTCACTCTTCGTAGTACTGACCACTTATAAAATCTCTCACTCTGAAAGACAGTAGTATATGGGTATATGTTCTCTTGAAAAGCTTTCTTAATTAATGTTAAGGCTGCCACTCATTAATATATTCAACAAGTATTTATTGTACTCACTTTGCAAGTATTTATTGTACTTCACCATTTTTGGGGACAGGGATCCAGTGGTGAGCAAAACAGCTAGTCATTGCTCTCAAGGTGTTTAGAGTCTAGTGGAAAAGCAAAAAATAAATTACAGCAATAAAATACTTTGAAGAATACAGAGGGAGCATATAGCCAAAGGACCTCACCTTCTCAGATGCATAAATCAGAATTAGCCAGGCAGTAGAGGGACAGCCTAGGCAAAGGACTAGTATTGCTGGAGCAGGGTGTTGGGGAGAGTGGTGCAAACTTAGAAAAGCAGGTGCCTGACCATCATGGTCACTGGAAGTCCTCTTGAGGAGTGTGGATTTTCTAAAAGTGGGTGGGAAGCCATTGAAGGATTTAAAGCAGAGGAGAAAAAGGGCAATTAGAAAACGGTACCTCGAACTGAAACACAGAGATACAAACAAAGGCTTGTTTCCAACCACTGAGCAACAGCAATCCTCAAAATTTACCCCCAATTCTGCCATGTATTCTAATAGTCACCTGTTGGCATTATTTTTTATTTTGGATAAGGGTAAAATATGGGAAATAGTGTTGGTACTTTGGATGCTCTAGGATTTGGAGATTTCTATGAGCAAGGATGATTCGGGGAAGACTGATGTTCAAAATAATGGAGGAAACTGTTTTTATAGTGTCTAGATCAGAAATGGTAAAAAGTAATAGTCAAAATGTTGGCAGTGGTTATCTCTTTGATGAGTGATTTTATTTTATGATTTATATTTTTTAGTAATCTCCAAATTTCTGTATTTATTTTATCTGAGGAAACATTATTTTTAGAGTATTATAATAAAGGTAAGCTTTCCAGAATTTTTCTTTTCTTTTACCCTTTTAACATCCTTCCATCTTTGCATACCTGAAGGTTATGGAGACCATGTTTTGATTGATTATTCATTATTCAGGATCTTGGGACCCTGGAGGGAAAGTCCTGTGAGGTCAGACTCACATAAAGGAGATAAATTCCATTTCACCACTGATTTTTATAGCTTCTGCATTTCTTTCAGCCTATTCTTGCCCCAAGCAGCATTAATAATGGATTTTATGTCTTCTTCCAAATTTAATGTTTAGCCCTAGTTGGTCTCTGAAGCAGGCTCATGCCACTAATACTTTTGTCTTGAAATCCTAGGTCCTGAAATAGCTCAGAAAACATACTTAGAGGTGGGGGAGAAGGGGCGCAGGTTTGGCCGACATCAAATATGCAGTTTATTGGAATGGCTTGGATGACTTGGTAAAGGTCTTACATGAGACATGAAATGGACTCATTTAACAAAGAGGAAACTGAGGCCCAGAAAGGTCAAGCAACTCGACCAAGGCCAAATAGCTAGTTAGTTGTAGAACTGGGATGATATTTAATGGCGTCAGCCTGGGAAGATGGTATTGGGAGAGGGTGGCATAGCTGCATGGTGAGCTCATAGCAGGGGCAAAAAGGATTAGGGAAGTAGAGCGAGGGAGGATGAAATCAACAGGGGAGGGAAACATGGTGTGCCAACCTAGGGCAAGGCTCTAACAATCCAGTCTAATCTAAATCAGGCTGGCAAGCTGTCTTTGATTGGTCCATCCGGCCAAGTTCTCCAAGCTGTACTGCCTGAATTGTGCCCAGCTGGCAGGATGAAAATCATTTGAAAAATATCCGGAAATTGCTTCTCACCAGGGAGCATCTGTGAAAAATACTGACCGCAAATGAGCTGGCAGCGGCTGAGTGAGTGCCAGGTCACCCTTCCATGGCAAGTTGTCTGAAGGGGTCCCAGAGTTATTTCCCAAATGAGCTGCCCAGCTGCTGAAAGTGGACTGTGGACTTCCTTGCAGTGTTTCTCATAATGTAGGGGATGTGTTCTTGAAAAGCTGTGAGCAAATTCGAGTTTTGTACTGGAATCATATTTTTCAAATGCTCTCAAGAAGAATCCTGGGGCTACTCTCTAACTGAAGGATCTTTTCATCAGTCATTTGTCATTTTCTAAATCTGGATTTCTTAATGCAATATCTATTCAGAGTTATCATGTTGAAGAAATTCTAGGGCATTGAGCTATCACCAATGTTTCTGAACATTGTTGCCAGGAATAGTAAGTGAGAAGCAGAATTAGATCCTCTTCCCAGTAGCCTGAGATCCTGGGAATTGGCTACCCTGCTGGAAATTTGCCAGCCTCTGATACCAATGGCTCCTTAAGAAATCAAAGCTGAAAACACCTAACCCAACATTTAAGCTCATTCTTTCCTACCCCAGATTATTTCCAATATCACTCAGTGATTTGTCTGGTCTCCTACCAGTGATTTGTAATGTCCTCCAAAATGCTGAATGCTGATGTTCTCAGGAAGATATGTAAATATTTTGGTTTGAGCTCAGAGTACAGTCTCATCGATCTCATTTGGGAATGAGACCATTTGCTGACTTCTATCGACTGTTTGCTATTTCCTGTCTTTTCACCTGCTTGGTAGGATTAAGCAGCTCACCCAAAAAGGGTGCTCTCAGTTTTAAAGATGCAGTTGAAATGTAGAGAATAAAATGTTTGCTTACCATCTGTGTTAGTCAGTGTTTTCCGGAAAAACAGAACCAATAGGATATATAGAGATATATATGAGGAGATTTATTATAGGAATTGGCTTGTATAATTATGGAGGCTGAGGAGTCCTATGGTCTGCTATCTGCAAACTCTAGAACCAAGAAAGCACGTCCAAGTCCAAAGGCCTAAGAACCAGGGGAAACAGTGGTGATGTCTGGGTCGGAGTCCAAAGGCCTGAGGGTGGGAGATGGTGGATGTCTCAGCTCAAGCAAAGGTAGCAACTTTGCTCTTCCTCTGCTTTTTTGTTCTGCCCAGGCCCCCAGTGGATTGGATGGCGCCCAGCTACATTGGTGAGGGCAATGTTCTTTACTCAGTGTACAATTGAAATAGTGATGTTTTCCAGAACCACCCTCACAGACACACTCAGAAATAATGTTTTACCAGCTATCTCAGCATCTTTAGCCCAAATTGACAAATAAAAATAACCATTACCATCCAAATCAAATACATAAACTGTTTTGTTCATGAACTTCTACCTTCTTGGTGGCCTGGTGGCTTCTATTTGAAACAGGTGCAAGATCCTGTAAGCTGAAAAGGAATAAAATACAGTGGTGGAAATGACCTCACTAACAGTAAGACCTCATCCTAGAAAAGCTGAAATGTCTCAGATAGATCACACAACTGCTCTCATAGCAGAATTCCCAAGAATTGAGGGCACAATTTCTTCAAACTATTTTGTCTTGTGGATTTCCTTCCCCTACACTTAACCTTTCAGCTCCACTAAGTACAGAGGCTCTCTGGAAGGAGAAGTGAGAATCAGGGTGAGGAGAAAGAGCCTTTGGCCAGCTAAGAGGTGTGAGAGAGAAAAAACAATGGGAAGGGGGATTTTAAATCGGATCCCATCTTCCATGTGATCCATCTGCTGGTGCAGGTGCCTGGTTACATTGCCTAGGCCAGCACTGCTATCTACAGGGTCCCATCTTTTTAGCATGATTTTATATGTGATTGCTGCTAAACTCCTTTGGCAGATACCTTTACTTTGCTTATATTGTATAAATATTAACAACCGCACTTAAAAATATTCCTTATTTATGTTGTGGGCAGACACTGAATGCCATGCACCAACATGGATTGCACTACAGGCAACTGTGTATCGCTTAGATATGGCCTTACATTAGCCTGAGGCTCCCAGGCTTAGGTATATATCAGAATCACTGAGGGAGGGAGTGCTCATTAAGAAGTAAGAATTCCAGTCTCACTCTAGGATTCTGATCTAGGAGCTCTGGGGTGGGCCCAGATATCTTCATTTTAACATGGACTTCCAGTAATTCTTAGGTATGTGATTCCTGACTGCACTTTGAGAGAAGCCGATAAAGGTACTTTCCATAAAGTCCATTCAGAGGCATCATGTGAGTCACCAGCCTCCCCAAGATCTGCACCCCGTGGTTATTAGCATTAATGAACATTTACTGGGAATAAGCAAGAGCCAGGGGATCTCACTGCTATGTTTTGATGCATGTAAGAGTGCCAAGAAAGCATCCCTACTGGGTCTAGCTCATCAGAAACCCAAGAGCCTTCTGGCTAGATAAAACTATACACTTCATAGCAGAGGATGATTGAAAGATTAAAATCAGACTTGCATTCTGCTTCTTGCAAGCTAATGGCATGGAAAAAGGACTGCTTGGTGAGGGGGAGACACACAGTGATTGTGTTCATAAGCGAGGGACTGATTTTGTGGACGGGGATTACAATTTTCCTGTGTGGCTCCAGGAAAGAACCAGGAGTAGTAAGTAAAATTTACTTCAATAAAGGAGGTTAATACTTAGAGATTTTGAAAATGAAGTGGGCTCTGTTTTGCAGTAGTTGAGCGCTCTACCGTTGGAGAGTCATGATGAAGAGACTATGTTAATTTATCAACAAATGTATGCATTTGCATTTATTTATTCACATAATATAGGGTAGCGGAAAGAGTCCTGGACTCAGAGCAAGCCTAGAATCAAACCAGACAGAGAGGGACTTCCAACTCTCTCCGGAAGCTGATGCTTCCTATCTACTCAGGATCTTGACACTGTCATTTGAATTCTATTAGACACAGAAACTGAGGCTTTCCATCTTGGAATAACTACGAACCACTCAGAAGTGCTAAAGAGCAAAGAGAAATTATGCTATAAATCAAAGGTCAAATTCCTCTTAGTACTTTGTTTTTTTTAAATCTGTTGATCCAGCAAACATCGTTTTGAGCCCCTACTAATCCTAGGTAGGGAGCTATCAGCTGGGGGTCTAGAGCTGATAGGCATGGTCTTTGTCCACAAGAACCTCACAGTCTTTTTGTAGAGACATGCAGAGATGGATAAATACACTCCATAATACACCAATATCCATGACAACCAGGAATGTCTTCTCGTTTTCCACATTAATATATGGTTATGTTTATCCTTGGCCAGTAAAACTTACTTTGACCAACGTGGTTCTCCCTTCTCTAAGAACTCAGAAATCACAATAGAATTTTTTTCAAGTTTTAATTCAAAAGTTTCATTCTCAGATCTTTTCAATAGCCATATTCAAACACTTTTGATCACACCTTTTTATCAGTAAATAATTTTCGAACTCATATGAATTGTACACAGTTACCACTATTAGCTAATTTCTCAAGGCACAATCTACTTTGTGGGCTAGGCTCTCATTAATAACAATGTTTACAAATTCATAGATTAAATCATCTTGATAATTTCAATTTTGGGGTATCCAAGTCATTATCAGATGTGATGAGACAGTCATTTTTCCCTCTCTATTATTGCTGAAGGAGTAACTGGTCCTCTGCCATTGGATTTTTATAGGTTTATGTGTTGCCATTTTTGTTAATTACATCTTCAGCACACAGCTCATGTGTAAGTCCATTTTGTGAGGTCAAATTTTATTAAAACTAGATAATGTCGTTCATGAGGCCACCTAACTGGATGCTCAGAAACTGCAAATGCCTCAGTAATATGAAAGCAGAGGAAGGAGAAGGGGAAGCTGTCAACCCCGCTGCTTTTTGGACCTTCCTTACCTCCCTGGGGACACGTCCCTCCTATGAACCCGAGTTTCTGACATACAGACACAATGAAGGTGCCTGTGAAACCCTGGTAAGGTTCATCTGCTTTTTTAGGTTTTTGCTTTCCCTCGCATCATCTTTTGCTTCCCTGGATTGTGTACCATGCACGTGGAGGCCACTGAGGGTTGGCAGCCAATTCTCCAGTCCATTCTGTTCAAATGAATAGCTCCACACAGCCCACTGTGTTGGGCAGGAGTGGCTTTCCTTGATCAAGAACACCGTGGAGTTCAGGCATGTTTCTAATGCTCCTGATGCAGAAACCTTTCAATGAACAGCAGAAAATCTGCTACAGTGTCTGCTCTTCTGACTCCTTTTTTTATTGCAACTTGGTGTTCAGAAAAATCACCTGATTAAAAAATTGAAAATAAATTTCTTGCTTTTAAAAAGATATCTTTAGAGAACTAAACATACTTTTGTGTGTGTGTGTGTGTAGTTGGAGGGAGGGGAGTAAAAGGACAGGAGAAGTTTTCTCACCACAGCTTTTGGGTCCAGTTTCATGAGAAGAAAAAAGTAAATATAGGTTTGGAACACTAATGAATAAAATGATACCAAACTTTCTTTTATTCAAAAAAAGAAACTCTTGCCATTTAATCCTATACATGAGAGCTAAAAATCATCACTTTAGTGAAAGAGACTGGTTCTGTATCTTCTTTTATCCTCTTCTATCTCTAGAATGTATCTAGAATAGGCATTCTTAATATCTCTTGTGCTGTAAACCCTTAGCTGTCTGGCAAAAACTATAAACACCTTCTCAAAATAGCTTATAAAGTTATAAAATAAAATACATGGAGTTTCAGAGGAAATCAGTTATATTGAAATATTTAAAGTTGAAATACTAAAAAAGTAAATGTATGAAATATTAATATGTGTTTATTTACCAACACATTAAATACCAAGATCTGGCAACAGATCTACTCTGATTTCAAAGTAATGATGAGTGTAAATGATACTTTGAGCTATCTGCAATAACTAGAATGTGGTTAGAAAATATCTGTAATTGTGATGTTGACAACACCACTAATAATACTAACAGAGTTAGTTGCCTATATTCATAATTGAAGAAAGTGCTAAATTTCAAAGAGCAAATAATGGAAATAGAGATACAAGTCTTTTCCCATCCATTTCATGTAGCCCCCAGTCCCACTCAGGTCAGGATCTCCTTACTTCTAAAAGACGTTTACCATCTCCCACAGAGGTACTTGTAAGAGTAATAGTTATGTGCTTTCCAGAAGGTGTCAGACTTGCATTTCCAAAAACTGAAATCCAGTTACTGCCATAATCTCCTCAAACAAGCGAGTCTGGTGACTCACCTTTTAAGGCCGGTAACCCAGCAGGCTGAGTTGCTGAGAATTAGGCAAAACACGCTGATTTCAAAGAGCAGCAAAGAGCTTTCAAGGAAGCAAAGTCCACAAGGACTAAGAAAGTACTGTCTGAATTAAGAAATTTTATGGCAACAGCAAAAACAAAAACAAAAAACATCTGAAGAAATGAGGAATTGTTTTCCTATCTTTTCAAAATGAAGACAGGATTTACGTTGTCAGCAAGGATCAGACGTTGTGAAACTTCTGAAAATACATCACAGTGGACTTTTGCTTGAAGGTACCTAAGCTGTATCCTCACAGAGGAGCCCGTGAGGAAGATTATGCAACAGAGGAGATGCTGACATCCAACCTGTAAGCAGAGGCCTCTCAGTACAAAACTGGGGTCAGGCTACTGCTCCTCCTTTCATCTGAGTTGTACCCTTAGAATTTCTCAAATTCTCTGAGCAAACAAAGAATTTGTTGGAAATCTAGTGCCTTGAGTAAAAGATATTTCTTAAAGAAGTCGATGTCCAGATAGAGACTATATGGCCTTCTAACATATCATTCATATAAAATGATGTAAACATGTATACATTTAATTTTCAGTGGATTTTCTTATATGAATGATCCATTACATATTGGTAGATTCTTACCACGTTCATTTAATTTTGGGTAATTACTTTTCATATTGTGATTTCTGATTGATCTTCATTAGAAAATGCCCCTGTAAAGACTGCATTACTTTTCCCAATTATTTGCGTTCCCAAAAAGACTAATGTCAAGCTTGGCCAAGTGACCTTCTTTTGTTAATGAAATACAGCAGAAATGACATGTGTCAGGTCCAAGCAGAAGTTTTAATAGCCATTGAGTGGTTCTGCCATTTCTTTTTCTCTTTCTTCTCCCTCAAGAATGCCATATCCCAGAACAGAACTGTTCCTTTCTCCCCACCACCTACAACCCTCCTTCTCCACTTAGTCCTATATGTCAGTGGCTGATTGACTGTGGAACCTTTCTGGATCCTTCCTAAAGAGAACTTTGTATTTGAGGATAAATTGCTGGCTCCCAGGAAAATCTTCTGGGACTCTTGTACTGCTCAGTCATGTCCTTGTTCTTTTTTCTGATGGAAAAGCATGGGATCTAAAGATAAACTTTTCTCAAAAAGAGACAAAGTTGCACTGACCATTTGTCATGGGTTTTGAACCGTCCCTATTTCAAACAACTCATTGAGCCAGTGGTACAATAAGTACCAAATTCTTGCATCAAAAAATAGTTACCTTAAGAAAATGTAAGATTCTACTTAATATAAAGTTCAAAATAGGCAAAACAAAAGTGTACTGTTAAGTCAAGATGGTGTTTATCTTATGGCAGAGAAGTGGAGTGGCGATTGGGAAAGGGCATGAGCAGGATTTTGAGGCAGTAGTGTTCCATTTCTTGTCCTAGATGGACAGATGAGTATTCACCTTATGATCACTCATTTGTGTTTTATGTATTTTTCTATAGGTATGTGATACTTCACAATAAAAAAATTTTTTAATGCAATCACTGTAGGCATGGTCTTCTCAAGACACATGTGAAATTGAGAGCTGGAGAATTAGCCCATTTTGTTGTGTAACAGAGGAAAACACTCCCTCATTTATCCGGGCTTTCCTGGGCTGGGAACCAAGTGAAGTTCAGCTTGACACCTTGTTTTTTCTATATTGAGTGTTCTTGGTGGGTTTTTTTTTCTTACACAGCTTATCAGGGGAAAATTCCATTAATTAGCTAATGCTACAAATAGGTAATTATATATTACATAATTAGACAATTATATAAATAATTATGCTGCAATAAGTACTATGAAGAATTACAGAGTGCTGGGAATATTAAGCCTTATCTCTGCCATCCTGTTATCAGCTAATAGAGGGAAAACCCTCCATCAGATACAACTCCCCAAATTAGAACAGAAAATCAAGCAATAAAAAAGTAGGTCAGCAGGCAGCACTTCCAGAGACAGAGCAAATGATGCCACAAGAGGAGTGTGTAAAAAATACAGCTTTCCCACTTGCCTCCATTGCCGTCAGAAGCCATCCAGCTCTGGGCAGAATCTGACTCCTCAGGGCTCACTTTGATTTTTGCACGTTTCTCTTTTTACACACACCTCTTTAAGCCCAGCTCCAGACATATTCCCAGAGCTTCAGCAGTGACACGCTTTTCTCTACAACTACTGAAAAACTTGAGAGTTGACTCTGAGTCGTTCTTCAGTATGAACTCAACTACCTCTCAGCTTTATGGCTCCTGGGATTCAGTGACCCAGACAGCTGGGTCTTGAGCACTTTGATGGTCAGAGAGGAAGGAAATAAAGATCATAAAAGAAAGTGGATTCTACTTCCCCCTTCCCCAAGTCAACCAAGGGCACATTTCCCAAACTCATCTCCCTAACAAGCAGAAATTTTAAAAATAAAAATAAAAATAGGAAAAGAACAGTCATGCCTTTGATTTTAAATGAATTCAATTGGGCCCATGGCAGCTCATAAGAAAAACTTTATTTGCCAGGGTCCCCTGCAGTTAGATATAGCCTTGTGACTAAATTCTAGCCAATGGGATGAGGGTGGTTACAAATGCAATGTACAGGCCATTCCCTTAAAGGGAAGGGATATGGTGCTCCCCATCTCTCCCCTCTTTCTTCCATCCTGCTGACTGGAATGTGGACGGAATGCAGACCAACTTGGATGAGACATAGGAAACACGCTACAGATGGCCAAACAACAAGATAAAAGGGGCCAAGCCTTTGATAACTTGGCAGAGCAGAGCTGCCTTACCGGCTCTGGCTTTGATATAAGAGAAAATAAATTTCTATCTTATATTAGCCCTTGTTATTTTCAGTCTCTGCAACATGAAGCTCAGCCTATAAGAACTGGCGCAACAGCTACTAGCCCAGTGGTTCTGAAACGGAGAAGGGTAATCTCCCCCAAACCCCACCCAGGGAGCAATCTCTAGAGACATTTTTGCTTGTCACCTTATCCTCTATCTTCCATATTTATTTAAGGAGAGAAAAAAAAAGGGAGGCAGAAAGCTTAAAAAACTAAGGAAGAGTTACATCCTTCTTCTATCTTGAGTCAACAATGTTTTATCACCAAATTTTATTGAACTACTTAGTATAAATCCCTAGGCTGGATGCCAGTTTTAAATTTGGTGGGGAGTTCAGGCATATGCAAACAGAGAGGCCAAACAGGGCAACAGAGCCCCTGGCATTGCCCAGAGTGGGGCCCCTGCAGTGGGTGGGTGGTGACTGAGAGCGGGACCACGGTGGCGAGTCAGGCCTTCCAGCTCTGAGGACTCCCCACTGGCTGGGATGGGTTTCGGGCATCAGAATCTTCACCCAGGTTGTAAAGTTATCTCCATACAGCCCTGGGCACAGGCTCCTTGCTGAGGAATTTGTGACAGACATCTGTTTGTTGAAATGCTCAGCACCCTCCTCCCCTGTCTTAGGTGAGCAGCATTCTGCTTTTCCTTTACAAATCTGCTCCGCGCCCCTTCTGTGTGACTCTGGCAGAGATGCCAACCATAGTACTCCACGGGCTCCGTTCTGCTTGTCCCTCGAGAGCCTCCCTCCACCCTCCTCTGTGTCCCAGAGGCCTAGCTGACTGCAGCTTAGGCTGAGATAATGCTTCTAGTGCCGGTCCCCCTGCACACAAACTGTCCCTGCCCTGCCTCATCACATCACAATGCAGACGCAGGGCTGACTTGATAAACTATTTCCCTGAAGTGATAAGAGGTGCTCCAGTGAGCAGACAAAAACAAAAAACACTAACATTCAAGTTGAAAATCCATACGTATATCCTGATTCTTTTAGGAGTCACTTAAGCAGTCTGAGCTTGTTTTTTTCCTCCGAAAATTGAGATAAACTTCACTCCAGGAGATGCCTCTAGAATGGGAAGGATTTTAGGCATCTGGGGGGTGGTAGTGGTGGGGTATTTTTTCCTTTGGTGCTGAGGGGAGGTCTGAGAAGTCCTGAAAAGGTTAATATGTGTGAGCACTGACAACTGCAGATGACAGGCATTTCCTGTCATACAGCTGATGTGTCTGACATGATTACAAGGAAAATGTGTAAGCTGGTGAATCTGGAGCACAGACAGAATCTGAGGCACTCTCAGAGGGCCATTCTCATGCACAGCCAGCTTTATCCTGCTACATGTGCCTGACCCTGGGATGGACTCTCCTGGTGTGCTTTGGGAGACACCCCTTTGCTGTGGCCCTGCGGAGTGGCCCTGGAAAATCCCTCTCGCCCTCCACTAGGAAAGCTTCTGGCCTCCCCCTAACTGCAGGGAGTCTGGGATAGCCAAGCAACTGCCTGCCATGATCATTATTTATGTGTAAATAAAAAGACGGAGTGAAAAGGTCTAGAAGGTGTTCCATGTAACAACTCGCAGAGAGAAAAGCAGAAACTCTCCAGACACTACAAGCAATTCCCCCCAATGATCAAGAAAGACAGTGACGCCAGTGGGGACACACAGGTGTCCTCCTGTCTCCTCATCACTCTGTCCACCTTTAGCTGAATCTTTCCACAGTTCTACTCGGATTGGCCCATGCGCAGCCCTAGCCAGACCAGCCCCTTGCAGGCTGTCATTTTCCCATTCTCAGCCACATCCACACACCTGTGATTTGGTTGTAATCCTCCCCAGGTCTGCATACTCCTAGAAGAAAAGCGGACACTTAGGGAGGCATATCAATTCTTTTCATCCACACTTATTTTGATATTTAAATTCTGCAATGTTTGCGTTAGTGCTGCTGCTCTACAAATAGAATTTAAATGTGGCATATTGGGATTTCTGTTTCCCAAACATGACTCCCCAAGGAAAGGGGTTATGCTGTTTCTCAATATGCAGGTCATAACTACAGTGGGTAACCACTCTATTTTTATCTTTATGTGTTTGACTATATATTGTTAGTCCTAAAGCCAGGCTTTGTAATTAGCTTTGTGACTCTGGGACCATTGCTTCTTTTCTCTTTGCATCAGTTTCATCATCTATGATAAAGAAGAGGGTTGATTCAAGTGCTGGCTTAGTCTCTTTCTGCTCTATGGGATTAAACTAATGTCATTCTTCATAAACTCTCAAATGACCTGGATTAGTATCTCCAGTGTTTACACCGGTTGATATGTATTTTATTTCATTTTTCTAAATATTTCATTAACAAGTATCAGTAAGTTTTTGCAATGGGAATATTAGGTCAAATAGTGAGAGTAAAGCCATGTACTGCAGGACGTTAGTTATACAATAAACAGAACAAGAGAAGGCCCTCTGGTGACTCCAGAGAAGGTTGGAAGGAAAACAGAATCCAACATGGCATTGCAAAGCGTTTATGCATGTGCATGCACACGCACACACACACACACACAGCTTTTCTCCACGTATAACCCCTTCCACAGCCAACAAAACAAGCAGTGGAAATTTCCAGCACAACTGACAAGCAGTTTCCAGTCATCAACTCTCTGCTTTCTGAATTTTTGTAAAGCTTCGTGGTATTTTCAGGCTACCTATAAACTTTTCTTTAGAAATTGTGAATTTTCTGTGTCCTTTGTCAGCCGAGTGCTCTCTTTGCTTGTGTTGAAAAACTCTAAAATTTAAGTTGCCCATTTATAATTGAGACTATAATGAGATAATTGCACAGATTTTTTAAAAAATAAAGTTTGAAGAACACTGATGGATAGTACCAAATAACAAAAACCTGTGCCCCATGACTCTCAGTGTCAGTGTCAGTTTAGAAATGAGAATGTTGTTTTTGAACCAATGAACAGATTTGGACAAAACATTCACAATTATTATTCAGCATGCTCCCTCAGTGGGAAATGAAGGCTCTCTGGGGTTTCATTAATAGCTTTTTATTTCCCTCATTCCAAGCAAGTAGCAGCGTGGGAGTGGAAGTGGTTTGAGCCTCGGTTCAAAGATCTTCTAACTTCAGATGCTATTGTTAAAGTTTTACGACCAGAAATGAATGATAGTGACGGTCATCCCCCCCAAAATCTATTAAAAATGGTAATGATTGAATGTCTACTGTCTTCCAGGCACTGTGCTAAGTGTTTTATAAAGGAGATACTACTCTTCCCAACCTTGTTTTACATTTGGGGAAACCAGTTGGGAAAGGTCAGGTAGCTTGCTGGAGGTCATGTAGCTAATGAGCACAGACTCTGGATTGAAGTCAGATCATGCTAAGCCAAGAGACTGAATTTTTAACCATATGGCTCCACTGTCCATGTGGAAAGCTCCCTTTTATTGGACCCGAAGGGTAAGAGATTTTCAGCATTACCCTCTCCTCCCACATCCCATGCCATCCAATGGGCTAAGGGTGAGAGTTAAACCAACCAATTCAATTATGTTTAATAAATATTTATTGAGATTCTACTATTTTTTAGGCACCATGCTAAGCTATGCCAGAGGGACTACAAAGATAAATAGCCAAGGTCACCAAATTTATAGTCTCATGGTAGGGAAAAGCACTTTTAGCTGGAATTACAGATATAAGCAGAATGTGACCATATGAAAGAAAAAACAATAGGCGGTTGAGGAGAGGAAGAAATACATTTAAATGGGAAATTGGGATTCTCAGGGGTTACTTTAACTGGATTTTAAAGGGTGGGTGGCATTTAAAAAATTAAGGCTGCATGGAGAGAGTCTTCCAAGGAGAAGAGGCAAGAGCAAATGCAGGTGGGACCCAGCTGGGATCCTGAGCCTACATTTGGGACCTCCTTCTTTGTGTTGGCCTCCTGAGCAGGCAAATGAGGCAGTAACCTACAAAGCTATTATGGGGCACTGGCCTAACTCACCCAGGGGAGAAAATGCAATCATCACACAGTAAAATTCCAGGCTGCTGGAGTTGGGGAGGCCCTGTGAACCTTTCAAATAAAGGTGCCTTCAGAATATAGGGCTCAGGGCCAAAGGTTTCTCTTTCCATCAAAAGCCACAGCGATCTATGAACACCACCCTTGTGTATAGTAGGCAACCTGCAGAGCTGACCTAGGTGGTAATCACCTTGGTCCCCAGCATTGCACAGACTTACCCAGGGGCAACAGGCTGATAGTCAGGACACATCGCACATGCACCAGGGGCTCCTGATTGCTGGGCCCAGGAGATAGTGATTTTTAAGCCCTTTGGAAAAGAGCAGGTTTCTTTAAGGGGATCACAATATACTGAAGCAAGGGAACCCCATGTTGTTAAATTTATTATTTTTAGTTCGTTGTATATATATTTATGCTAAGTTCACTGCTTCATAAATTGCTTACAGCTTTTTCAAACAATCCTTCTTGTATAGAATCCCAAGTTAAAGAATCTCCTGGAGGAAGGAATAGGAATTATATTTGTTTGTATATTCCTTTAAAATCTGGAATAATTCACAAGAACATAATAACAGCAGTTACTCGATTGGGTGTGGGGAAGGGGTGGTGTAGGGAGTGGAATAAAACAGGGGGTTGGGGGTGACTTCTTATTGTTTATCTTTTATGTTTGTTTATATTTTTTGACTCCAATGAATGATATCTCTAAAAAAGCAAATAAACCAATAAAATAACATTAACTATATTTTTGAAAAAGGAAAGACTATTTCAGAAGGAAGACATTGAAGAAACTGATCATAGAAGTCACCTCCAGGGAGGACATAGTAGCCAGGGGTAAGAAGAGGAAGGAGATCACCTGGCCCCTGATGGATACTTTAAATTCTGTGCTATGCATATCAGTGATTTGTACATGAGTAAATAAATGGAAAAATAATGTAATCCTAAAACTAGAATGACCCTTCTGATGACTCAAGAGAAGGGTTTGGGGCAGAAGCAAAGTAGACCTTTGCAAAGTCTGTTTCTCTCTCTGGAAAGACTTCTCCTGGCCTAAAGAAATAGTGTCTCCACTGCGTGGCTGATGCCACATCCCCACAATTTGGCTTCACTTATTTTAGAAGGGGTTTCCTCCCTGTTTTTCTAGGAAGGATCATATATGAAGGCTTTGGGAACCTTTTCCACCCTAGCAAACCTGGCAACATCACAGTGAGGAGATTGCAAGGAAAACAGAAGTGACAAACAAGGAATGCCCCCACCCCCAACTCCCAGGTGTCTGTGTTTGTGTGTGTGTGTTTGTGTGTGTGTTTTAGTAGAAGAAGAAAAGGAACGGTTGTGGTATTCTTTAGCCTTTCAATTTTCCTGGTGCCCTGATGCGCATGTGAACAGTTTCAAGGATTCATATGAAGTAGCTAATCAGGTCCTTCTCAGGATAGGGTTTAAAGCAGGATGGAAGGAACATAGGTCACCAAGGCCCTTGGTGGGGAAGGAGCCATCCAGAGATACAGAAAGGGGAGGCCTTTACATTGGGTCAGATCAGTTGTACTGTTCTGAGAACACTGTAACTAGAGAACAAGGTGCACACACTTCTTTGGGCATACTGCAGGAAAACCCTGAGTGTGCTATGAAATGAGAGGTTGGTTGGGTGAGGCAGAGGCTGTGTTCATTGGCAGGTAGGGAATGGAGTGGAGAAATGCTGCACACACCAGAACATCTATAAAAATGCCCCTGGCCAAGGAGGAAGGAAGTAGCTGTCAGAGAATTAGAGATGATCAAATTTTCCTGTAACAACCTTGGGACTGAGGTGAAGCTGACATTATCTTGAATATCTTAGAATATAATTTGTTTTTCTCAAATACTAGATGTTCTTATTTGTTAGTCCAGGAACTAAAGAATTTAGCAAGAAAGAGTAAATTCTTCTAAAGGCTCAGACTTCCTACTTGGCAGAGGAGTGTGCATACCTTCAGCAAAATGCGCTGGGTTTCTTTTTAAGTAACTTAATTTTACACTGTGGAATGATGAAGGGAAATGTGAAAATAAGTTGAGTGGTCTGAAATATTTCTTTTAGATTGCAAATTTTTTTAGCTCTAGAATAATTTCTAACTTCAGTTTTGCACTTTCATGTGGTTTTGTGATTTCTCTCTGTATGGCTGAATCAATGAGCAAATATGAAAATGCAGCTTTGACCTGGTCAAGAAGCTCTAAATGTTCTCTCTTTCCTCCTAAATCAAACATACAGTCTTTCCTTGCTTGTGTGTCTTCCGTAAGATGGTCCTGAATTTCCTCAACCTCATTTCTGTGATTCCACAACAAGCAATGTGACTTCCTGCTCAGTGTTAAGTCTCCTCAGTCTCCCCAAAACACACTTTTCTCCCATCTTCCCCCACTCTCACCCCTGACCTGTTCATCTCCTTCCTTCAAGAACCAAGGCAAATTCTAATTTCCACAAAGACTACCTTCAGCAGTGAAGTCTTTATTGGTCTCTCCTCTGAGCACATGACTTATGTGGCACATAGGAAACTAACCTGTGTCTAGTTCTAGGATTCTGACAAATCTGTGTGGGTAGTTCTATTTGCATGAACTGAAGAGATGTTGCCCCAAAGGGCTGGAACCTGCTGGTAAAGACATGTCCAAGTCAGGGTCGAAGCAGGAAGACAAGCTGAGCCAAATCTTTGACAGTGTGGAGGAGCAATGCTGGATACATCCCAGTGTCTGCCCTTCACATTTGTCTTCTGTCCCCCTCCAGCTCCGGGACTCAGGGCTGAATCGTAGGCAGGAGTGCCTGTGAATAAAGAGATGTTTTGTTGAAAATATATTAAGAGAATGGGGCACAGGTGACTTTTCTTTGGGATTCTATTAATAGAATGTAAAACAAAAGGTGAAGAGAGGCATTTGGTTCAAGTTTCTCATTTAATACTGCAGTGCTATGGCATTTTGAGGATTCAAGGACATCCTATCAATATTTTTAGGGAGACAGAGTACTTGGTGGAAGTGTGGTGTTGCCCACTGGAAGTGTTCCCTGATAAAATAGAGGGTGCCCAATTGAGTGTGAATTTCAGGTAAACAACAAATAACTTTTTAGTATATCTTATGAAACACTTGGGGGTATTTATACTGAAAATTATTCATTGTTTGTCAAATTCAATTTTAACTGGGTATCCTATATTTTTATTTGGTAAATGTACCAACCCTTCCATAAGGGGCAATCATGCTTGAAAGAGGGTAAAATACCCAGTGAGGTTCAATAGTGCCTAGAGAAGGGAGCCCAGATATGATAATTAGGCAGTTGGAAAGAGACTGTGTCCTTGTCAAGTTCTATCCAGGGAGGCTCAACCTCCTCTGAGACATATCCACCCAGGTTTGGCTCAATACCCAAACATTCAAGTTGCATTAGGAAGGAAGAATGAGGGAATAGGTGCTGGTCAGGCCATCCTTCCACAATGCTATTAACAATGTAACCAGCAACCACATAGATACATAATCCATCTGTAGACATTGTTTCTTTAAAGCCTCCGTTATTGACAAGGCAACAGTGGGTTTTTAAATAAATAAATATAACATAAACATATAAAATATATATGTATAAATTAGAAGTCTAGGAAGAGAAGGAAGATAAGAAGTATTAGTGTAATGAAAGGGCTAGTATTCCTCTTACCTTGTTTCTTGTTTTCAACAGACTACCAATGGGGCTGAATGTCAAGCATAGCAGACATGTTAAAAAATTCAACAGTTTACTTTTTCCCTGGAAGATCCCTGTCCATATAGTCTTCCTTCTTCCACACAGGGCCACGTGATTGCCTGCTACCATCACTCCCATCTCCTCCTGTGCATGCCCCTGCCTCAGCCCCTGCAATGTATTCTTTCAGTAGCTAGGGAGGATTTAAGGACCCATAACTCAATAGCCCAAGTGTAGTCAACCTTGCTGTTATCAGTCATTCCCTGACCTCACACTAAACTTCACACTTGACTGCCCACCTCCGGATTTCTCATGTGAAACATCTAGTATTTTTTGTTGCCTGGGACGCTGTCAGCTGTTCTGCAGTATACAATGGGCAGGAACACCCCTAATTGAGACAGAAGCTCCCAGGCCTTGTTCATAAGCACATCTGAGACACCTTTCACTGGCTTTTGGAAATGGTTAGTGGAACTTTGCAGGACAGTGGAGCCATAAAATAATCAGGCCGTGGAGAGAGCCAACTAAACGTGAGTCATATGTAGCATAATATCTATGCTGACAAGTTAATGATATCGGATATAAGTGAGCAGCAAGCCTCCATGCAGACTGCAGCTCCTGAGAGCCCAGAGACTTTTATATTCCACCACTACCTCACTGCACAGCTCAATACGCATGTGTTAATTAAATAATTAAGTATTTAATTTATTTATGGAGGATATCCAACTTAAGTTGAACCTGGAAGAGGGGATTTGGGAGGCAGTGTGGAGAAAGTAGGACCATGTAGGTTAAGAGAAGATGTAAGAACAGAGGTCCTAGAACAAGTCATTAGCATTGCATGTTTGGTGCATGAGGATTAGATCTGCAAAGGATTAGTGAGAGCTTTATAACTGAGAGGAACAAATGGTGCTGCTGTATATGTTGCTAGGTGTTGGGGCTGGTGCAGTACATCACCAGGACCACTGCTCTCCCTGCATAGTGCAGGTACACAGGGACAAAAATATCCCAGGGAAATTCATTAGGCCGCAGCCTGTGGGAAACATTACAGGAAAGACACTGGAGACAGAGAGGGCAGTTAGGAGGCTCTTAAATTAATAAAGGAGTGGGTTATGGTGGTGGTAAGGAAGCAGAAGGCAAATAAGTAAATCCTAGAAATAGTTCAGTTGAAGAACTGACAGAAGGCAGAAGAAGAGAAATGCTAACATTGGCTTGGTGCCTGCTCTGTGCCAAGCACTTTTTATTCACTGCCCCCTTTGGTCCTTGTGAGTTACATTATTATACTCACCATCCCGTGGGGGATACCAACCTGCAAACATGTAACAATATTACAGAGCTGTATATAAGAAAGCTATGAGAGGACCCAGGAAAGAGACACAGGTCCAAGGAATGTATTGAAAGACAAGTAAAGATTTAACAGAAAAGTCAGGGGAGAGCATTCCAAACAAATGGATGGTATGTGCATAGGCACATCTTGGGCAAAATCTTTGTATGTGGAATCTTCTGGAGAATTCATCAGTACAAAGGCATTCCTCTAACAGTGAGATACTTGCAGGCCAGGGCTTTTGCTGCCTTTAAATAACTCCCTGTAGTTAGCTGCCAAAGAAAGTTTGGAATCTTAGAAAAACTGTAACTTTAGCCCAAAGTGGGAACTCCAGAGATTGCTGCTGGAAGTAATGCTCCCTGATGTGGTGATGTAAGATGGTGGGGGAGGTTGAAAGTTCTCACATCTTTCATTTCTCCAACCTTCCCAGGATACTCCAGGGCCACCTGCCTCTCCCCCTGACCCAACTCTGCCTGTTCTTCTCTTCGTGCTAGGGGCAACATTGACTCCCAGCACAGAGTTAGACAGCATCCTCTATGCCCCTCATCTATTTACTCTTGAAGCTGACTTTGCAGCCTCCTTCTCTGCCCCGTTCCTGAATATCATGGACCATCCTTCTCATAATTCCCTGTGGCTGCAGTTTTCTGACAATTTGGTCTGAAACCCCCTGGGGCACAACAGCAGAGACCTCTTACCTAACCTGCCCATTGTTCAGAATACTGTTTGCTTGTTTTTTTTCCACTGGCCTTGAAGATAGGCAGGAAACCTCAGATAACCCCAATATCAAGACAGAGCATCTCAGTCTCAGAGAAGAAATGCTCCAGTTGCAGGAGGGATGGGCTGGCTGCAGATGCACCCCCTGCCAGGTCCCCTTGCTTAATGATCAGAACGTTGCTCTGAGGCATTTGGGGAAGCTAAGGAGTCTATCACATCCTTTTCTATAATTTGTTCAAAAGTTAGCAGTGGTTTCCCTGTTCCTACTTTGATTCTGCTGCCACTTCAAATCTATTCTTCAAAGCATCATAAGTAGTAGCATTCTCTTCATATTACTCGTCCTTCAAATAAATCCTAAAAAATGTTCCTAAATAGCACAGGACTAGGAATCCACAGAGCCAGGAGCCTATAAACTTGACTTTTCTTTTGAATTCTGCTTCCATCTATCCATTCGTGCCCTTGAACAAAATTCCACTTTCTGAGCCTTAGTTTCCCCATTTGTTAAAGGGATGCAACAGAGTTTGCTCTCTCTTCCCCGGCATTTCAGTGAGGTCGGAGCAAGGTTGCATATATTACAGTTATATAGAAAGTATAAAACAGGTTAGATGTGCACGATGACCAGGCAGCAGGCCAAAGAGCTGACTGCAGAATCTGGACCCAGACGCCACTCTTCTCCTTTGGAAAATGAGGGTAATGATGCAGTCCAGAAGCTCTAAAATCTCCAAAGCTCAGAAACCTGAAGATTTTTCACAAGTGGAGCACCCACAATTCTTTGGTGGCAAGACTGACATGAGGGTTTTTGTGGTCTTTGGCCCATTTGCCGCAGAAATGCCAATGTGCTTGTTCACTGGGTGCTGCCCTAGATCCCTCTGGGAATCTGTACATAATATATTCTGCACTGTGTTTCTAAAATATAAAAATTCTGAATTGGAAAAACACATTTTGCCTCAAGGAGTTTGGCTATGGGATTGTGGGCCTTTGGGATCAAACCTGTAGGACTGCTGGAATGATTAAGCAAAGTTAATTCAGGTAAAGCTCTAAGCATAGCACCTGGCCCACAGTAGGCACTCAACACATGTTACTATTCCCTCTGTTGCTGCAATTCCAAGCATCCTTGAGCAATTTCCACCATTGCTCCAGACCTGTTTCCCTATTTGTGCTGGAAACTGTTAATGTCTAAAATTAGTTCTATTCAACCATTTAGCACTCGATTTTCCTGAAGCTCTTGTAGTCTCAGCTGCCTGCTGAAATGCTCTCCTGGTTTAGAACAGTGAGTTCTCCCTGTAGACACCTCATAGACCCCCCTTCTGCCTTCTTGGTAGTGAGCTGGTGGCTTGCTTGCAGGTGAAGGAGGCTGGAAGAGAGCTCTGGGAAATATCTTAGCAGCCGGTCTCAGACTTCTAGCTTACCCCGATGTACTTCTCATGGGCTGTGTGGCTGGGATCCCATGTGCATGGGGGCAGCTCTGCCTTCTTTAAAAAAGTTGCTTCCACCTTTTTGGACCTCAATTTATGGTGGATAAACATGACAGTCAGCCCAGATGATAGCTACATGCCTTCTAGCCCCCTCTGATGTTGTCTGGTGTGATGCTGCCCTAGAGCTGTTACCTTGGTGTCCTGGGGAACCACATCCTCCATGGCCCTTCAGTAGTCAGGCAGTGTGAAAGTGAGAATGAAGCTGCTTCCCTTCAGCAACGAGCGTGCTGCATCAAGCTCAAAGAGGGGCAAGGCATTTGGGAACCTGGTTACCACAGGAAGTTAAATCCTCCCTCTCTAACTCTCCAGGGACTGAAACTAATCTGACATACAGATAGGCTCTGGGCCATCCCCTGGACAAGTTCAGAGATGAATTGAACAGCCTCAAGTTAAAGGAGGTCAACCCTGGTAGCTGGGGGGCTGCAGGCAAGGATGGCATTCATTGATTAAAATCAGAGGCCAGTCAGTGCAATGACCAACATTGGAAATCTGGTCAATAGACAGAAGGACCCCTTTGGTAGTCAAAGGCACTGACGGAGAAGCCAGAGATGGGTACTGGAGAGTAGGTAGCATTCAGAGCAGGGCTCTAGCTCAGGAGGGACACAGAGGTATGAGGGGGGATGAGGGACGAGAGGGGAAACGAGACGGAAGCCTGATGCCGTGGACTGGGTCGCGCCGGTGTGGGGAGGGGCACCGGGAGCCTCACATCTGCAGGCCCCAGTGCTCCTTCCGGGAACACCAAGAGCTGCCACGCTGTGGCAAGACACTGTGAATGCCAGTCTTCCTCCCCCTCTATTATTATAAAAAGGACCCCAATTTTGTTTCTGAAACAATGTAATCGATTAAAAACACTAATATTCCCAGAGCCCCAGGTGTGTTTGGGACAACACAAGCAGAAGCCTTGGGAGGGGCTATGGGGAAAGTTGTTAAAGGCATCGATGCAGCTGGCACATGCTTTTCCTCCTCATCCTTTCCCCTTTTTTCTGAATGAAATTCAGACAGAATGCTGCAAGAGAAAGAGCCATGTACCACAAGCTAAGTTTGGTGGGGCTGAAAGCTGAGAGAAGCCTACGACCCTGGTGGCGCTGTGAGCCATGGGACCAGCCCTGACTGGTACTGCGGCTTCTCACCATGGGAAGAATAAGCTCTTGTTTGGTTAATCTTCTGTGGTTGGGGTTCCGTTTTATACAGAAAAACTCAATCCTAACAGTATCTGCCTACTGGATTGCCGTGAGGATTGGATGAGATACCCTAGGAGACTCTGAAGGTTGACGTCGACCCAGCAGATGCAGCTGAGCACCCAGAGTCCTGCTTTAGAAACTTGTCCTAAAGCCCTTGTAGGTGGTGGAGACCTAAGGCACTGACAGACTTCTCATCTCCAATGTGACTGAACTCAGACTTAGTGGGGCAAGGTAATCATTGCAAAGGTAGCGGGGATGATGGGTCAGTAAATCCAACTGCAGGGAAGCAGTTTAGGGAAACCAGGGGAAGCAAGGCAGAGGATGGCATACATGGTGGCTTGCTGAAAATCCACCTGCCTTTCTAGGAAAGAATTTCTCTGCTCACACCTTGTCAATGGCGGTCCAGCAGCACCGGCTTCACACCCACAGTATACCTTCATTCAGTCACCAGCTACTTTTTGGGTGCCTACATTGTCGGACATTGTATTAGGTGCTGGAGATACAAAGATGGATAAAATACAATCCTTGGCCTCAAGCATCTTCTCTGGGTACCAAATGTTTTTTAGGGAATGTGGCCAAAAAAATAAAGGGTATATTTGTGTTAAATGTGAGGGAAGAAAAAGCTCTGAATACTGAAGTTGCTGTCATTTTGGATCCTCTGACTTATGGAACAAGAATAATAGACTGAGTTTGGGAGGAGGGGCATAACTGCAATCTAGATTGAAGTGGAAAGTTACTGGTATGCTCAGAAGTAAGCTCACATATTTATGGGCTGAGGTCAGACGAACTATAGAGAGTTCTTAATTTCTAGCATTTCCTTGGGCTGAATAAACTACCACTTGACCCAAGTAAAATATGCTGTCTCCTTAAGTGAAAAATACCTAGATGGTGGAAACTTTATGTTACCTACCAATGGGGAGCCATCGAGTCTTCAGTGATACCCACTGCACCCCACTCTGGCCAGCTGACTAATAAAGGTTGCACCAGCCCACGTATTTTCAAATAGCTGCTCCTAAAGGGAGAGGTATTAGAGTATGCAGTGTAGACCATGTGTCAGAGTTCAGGCTCTGGAGTACAAACAACTAACTTTGCATCCTGACTCTGCTCCTTACCAGCCTGTGAGAAGCCAGGTAATTATTTGACATCACTGACTCAATAATTCCTACTATATAGGGTTGTTATGAAGGTTAAAAATAACATATACAAAGGATAGACAGTGCTTGGAACAGAGTTCGAGCTTAAAACATCTTACTTGTGAGGAAAGTGAGATGGGGAAGGGAAGAAAGGGAATGGTAAATATTTTCTTAGAGGGGTGATCTGGCCTAGAGCAGGTTTACCCCCAAACAGATCTCCTCGTATCATCTCTGTCCAGACACAGCCCATCCTCAACAAATCCCAGAGCCAGTTCAACCTCTATTTTCTTGAATTTTGTCTCCATTACCTTTAAGCTGCTAGAGAATGTGGACTCTACAATTATTTAACAGAAAGTTGCATTTCAGTGGTGCTGAGATGTTCAGTGTTGAGGGTGGACATGTGGGCAGTTCTGGAGGGTCTGTGAATGACCAGGTTGATGAATCTGCTTTGTGAGGCTAGTTGAGGGTTTTCATGAAAGACCTCCCTATCTAAAGACATTAGTTTCCTTTTCTCTTCAATGGACGTGATCATCCTGATGTCATCTGATGGTGGGGGAATTAAGCCAAATGACAAGCACCTAGCTTGTTGACTGAGAGGAAGAAAGAGCTGAAAGAAATGTTGCCCCATCCTTCCCCACAACCCTGGCCTGGTTCCATATTGCCCTAAACAGAAAGAGTATCACTGTCAGAGTGCTGACAACATGTGGCAGGAGGAATATCTCAATCCATTCTTAGCAACTGACACTTTAGTTGCAATTAGTGTGTCAGACCAGCCAGGTCATTTCTTAGCCCAGTCCTGGTTCACATTAGAATTACTGGGCAGACTTTCAGAAATTACCAGTGTCTAGCATGCCCTCCTTCCCCCAAGAGAATTTGACATGGTCACTAGCTCCTTGAAAGAATGAGCAACTCTGGGTTTCAGTGTGTTTCTTGGTAAACTGAGAGCAGAGAGGTGGAGAACCTATCAGGTGTTGCACAGCTGGAGAAGGCACCAGGTCCATGGAAGCCCAGACAAGGGCGTCAACCCAATGGATACTGTTGTTAGTTAAAACTAAGATATTTGTCCATCATGGATTTTTTGCATTAATTTTGAGCTTTAAAATACTGCATTCAAATATTATTTATGGACTACTGAGTTTTTGGCACCCCCTTAAATTTTGCACTTGAGGCCACAGACAAATTATGAGGCATGCTTAGGAGAAATCCTCACCTAGTTTCCTCTGTCTAGAAATCGCAACTAGAAAGGGAAACGAACTGGACACCCAGTGCTTTTTCTCAGGTCCCGCTAAGCCTCACTGTGGTTCTGTGCTGTGTGTGCAGGAGTGATGATGCCAGTCACAAGGGTGAGCGTGAGCTCCGGTCTATGGCAGAGCTGGAATAGGCTCTGTGCAATGAGCCTTCTGCACAAGAAATCTGCTGGAAGGCAGTTTAAGATGGGTTAGAGTTTGGCTGTATCTCTTTTGCAGCTTCAGCTGCAGAGGAAATTCCTCCTGGAAGGAGTACTTCTTACTAACTTGCTGCTAGCTTATGGGTAAGCTTTTGCCTTTGGCTGGCTTGAATTTTCAGCCCATACAAACCTGAATTAGGGAATAAATGAGTGACAGTACTGGAACCATGTTCTAAGATACTGTTAGACCAAAGTGAATTGATTTTCCAGGAAGGAGCACCCATGCTTATCAGCTCAGAAATAGGTGAAAGGTTTGCAAAGGAAACATTCAGACAAGGTGGAGCCAGAGATCCAGGTGAAAAGTCTCCTCCTAAAATGGTAGGTAGATACTGGGGCTTGCGGCTAGAGTCATACCTGTCTCACTTCATCGGCCTCAGGGAGTGGCTCCAGTCGTTTCAAGGGCATCGCTGGAATCTCAGCTATTGGTCTAAACTCAACTTTGTTGCTATTTCAGTTCCCACTAGAACATAAGTTCTGTAAGGACAAGGACTTCTGCGGGTTTTATTCCATGCTATATCCTCAGTGCTCAGAATGGTGCTTCACTGAAAAGTACTAACAATCCCGTCACCGTCCTGTTTACAGCTTTTCAGTATCTTTCTAAGAGTAAACACCAAAGTCATGTGGCCCCCAAGCCTGCATGATCTGCCCCTGCTCACTGCTCCAGCTTCAGGTCTAAGCCACCTGTTCTTCAGTCACTCTGTTCCAAGCTCGCCCTACCGGGCCTTCCAGCACACTGAGCCCACACACGGTCACCTCACAGGACTACTTCTTTCCCCACCTTCCATCTTGGTATAAAGGTCGTTTCTTCAAAGAAGGCTTCTCTGACTATTCTTGTCCTTTTCTCCTTTACTCTCATCTTTAGTGATGTTTCCTTCATAGCACTTTTCTCAACTTGAAATGGAATATTTTTAAAAAATGTATTCCACAAAGGTTTATTGTCTATTTCTATGTTAGACTCCAAAAATCCATGAGAGAGTGAAGATAACTGCATTTGTCCCAATATATCCATACTCCTCTGAAAGACCCTGGCAGAGAATAGGCACTCACAAGTAACTTGTTGATTGACTATATGAATGCATGAACGAGTGAATGAATATCTTTAGTATATGTGACACTGTCCTAGACTAAAATAGCAAGATGGGGTTCTCCATCTCTCTTCTGTCAGCTCTCCTCCCTTTAGGTGGTTTCCTCACTTGCTCCAGTGGCTAAACCCCAACTGTTAGCTGCCCAGTCTCCTTAAGTGCCCCAAGCTCAGGTCTGACAGTCTAGACAATGTGCCTTTAAAATGCTAAAGGCTGGAAAGTCATATGTGCCATGCATAATATTTAGCTTTTAACAGAAATGCATCATTCCAAGTACTCTGGAAATTTAGGGCATTATAGACAGTTTATGGGGAAGTGATTCATGTGAGGATGGGAGTGGCCATTTACCCCACAGAGGCAGCCACCTGGCCTGTTATCTATACAGCAGACAGATCCTGGCACAGCTATTATGATCAGTTAAAGCCAGGTTCATCCAAGATTTTCATACTACTCTCTTGACAATTCTAACCATATATTGGCTAGCTTATACTATCTTCCCTTCTAACATAAAACTGAAGAGAAATAATAGAAAGGGTATCGAAAGGGTATCATATGCTACGATGTTATTAACAACACTTACATTTAGGTGTTATGAGTGTTTTTAGTGCCTCTTTTTTGTCTATTTAAATTTTTTCTTTATTGACAATATATTACTTTTATAATTTTAGAACACTTAAAATATTATTTTGTATGCCTCATTTGTGTTGGTGGATATTTCAACTGTACAGAGCTGTGCTGTTCAATATAGTAGACACTAACATCATGTGAATATTCAAATTTAATCTAAATTAAATTCCATTAAAAACCCAGTTCCTTAGTCATGTTAGCCAGATTTTAAGTGCTTATTAGTCACATATACCTAGTGGCTATAGTTTTGAATAGCACGGATATAGAATATTCCTATTACCACAGAAAACTCCATTGGAAAATGTTGGCATAGAGTGTATAGGTTTTAAACATTTAAATATAAAAACAGAGACTTACAGATGTTGAAGATACTGATGAAAGCAAAGGCTTGGAAAGGGCAAATGTTTGGGTTCCTTGTGATCCAAATACAGTGGCACTGATCCCTCTCTGAGAAAAGACCTTGGTTTGCTCAGCAAGGTCCTTGGGATGGAGGCTGATGGGGGAATGTGTCCCTGAAATTTTACACCTGTAGAAGCTGATATCTGAGTTTATTAACCATGTGAGAATTTTTACAAAGCAATCTGCAAAGACTGGACAAATTCCCGCCATGATGTGCCAGTCTCTGGGGCCACTCCTGGGACCCTACTTCTTATGGGAAATGTGCATAAGCATACCTGAGATCAGATTGCTTATTTCTCTAATTCCTATTCCCATTAAAAGGCCTTTAGGATCTGTTCTTGAATGGCTCCCCTTTGATGAGCTGCAGGATAACTTAATACTAAGGTAAATTTATTATGCAACCTGCCCAGGAGGTCATGCTCAGCAAATAGCTGGGCTCTTCCTTGAAACACTAGAGGCTAAGTGACCTTTGACACAACAACACAAGATAGGAGCAACTAACTTACTTTGCAAATATCAAAACTTGTCTGGTATCAAGATGAATCCCCAAACCCACCTTCCTGGTGACCTTAGGAATGTGACACATCTACCCCATCATCATGAGCAAGAGAAACCTAGGCTACTAGCTGAGAGGTATAAGGATATAGTCCTTCACAGATTTTTTTAAATGAATACCTACCATATGCTAGATACTAGAGATAGAGCAGTGATTAAGGCAGACCTGGATATTGCCTTACAGAGTACCACCTTGAATTATTATAACATCAATGTTATCAAGGTAAAGAATAATCTTAACCAGAAATGAGCTGACACCCAAGAGTCTTTTATAGGCAGGCAAGAGTCAAAAGTATCTCCAAAGGGCATCAAAGATAAAACTCTAGCTACATGTTTAAAGCAGGAAAGATACAGGACATATGAGTGTGTTTTATATCACTCTGAGCTTCTCAAGAGAGCCCTTAAATGTCATTTAGATCTGTGCAAGAGGAAAGACATGAAACGTTTCTGTAATTGGTCCTGTAGGGGACATTCATCCCCATATGAAGCAATGCTATGTAGTAAACTGCCAAGACCTGCAATGTACTTCACTGCCTTTTCTCTAAGCACAGAAGATCTCCCAGAATGTTGATTAAAGTCCATGATGAAAGGTCATATTTCCTTAAATAAAATTATAGTTGCTGTAAACAATGTGCAGAATGTGTGACAATAGGAAAACAGAAGGGCAAAGCAAAGGAAAAGATGTCTTCTTAAAGCCTATTTTTGCATCTAAAAAATGAGAAACCAAAATTTAGATGTTAATGCTAAGAAAAAGACACTCAGATGATACCCTGCAGAGCATATCTAATTGGCCAGAAAAGGTAGATTAGTAAATCTTACTGTAAATCTCTCTTCTTTCATGGTGCAAGCTTTTAGGTCTCACACTGAGCTGTCGTAAAGATGTCAGATTAAAGTTTAGGGTCAGGAAAAGGCTAGAAGGGCATGTAAAGGCCTCAGTGCTTCTGAAATAAAATTATTTGAGGGAAGAGAGTTGTAGAGGGAGTGATGGTTAGATATCAACATAACGAATTGTGGTGGAGGGTTACAGAACAACATGTGGATGTTTCTAGAAGCCTCTCCAGACCAGTCCATTTTGGCACCATTGCTGTGTTTTGGAAAAGATTTGTTGAGTACAGGATTATGTGACATTTGAGCTGAAAGAGATTTAGGAATCATGAGTAGTTGTTAATAGTTAAAATGAAAAGCATGAACGAAATCACTGGAACATGAGAGGAGTAGGGGCCAAGCGTGAACACTTGAGTATGCCCAACATTTAAGGCCAGGACAGAAGATAAGTTGTCCATTAAAGGGACAGAAAATGAATGGTTGTTGAGTGTGTTGTTGGAGAAGTAAAGGAAGTAAAGAATTTAAAGAAGAGATGTCTGGTTAAATACAGCTGAGAAATGCAGCCCATCTAAGGACCATAATCCATCCATTGATTTGGGAACATTTGCTAGAGAAGTTTGCTGGGAATGGTGTGAGCAAAACAAAGATTGCCAGAGATTGTGGAGTGACAGGAGGAGAAGAAACATGGATGGGACCAGCCATTGTTTTACAGGTTCCCATGTTCCACGTGGACATTGTTTATAAGCTTTTATTCCTGAAGAACCTGGCTTACTAAACTGTAGAGGTTTAGCTTCAGAACTAATCTGCTTGGTTACAAGGATGAGAAATAATCATGTATGACCCTTTGATTTGAGGAAGAATCCAAATAACAGAACATTCTAACCTTGATTCTTCTTTGATTATTAAAAATATTGCTTAGCCCATAGAGAAATAATGCTTTTGAAAATTTTATCCATAGCAGTCCTGTTCTTCTCTATGGTATAAAAGTTCCCCATAAGAATTAGGTCTGGAGAGTTAAAGAGTTTAAGAGCGTTGGCATCTCTTCCTCTTTGATCCAGAGGAAGCTGTGGATTAGTAAGGCATTAAGCCCTGCAAAGAACCCACCAAGAGACAAGGAAAGGGTCTCTTGATCTGCTATAACTTATGTAACCTTTGGGTAAACAGAGATGGTCAGTGAGTTCAGATCTGTACTATGGACAGAAGGTTTAGCTCAGAGAAATGCCCTGGAGGTGCTGGAAGGTAGATCTTGCCTCCTACTAAACAATTACAACCTCAAAGTTGTTCATGTAGATCAGCCATAAAAGTGCCAAGAAAAATATTTAAATGATTATTTGTTCTATTTCAGAAAGCCAAGATTCCTAGGCTATCACAGCATCCTAGTGTTTTCAAACTTTATCTTAGCATCAAATCCTTTTTGTGAACATAGTTGTTCAATATATGTATGTATGTATGTACCAGATAAAAGATATAGAGTACTGTGGGTGAAACAGGGCCAAAGCTGAAGTGGGGTGAAATAGGGCCAAAGTTATCTCCTTGGAATATAAGACACAGTTTAAAAGTCTTAGCCCTAGAAAAGTGATTCAAAACCTTGGCTGCATATTAGAATCACCTGTGGACAGATCCTAATGCATTTGGGGATCCTGATTTAATTAGTTTAGGGAGAAGAGCTCTGGCATGGCATTTTTTTAAGGCACCCCAAATAGTTCTATTATGCAGTGAAGTTTAAGAACTACTGCCCTACAGGAAAACTATAAGAAACTCCATTTTACTAGAGAAGATCCTATTTATGGTAAAATCACTATCAAACCAAGAGTGAGGGGGTACTCTCCTGTTAGTTAATCAAATATCTTAGTTAATGAGTTTAGCAGATTCACCAATGGAAACCCATTCTACATGGAATTAGAATAAAATAACATATACATTACAAAAATCAGACTGAATATCTCTCTCAGACAAAATTTATCATAAATCATTTCTTGAGTGCCTATTATATGGCAAACTCTATGTAAGGGGTTTAGAGGGATATATAAATTGTCCTTTTCTAGTCTTTGCTCTCAAAGAACTGTAAATCTTGTGTGGAGGTAGAATATATGATACAAAGCTAAATCTAAGAATCAAGAGACACTGGAGGATCTTACACTATCTTGAGGTCATTTTCATTTTGGTAGATTAAAGATAACCACAAATTCTAGCCACTCCTGCCATCAAAATATGGTATCAGTTTTCCTCTCCCTATAGATCTATGCCCACCTTGTAACCTTCTTTGGCCAATAAATGCAGCAGAAGTGATACTGTTCTAGTCTAGGCCTAGGCTTTAGGAAACTTGGCAGCTTCTGTCCTTGTTCTGCTATAGCCATTAACCACCGCATTAAAGTTATCCAGTTACCTTGCTGGAAAGAATGCATGGAGAGAGAGAGAGATGACTGGCTGTTCCATCCATTTGGATAAAGTATTAGATATGTGAACAAAGCCATCTTGAAATGTAGCCTCGAGATTCTCATGTGAGGAAGTCCAGGTCAGCCACGTGGAGAAGCCACTTAGAGAACTAAGTCACCCTGGCCAATAGCCCCAGCTCAGTTGGCAGATGAATAGTCTCATGACTGACCAGTGAGACCAGTAGAAGAATCATTCAATCAACCAACAGAATCATGAGAAATGATAAACAGTTTTTGTTTTAAGTCACTAAGATTTTGGACTGTTTGTTACACAGCAATATGTAACCAATACAGAAATTGTAACTAGAAGTGGAGTGTGGCCACAAGTAAACCTAAAACATGTAGCACTTGTTTTGGACCAGGTAGAAGGTAGAAGCTGGATGGGTGGCAAGGAGACTAGTAGTGGAGTTTGTAAAAGTAGTGAAGTGTTTGCTGTTGGAAGCTGGAAAAAACAACACTCCTGTTACATAGCACCAAATTGTTTGTCAACACTGTTGCCTCTGGTAACATAGAAGATAGAAAATACATCAGTGAATTTATGGATCTGGCTAAAGATATTTCCAGGCAGAAATGAGCCAAAGAAGATATTATTCCTTTTAAAAACAGAATTTAGAGGAAATGTTTCCAGCCCTGGGTTTGCTAGATTGGAAAATTTCTAGCCTTTCCATGTATCAAAAGATCCTGAAAGTAAGAAATAGTCTTAGGCTGAAGATCAAATCCAAGATGCTGACAGTAAAACAGGAACCTAAGCAAAGATCAAATCAAGGTTGGGTCACCATTTGTTAAGACTTCAAAAGATATGTAAGAATCTTAAGAGCATTGCTCCACAGCGACCTGACTTGCAGTCTAAAGGAAAGAGGTTCCTGACATGAAGAAGTTTATAGCTGTAAATTTTATTTGATGAAATGAACTTGTAATTTGATGCATAGAAAATATACAAAATTTAAAGGGAATTGTATTTGCAGAAATATCACCAGTTTGGACTAAAATGAATGGGGCAATACAAAATAAAATGAAATTCTGGCCTCCAAAATTTATATGGTCAGAAACCAGGCAAAGAAAACAACATCCATAAACTTGGGTCTTATCTTATGGAAAAGAAAGGAGTACTTTAGGATAGATCCAAGGTCCAGAGGATGGAACCAATAACCCTCAGGAACAGTGGGTTAGAAGACTCTGAAGGAGCAGAACTGTAACATTCCCTGCACTGTAGCAGGGGAAACTGACAGCTTGTGCCCAGGTGGATTTCAACATTACTATGATTCAGGGGCTGCTGTGTGCTTCCCTTTCCTCTCTTTTTGAATGAGAGTGTCCATTATTGTTATTCTTTCCCTGTCTCACCTATGTTGGGTGTTTTGGGAGACAGATAACTTTTCTTTTTAGTTCACAGATCTTTGGATAGATAGGAGCCACACTGATTGGCTGCATCCATGGAACTATACCTTAGGAGCTCCATTCATATCTGGACCTGATTTAGATGACAAAATCATGGACCTCAAGTCTGAGCCTAGTGCTATTGTGGGTTGAGACGTTTGTGAATCTTGGGAAGGGATGAATATATTTTGCATATGTAGGAGGAATATATCTTGGAGATTATTAAAGATAGCCACAAATTCTGTGATTTCCTTCCTTCAGAACATGGAGTTTATTTTCCCTCACCTTGAATCTGGGCTGGCATTGTGAATTGCTTTGTTCAACATAATGTGTCAAAAGTAATGTTAAGCTAGTCTAAGCTAGGCTAGACTTTAAGAATTGGAAGACTTTGCTTTATTAGAGTCGTGAGCCACTTGTCAAAAAGTCCAGCTACTTTGCTGTAAAGATCACAGGGCCAGCCCCCAGCTAGTCCAGCCACCTCAGCCAAAGTGCCACATGTGTGAGAAGCCATCTTGGAATGCCACCATAAGACCACCATGATATGAGGAAGCTTAAACTACCACATGGAGGGACCACGTGGAAGAGAATGAAGGGATCACAGCTGACAGCCCCAGCCTGGCTGCCACCTGCGTGTGTTACAGGACTGGCCCAAGACAAGACCAAAACAACTGTTTGTTAAACCCACAAATCATGAGAAATAATACATCATTGTTATTTTAATCCATCAAGTTTTCTGTAGGTTTATTTTACAAAAAAACAAATGGGTAACTGATGCTATTGTGAGCTGTAACTAGAGCATCTAGATAAGCAAAAGAATCTTCAAATAGAGAATCCTAGCGGGAAGATCAATTAAACTAGCTATTTTGCTTTAGTAGTTTTTCAAAACTTCATCTCAGGCTAACGTTAACAAAAGTAATCCTAGGATGCTTGAGATAAGCAAACTGGAAGGTAATGCAGCCTAGAGCAAAAAAGCTTGATTCCACTTTTTCTGTAACTATGTGCTGGGAATATCACTCAGTAGGTATTTATCAAGTGCCTACTGTGAATGTCAGGATTACCTAAGGAGAAAAAACTTAGCACCATTTCTAAGGAAAGATGGGATTTGAACACTTAAATAATCCAAATATTGACCAGTTGCAGAGGTTAATTAGCTCTGACCTGGAGATTTTTTGTTGTTGGGTTTTTAACATTATGAATTTGATTTCCTTAATAGTGTTAGGACTATTCAAATTATATCTTTCATGGTGGATGAGTTGTGGTAATTTGCACTTTTCAAAGAATTGGTGCATTTCATCTAAGTTGTCAGATTTGTGTATAGAGTTTGCAGTATTCCCTTATTATCTTTTGATGTCTGCAGGGTCTGTAGTGATATCCTCTATTTCATTTTTTATATTAGCAATTTGTCTTCTCTTTTCTTGATCAGTCTTCCTAGAGGGTGTTAATTTTATCAATCTATTCAAAGCACTGACTTTTTGATTCATTGTTGTTTTTCTGTTTTCACTTTTACTGATTTCTGCCTCTAACTTTATTATTTCCTTCCTTTTGCTTGCCTTAAGGCCATTGCAAGGTTTTTTATTCAATGGGAAAATACTACTTCAGTTTATTACATATACATTTAGTTTACTACGGTATATACATATATATTAGATATGATTATCTAATAGCTATATACTTTCATATAGCTCATGTAACATGCTTGCCTCATGTTCATATGAAGCCATCAAAGTACATCTGAAAACAATAGCAAAACTCACAAAATATGTGTGGATTAAAAAAAAGCCATCAAATGATCAGTACTAGCTGATATATCCAAGTGTGCTTAGAAAGGCCAATCAAGATGAATTATGCCAATAAAAGGAGAGATCATCAATGTTTTTCCTGCTGCTCTAAAATTTTCCCCTAAGCAGTAACTTAGCAGTGGAAAATCCCCAGCATGAAGGTTCATTGAGGAAGTGTGGTAAACATGTACTGGTCACGAGATTTATCTTTTGTGGTGTGTTTCCAATAAGTGGCTCTCAGAACAACAAAGAAACTGAGTGTGAAAAGGTGCAGGTTAGCAGCTGAGCTAAATAATGAACAAAGTGTGGTTCAGAAGGAATTATTGATATATTTTCTTATATTTATACTGGTATACATTTGAAATTACTTGGTATATTCTTAAGAAGCAAACAGCAAACCACCTAGCTGAATTTTAAAATCATATAATTATTCTTAGAGATGTACAAATGCCAAGAGGAAACTAGAACCCAAAGTGATTAACTGATTTGCCCAAAGTCATTCAGCCAGGTCCCACCAGAGCCTGAGCTCAGATTGCCCAAACCTGTTCCCCCATTTAGTCAGAAAATATTTATTGACAGTCCACAGTATGTCAGGAACTGTCAGAGGTGCTTAGATGTAAAAATTCTTGACCACATAATGCTGGAAGAATAAAACAGATAAAAAATGAATGAACAAAGTAAATTATATAGTATGTTATGTGATGATAACTGCAATGAAAAAAGAAAGTAGAGCAAAACCATCTCTAAAGCGTATTTTAAAGGGACTGCTCTAGATGGAAGTGTTCCTAAAGCTAAACAGCAGTCACCAGAGAAAATAAAACCACAGCAAAGGAAGTAGACCAACTAAATACTAACCAAATGAAAGCTAAATCAGCTACCCACAAAGTCAGTCAAGGCATACACAAAGAGTACAGAATATGATACCTAACATATAAAGAGTGGAGGAGGAAGAAAGAGCAGGGAGAGAAAAAAGAATCTTCAAACTGTTTATAATAGCATAATAAGTGAGTTAAGGTAGACTGCTAGATAGTAAAGAAGCTGCCTTGGACCTTTGGTAACCACGAATCCAAAGCCTGCAATGGCAATAAGTACATACCTATTGAAAATCATCCTAAATGTAAATGGACTGAATACACCAATCAAAAGACATGGAGTTACAGATTGGATAACAAAGCAAGACCCATCTATATGCTGCCTACAGGAGACTCACTTCAAACCCAAAGACATACACAGACTAAAAGTGAAAGGATGGAAAAAGATATTTCATGCAAACAACTGGGAGAAAAAAAGCAGGTGTTGCAGTACTTGTATCAGACAAAATGGACTTCAAAACAAAGTAACAAGAGACAAAGAAGGACCTTACATAATGATAAAACGGTCAGTGGAACAAGAGGATATAACCATTATAAACACCTATGCACCCAACACAGGATCACCTACATATGTGAAACAAATACTAACAGAATTAAAGGGGGAAATAGAATGCAATGCATTCATGTTAGAAGACTTCAACACACCACTCACTCCAATGGACAGATCAACCAGACAGAAAATAAGTAAGGACACAGAGGCACTGAACAACACATTAGAACAGATGGACCTAACAGACATCTATAGAACACTCCACCCAAAAGCAGCAGGATACACATTCTTCTCAAGTGCACATGGAACATTTTCAAGAGTAGATCACATACTAGGCCACAAAAATAGCCTCAGAAAATTTAAAAAGATTGAAATTGTACCAAACAATTTCTCAAATCACAAAGGTATGAAACAAGAAATAAATTGTACAAAGAAAACAAAAATACTCACAAACACATGGAGGCTTAAGAACATGCTCCTAAATAATCAATGGATCAATGACCAAGTTGAAACAGAGATCAAGCAATATATGGAGACAAATGAAAACAGCTCAATGCCCCAACTTCTGTGGGATGCAGCGAAGGCAGTTCTAAGAGGAAAGTATATAGTGATCCAGGCCTTTTTAAAGAAAGAAGAACAATCCCAAATGAATAGTCTAAAGTCACAATTATTGAAACTGGAAAAAGAATAAAAAACTAAGCCCAAAGTCAGTAGAAGGAGAGACATAATAAAGATCAGAGAAGAAATAAATAAAATTGAGAAGAAGAAACAATAGAAAAAGTTAATGAAACCAAGAGCTGATTCTTTGAGAAAATAAACAAAATAGATAAACGCCTAGCCAGACATATAAAGAAAAAAAGAGAATCTACACACATAAACAGAATCAGAAACGAGAAAGGAAAAATCACAACAGATACCACAGAAATACAAAGAATTATTAGAAAATACTATGAAAAATTATATGCTAGCAAACTGGATAACTTAGAAGAAATAGACAACTTTCTAGAAAAATACAACCCTCCAAGATGGACCCAGGAAGAAACAGACAATCTGAACAGACCAATTACCAGCAATGAAATGGAATCGGTAATCAAAAAACTACCCAAGAACAATATACTAGGACCAGATGGATTCACCACTGAATTTTATCAAACATTTAGAGAAGACATTATACCCATTCTCCTTAACTTTTTCCAAAAAACAGAAGAGGAGGGAATACTTCCAAACTCATTCTATGAAGCCAGCATCACTCTAATACACAAATCAGGAAAAGACACCAAAAAATAAGAAAACTACAGACCAAAATCCATGATGAACATAGATGCAAAAATATTCAACAAAATATTAGCAAACTGAATTCAAAAATACATCAAGAATATCATACACCATGATCAAGTGGGATTCATCCCAGGGATGCAAGGATGGTACAACATTCAAAAATCCATCAACATCATCCACTATATCAATAATAGGAAGGACAAAAATAACATAATCATCTCCATAGATGCTGAAAAAGCATTTGACAAAATTCAACACACATTCATGATAAAAACTCTGAACAAAATGGATATATTGCCCCTCAACATAATAAAGGCCATATATGACAAACCCACAGCCAACGTCATGCTTAACAGTGAAAAGCAGAAAGTTTTTCCTCTAAGACAGGAAATAAGACAAGGATGCCAACTCTCCCCACTTTTATTCAACATAGTACTGGCTGTCCTAGCCACAGCAATAAGATAACACAAAGAAATAAAAGGCATTCAGATTGGTAAAGAAGAAGGTAAACTGTCACTGTTGGCAGATGACATGATATTGTACATAAAAAGCCCGAAAGAATCCACTCCAAAACAACTGGAACTAATATCTAAATTCCACAAAGTTGCAGGATACAAAATTGACACATAGAAATCTGTTGCATTCCTGGAGACTTCCGGGAAGATGGCGACGTGAGCAGGGAGGCAGAAATCTCCTCCCAACACTATATTTATCTACGAAAATACAGTAAATACAACTATTCCTAAAAGAGAGACCAGAATACACAGGAAAGCGCACAGCATGCAGCTACATCCCAGAGGACTCGGCACCCCAAGAGGCGGGCAAGATATGGAGCCGTGACCCGGTGGGACCCAAGCACTCACCCACCCCAGCACACCGGCAGGAGGAGAGTATTCTGAGCCGGGAGGGAGTGGAAGTATACCCCACGAAATAACCAGCCCCAGTGATCTGCACGGGGAGCGCTAACACACATAGCGCAGTGTAGCAGAGATTGGAGAGACAGAGGGACAGGATCTGAGTGGGGAATGCTACAGGGTGCTTGCAGCCGGCTTCCGGGAAGGAAAAAAACAAAAAGAAAAGCACGCGCTTTCTTCAACAACCTTAAAGAGACAGGAGCCCAGCGGAGGAGCCGGATCGTCTGGCACACTCAAGCCAGCAGGCTGGGAGTCCTGGGAAGTTTTGGACCCCTTGGCTGGCGACTGGGAAAGGGTGGCCGCACATCGACTTCCCACAGAGATCAACAGCCTTCCATTCGTTCCCACCCTGGCTGGAGCTATAAATGGCCCTGCGGAGCAGCGCGGCCACAGCTGCGGAATAGTGGGGCAACAGCGCCGCCTACAGCATCCCCACAGAATCTACTCCCGGTGGGCATTTTTTTTTTTTGGTTTTTGTTTTGTTTTGTTTTTTGTTTTCTCTTATCTTTCTTTTTTCTTCTTTTTTTTCTCTCTTTCTTTCTTTTTCTTTTTCTCTTTTTAAAGTCTTAAAGAGCCCAGCTGACATACATGGCAACTACCAGCGACCACATCTATAACCATGAAAACAGAGAGGAATATGGCCCAGACTAAAATCAACCAGACAACCCCAGAAAGGGAGCCTGAAGGGATGGAAATGCACAGTCTTCCTGAAAAAGAATTCAGAATAAAAGTCATAACCATGCTGATGGACCTACAGAGAAATGTGCAAGAGCTGAGGGAGGAAGTGAGGGCAGTGAGGAAAGACAATGCAGAAATCAGACAAGTGAATGACGGGCTTAACAGCAGAATGGATGAGATGCGAGAGACTGTTAATGGAATAGAAATCAGAGAACAGGATTACAGAGAAGCTGAGGCAGAGAGAGATAAAAGGATTTCTAGGAATGAAAGAATATTAAGAGAACTGTGTGACCAATCCAAACGGAACAATATTCGCATTATAGGAGTACCAGAGGAAGAAGAGAGAGGAAAAGGGATAGAAAGTGTCTTTGAAGAAATAATTGCTGAAAACTTTCCCTCGCTGGGGAAGGAAATAGTCTTGCAGTCCAGGGAAGCCAACAGATCTCCCAACACAAGGGACCCAACGAAGACAACACCAAGACACGTAATAATTAAGATGGCAAAGATCAAAGATAAAGACAGAGTATTAAAGGCAGCTAGAGAGAGAAAAAAGATCACCTACAAAGGAAAACCCATCAGACTTCTCAACAGAAACCTTACAGGCCAGAAGAGAATGGCATGATATATTTAACGTTATGAAACAGAAGGGGAAGAATATTGTATCCAGCACGATTATCCTTTAAATATGATGGAGGGATTAAACAATTTCCGGGCACACGAAAGTTGAGAGAGTTTGCCTCTCATAAACCACCACTACAGGATATCTTAAACCGACTACTCTAGAGGGAAGCACCCCTAAGGCTAAAAAGATGTCACCAGAGAAAATAAAATCATAGCAAAGAAAGGAGACCATCCAAATACTAACTAAAGGCAAAGAATAAAACACCTACTATATAAAGAATGGAGAAGGAAGAATAAGAAGGGAGAGAAATAAAGAAACATCAGACTGTGTTTACAATAACGTAACAAGACAGTTAAGTTAGATTGTTAGATAGTAAAGAAGCAACCCTTGAACCTTTGGTAACCACGAGTCTAAAGCCAGCAATGGCAATAAGTACATATCTATCAATAATCACCCTAAATGTAAATGGACTGAATGCACCAATCAAAAGACACAGAGTAACAGATTAGATAAAAAAGCAAGACCCATCTATGTGCTGCCCACAAGAGACCACCTCAAACCCAAAGGTATACACAGACTAAAAGTGAAGGGATGGAAAAAGATATTTCATGCATACAACAAAGAGAAAAAAGCAGGTGTTGCAGTACTTGTATGAGACAAAATAGACTTCAAAACGAAGAAAGTAGCAAGAGATAAAGAAGGACATTAGATAATGATAAAGGGGTCAGTCCAGCAAGAGGATATAACCATTATAAATGTACATGCACCCACACAGGAGCGCCGACACATGTGAAACAAATACTAACAGAATTAAAGGAGGAAATATAAAGTAATGCATTCATTTTAGGAGACTTCAACACACCACTGACTCCAAAGGACAGATCAACCAGACAGAAAATAAGTAAAGACACAGAGGCACTGAACAACACACTAGAACAGATGGACCTAACAGACATCTACAGAACTCTGCACCCAAAAGCAACAGGATACACATTCTTCTCAAGTGCACATTGAACATTCCAGAATAGACCACATACTAGGCCACAAAAAGAACCTCAGTAAATTCAAAAATATTGAAATCCTACCAACCAACTTCTCAGATCACAAAGTTATAAAACTAGAAATAAATTTTAAAAAGAAATCAAAAGGGTCACCAATACATGGAGACTTAACAGCATTCTCCTAATTAATCAATGGCTTAACAACCAAATCAAAACAGAAATCAAAGAATATATGGAGACTAATGACAACAACAACACAAAGCTACAACTTCTGTGGGACGCAACGAAGGCAGTCCTAAGAGGAAAGTATATTTCAATCCAGGCCTATTTAAAGAAGGAAGAACATTCCCAAATGAATAGTCTAAAGACACAGTTACTGAAATTGGAAAAAGAAGAACAAATGAGGCCCAAAGTCACCAGAAGGAAGGACATAATAAACATTAGAGAAGAAATAAGCAAAATTGAGAAGAATAAAACAATAGAAAAAATCAATGAAATCAAGAGCTGGTTCTTTGAAAAAATAAACAAAATAGATATACCCCTAGCCAGACTCATTAAGAGAAAAAGAGAATCTACACGCATAAACACAATCAGAAATGAGAAAGGAAAAATAACGACAGACCCCACAGAAATGCAAAGAATTATAAGAGAATATTATGAGAATCTATATGCTAACAAGCTGGAAAACATAGAAGAAATGGACAACTTTTTAGAAAAATACAACCTCCCAAGACTGACCAAGCAAGAAACAGAAAAACTAAACAGACCAATCACCAGCAACGAAATTGAATCAGTAATCAAAAAACTACGCAAGAACAAAACCCCTGGACCTGATGGATTCACCTCTGAATTCTACCAGACATATAGAGAAGAAATAACACCCATTCTCCTTAACGGTTTCCAAAAAATAGAAGAGGAGGGAATACTTCCAAACTCATTCTATGAAGCCATCATCACTCTAATACCAAAACTGGGCAAAGACCTCACCAAAAAAGAAAATTACAGACCAATATCCCTGATGAATGTAGATGCAAAAATACTCAACAAAATATTAGCAAACCGAATTCAAAAATACATCAAGAGGATCATACACCATGATCAAGTGGGATTCATCCCAGGGATGCAAGGATGGTACAACATTCGAAAATCCATCAACATCATCCACCAAATAAACAAAAAGAAGAATGAAAACCACATGATCATCTCCATAGATGCTGAAAAAGCATTTGACAAAATTCAGCATCCATTCCTGATTAAAACTCTCAACAAAATGGGTATAGATGGCATGTACCTCAACATCATAAAGGCCAAATATGACAAACCCACAGCTAACATCATACTTAACAGCAAGAAGGTGAAAGCTATTCATCTAAGATCGGGAACAAGACAGGGATGACCACTCTCTCCACTGTTATTCAACATAGTACTGGAGGTCCTAGCCATGGCAATCAGACAAAACAAAGACATACAAGGCATCCAGATTGGTAAGGAAGAAGTCAAATTGTCACTATTTGCAGATGACATGATACTGTACATAAAAAAACCCTAAAGACTCCATTCCAAAACTACTAGAACTAATATCTGAATTCAGCAAAGTGGCAGGATACAAAATTAACACAGAGAAATCTGTTGCTTTCCTATACACTAACGATGAACTAACAGAAAGAGAAATCAGAAAAACAATTCCATTCACAATTGCATCAAAAAGAATAAAATACCTAGGAATAAACCTAACGAAGGAAGTGAAAGACCTGTACTCTGAAAACTACAAGACACTCCTAAGAGAAATTAAAGAGGACACTAACAAATGGAAATGCATCCCATGCTCTTGGCTAGGAAGAATAAATATTGTCAAAATGGCTATACAACCTAAAGCAATCTACAGATTCAACGCAATCCCTATCAAACTACCAACAGCTTTCTTCAATGAACTCGAACAAATAATTCTAAAATTCATATGGAACCACAAAAAACCCTGAATAGCCAAAGCAATCCTGAAAAGGAGGAATAAAACAGGGGGAATTATGCTCCCTGACTTCAAGCTCTACTACAAAGCCACAGTAATCAAGACAATTTGGTATTGGCACAAAAACAGACCCACAGACAAGTGGAATAGAATAGAAAATCCAAACCTTAACCCAAACATATACAGTCAATTAATCTTTGATAAAGGAGCCTTGGATATACAATGGGGAGATGACAGCCTCTTCAGCAGCTGGTGTTGGAAAAACTGGACAGCTTACATGTAAGAAAATGAAACTGGACTACTGTCTAGCCCCATGCACAAAGGTAAACTCAAGGTGGATCAAAGACGTGAATGTAAGTCATGAAACCATAAAACTCTTAGAAAAAAACATAGGCAAAAATCTCTTGGACGTAAACATGAGCTACTTCTTCATGAACATATCTCCCAGGGCAAGGGAAACAAAAGCAAAAATGAACAAGTGGGACTATATCAAGCTGAAAAGCTTCTGTACATCAAAGGACACCATCAGTAGAACAAAAAGACATCTTACAGTTTGGGAGAATATATTCATAAAAAAACGTATCTGATAAAGGGTTGACATCCAAAATATATAAAGAACTCATGCACCTTAACAAACAAAAAGCAAATAATCCAATTAAGAAATGGGCAGAGGACATGAATAGACACTTCTCCAAAGAAGAAATTCAGATGGCCAACAGGCACATGAAAAGATGCTCCACATCGCTAATCATCAGAGAAATGCAAATTAAAACCACAATGGGATATCACCTTACACCAGTGAGAATGGCCAACATGCAAAACACAAACAACAACAAATGTTGGTGAGGATGTGGAGAAAAGGGAACCCTCCTACACTGCTGGTGGAACTGCAAATTAGTTCAACCATTGTGGAAAGCAGTATGGAGGTTCCTCAAAAAACTCAAAATAGAAATACCTTTTGTCCCAGGAATTCCACTCCTAGGAATTTACCCCAAGAAAACAGGATCACAGATTCAAAAAGATATATGCACACCTAGTTTTACCACAGCATTATTTACAATAGCCAAGACATGGAAGCAACCTAAGTGCCCATCAGTAGATGAATGGATAAAGAAGAGGTGGTACAGATACACAATGGAGTATTATTCAGCCATAAGAAGAAAACAGATCCTATCATTTGCAACAACATGGGTGGAGCTAGAGGGTATTATGCTCAGTGAAATAAGCCAGGCAGAGAAAGATAAGTGCCAAATGATTTCACTTATCTGTGGAGTATAACAACAAAGGAAAAACTGAAGGAACAAAACAGCAGCAGACTCACAGACCCCAAGAATGGACTAACAGTTATCAAAGGAAAGGGGTTGGGGAGGGTGGGTGGGAAGGGAGGGATAAGGGGATTAAGGGGTGTTATGATTAGTGCACATAATATAGGGGGAGCCTGGGGGAGGAAGTATAGTACAGAGGAGACAAATAGTAACTCTATAGCATCTTATTGCACTGATGGACAGTGACTGTAATGGGTATGTGGTGGGGTCTTGATAATAGGGGGAAATATAGTAACCACAGTGTTGCTCATGTGAATCCTGAGCATAAGATTGTATACCAATGATACCTTAATTAAAAAATATATGTATATACACAATACATTTTATGTATTGTATATACTCTATATATTTTCTATATTATGTTATGTATATTTATACTTTATATATTTTCTGTCATATATTATGTATACATTTTTAGTTTTATTTATAAACATATAATATATAACATATTTTTACATATTTTATAACTAATACATGTATCTAAAATAATATATGCTCTAATTATATAATATATTAAATTGTATGTTATATATATATATATATACAAAGAGACTGACAGAGAGAGAGGAAGGGAGGGAGAGAGTGATGTACACACACACACACACACACACACACACACAAACATCCTATTGGTTTTGCTTCTCTGGAGACCCCTGATTAACATAAGGGGTGTTATAGCAGCTTGATCAATTTTCAGTGACTCACAATGAGCCTGATGATGGGCCATTGAATGGTTCTGCTGTAGCAATTATATTTACTCAGAGGGACTCTGACACCAAGGGCATCAGCAGGTGATATAAATAACCAAGCCTGAAACTCCCACCAGCTGACCTCCCTTGTTGTCAGTGGGACCTTCAGGGCAACAGTGGTTTTCCAGCCAAGCCATCAATTCTGATAGGGGGAAGCAAGGGGAGCAATAGTGATAGGTATGGAGTTTGGATTTTCTTTGTTCAGGGTTAATCTATCCTCTCAAGACCGGAAATAAATTTATACATTGCAGTAGGATCCCCAGGGGAAATTATTAGAACTAATAATGATTCAACAAGCTTTCAGGATACAAAATCAATATACAGAGATCTGTTGCATCACTATATACTAACAAAAAGCTAACAGAAAGGGAAATCAGGAAAACAATTGCATTTACAATTATTTCAAAAAGAATAAAATACCTAGGAATAAACCTAACCAAAGAGGTGAAAGATATATGCTCTGAAAACTACAAGACACTGATGAAAGAAATTGAAGGAGACACAAATAAATGGAAGTCTATCTCCTGCTCATTGTCAGGAAGCTTTAAGATTGTCAAAATGGCAACCCTGCTCAAAGCAGTTTACAGAGTCAATGAAATCCCTATCAAATATCCATGGCATTTTTCAATGAACCTAAAATTTATATGGAACCACAAAAGACCCCAAATAGCCAAAGCAATCTTGAGAAAGAAGAACAAAGCTGGTGTATAATGCTCCCTGACTTCAAGCTATACTACAAAGCTACAGTAGTCAAAACAGTATGGTACTGGCTCAAGAACAGGCCCATAGATCAATAGAATGGGGTAGATAGCCCAGAAATAAACCCATCCACTTATGGTCAATTAATTTATGACAAAGGAGGCAAGAATATACTATGGGGAAAGACAGTGCTTTTCTTATACATCACATCCTCCTAAAAGAACAATCCCCTGCCATAGTCATGGAGTAGCTTCCACCTGCAACTCTTTCTGGCCTTTGGTAGGGTGAAATCAGCTAAGAGGACATGGACCTACCATTACCTTTTTCCTTTTTCTCAGCTATGATAAAGCTTAATTTCTGGGGCTTACTTCTTTAAAGAGAATCCTTATTTTTAAAGTTCCAGATGTAAAATCCATTATTTTTTAATTAGGAAAGCATTGATTTTTATTCCTTTAAATGTTTATTTAAAAATTTTTAATGCTGAGAGGTATTTAACATGTAAATTATTACTCTCCATTTAAGAAGCTATTTGGTAAAGATTCTAATGAGTCATTAAAACATTTGACATAATAATCAAAATTCCAAGAAAAGTCTAGAGTCTAAAGGTTTTCATGATAGATCTACAGAACCATAGAAAGCAACTTAATAGCTAAAAATAGGAGAATGGCTTGATAAATTGCTACAGAGAAATTATCAGTTTCATTAAATAGGATATAACCATTAAAAGTGATAATTACAAGAATTATGTAGCCACCTGAAAACATAGAGGAAAAAATCAGAACATAAATTGTGTTTCTGCTATGACTATAAGTTAAAATGAAGTGTGTAGTCTGGCAAGAACTGAAAAGAAATATGGAAAAGTAATTTATTTTAAGGTGGTGGAATCTGAATCATTTTAAAATTTTTATTTTCACTTATTCATTTATTTCAAAAGGCATCATGGTATAGGCAGTGGCTATTAAACTTTTTGACTACAACTTGTGACCAAAAATACATTTTATATCATTAAGGAATGTGTCTACCCCCGTACAGATGCACACCACACACACACACACACACACACACACACAAATGCTCATCATATAAACTGTATTTCATTATATTATCTTTATCAGATACATAATTTTCGCATTTTATCATCTGTAAATTGTGTGTTACACAGTGTTACAGTTGATGGGATCTTGCACTTATAATTGTGAACATTCTTTTTCTTTCTTAGAGGTACATAAATTAATGTTGCATCTCATAATTAATGGTTCCAGAATTGATAAAATATGGCAAGAAATGTTTCATGATATAATTACCACATATGACGTATTATGATATTATCTCATCTGTTCTACTTTGTATCTCTTTTTTCAATGTTGGAAACAGAAGTTGGCAAACTATGGTTATTTTTTAGTGTGGCCCAAGAGCTAAGAATCGTTTTTACATTTTTAAGTATTTGGAAAAGAGAAAAGAATATTTCACAATATAAAACAATAAGAAGAAATTCAAATTTCAGTGTCATAAATTTTTCTTGGAACCCAGCCACCCACTCACTTATATATTGTCTGTGACTACTGAAAAGGCCAATTTGAGTAGCTGTGACAGAAACCATATAACCACAAAGCCTGAAATATTTATTACATGTCCCTTTGCCAATGCAGACTCTGCACAGTGGATTGTAGTTCACTGTTTAAAACAGCTCTGATGTAATGGCAGGAACACAGAGATGAAGATTTGAATTCAAATTCTGGCTCCACCATTGCTTCTACCTTTGCATTTATAAGATGTGCACAATGCCCACCTGATGGTGTTACTGTGAGTTTTGTGTGATCATTTGTCTGTAACGTTTTGCCCATGGTAGGTGCTTGACAAATGAAGGGTTTTCTCCTTTTCCCTGTAAATTTTGCTTGAGCCAAAGCTCCCGCTCTTCTCCATTTAGATTGCTGATGATTACTGCCCTGCTGTCACCCCCTCTACAGGGTAGTCTCAAGGGCAAAGTCCAAAGTGGCCTTCCTCAAGTGTGAAATGTTTGACGTTCTATTTTATCCTAAAAATTCAGGGGGATTTTTCATTTTATTCCAAAGTATATTCATGTTTGTTTCAACATAAAAGTAATTTTTAGATTGGGCAAATGGATGTGCCTGGGACCACGCATTTGCCTTGGGACTTTGCTCACTGTCATGCATCTACATTTCTCAGTTTGGAAAGCACAGGTTTATGCAATGAGATTTGTTGTTATTGTCATTATTTTAAGATCTTTCTTTCCCAGAATTCCCCTTTGTCAGTTGATTGATGTTGAACAGGAGTGAAGAGAGGCTATTTTTAAAGGTTGGGCCTCAGAATGGAAGGCGTAAGTACCTAGGAAGAATCGATAAAACCTAAGATCAGTCCTGAGCTTGCAAGTGCAAAGCTGAGTTTTTCCAGAGTTCCCCGAAGCAGATTAGCTGAACTTTCTCAGATGATGAAGCTCACAAGAGACTCAGACCAGAGGTAATTTAATAATTTGCAAAGAGAAGTTATCAAGCACACTGGAATAGTATCATTGCTTTCTCTCCCTACAAAGTTATATGAAACACCAAATCATAGCCAGAGGGCTGCTTGCTGAGCATAGAATCAGAGGAGTATCTGAATGATATCAGTGCTTATTGTATCAAACAAGAAAGGCTTGTGCTTGCCATCACCATTTGGGTGAGTGCCTGTCAATTATACCAAAATACTCATCAGTCAACATCCCCTATACCCAATGCTAAAGGTAGCTGACACATTCTTAATCTTGGTGTTTTCCCCTTTTCTTGATTCCATGACAATTACCCTCTTCCCTCCATCCACACTTCTGTTTAGTCATTCCTTCTTCAGATGTTAAAACTATTCATTAACCTTTTTCAAAGCGTATCTTATAGAATGACAAGGTTGAAAATTTTGCATAAAGTGAGGTTAAATTGTTGCTACTTCAGGACTTCTCAGTCTTTATGTGTGATGTGAATCATGAACCTCCAAGAAGGGATTTCTACCATGTGGCATGTCTCAAACTTGTTTGAACATCTTTTATTTAACAGAGCATCTCTGAAGACTTACAGAAGTGGAAAATACTGGCCTCCAGTTCCCTTGCCTTTACATTTGTTCATATCTTGATAGTGTTATAGAGTCTATTCCTACATTCAGCCTGAAGGAATCCTACCTTGTTAGACAGACTTCTGTAGGAAGGTAATTTATTTGTTTTATATTAAATCCATTTGCTTAAATTTTCTAATCATGATAGGGTCACCTAACCAACGTAGCCATATACCAGGATGGATATGTTGTTTGTTTGTTTACTAAGAAAGTAATAACCATTTTTGAAAAATAAATAATCCAAAGGAAGGGTAACCCATATCCCCATCATGCTACTTAAACCATGTACAAAAAAAAATCTAAGAACTTACTTTGTATGCTTTTAAAGTTTCCCCCAATAAATAACTTTTTTAAAAAAAACTTACATCTTTCATTTAAAAAATAATTAAAATGGAAAGTACTTAATTTTTGTTGTTTTGACATTCATGTCTGCTTCTAAAATCATCAATTTAGAAATTCCAAGAGGCTGTCTAATAATCCTTTGCCAAACATACAGGTAGTGCCTAATCCATATGATTACCTGCTACTATATTCAAAGCCAGTTCCAAGAAAGAGGAAAACACATTTATTGCCATCAGTTACTCCTTTTTGAGTTTGTCTCTTCCCCCACAATGCTTAACTTCTTTCCTGCAGCATTTGGGGAAAGGAAGGAATGTCTCAGGTCTACTTCTGTTTAAATCAGTGCAGCTTCTCTGCTATCTGGCTCCTACCTCACCTCCTAGGGTCCTATTGGGCTGCTGTTCATTTCGCTATTGGTCACTGCCTAGAATTTTGAGATGCAGAGTCAACTGACTTCACCAGGGGGATCAGGGAGGGAAAGCTACAATTCCCTTGTGGTTATAGAATTTTACTGGATGTTTGTGGGTTTAAAAAAAGAGAAATTTCAGTTCAGAATAAAACAGGAAACAATTTTAAATTTACAATTTTATTAGACACCACTGTTCTTCTAAAAGCAGATTTCCTTATTACTGTGCATTTCTCAAACCAGGCCTGCTGCTATGTTGGTGGGAGCTGTCTCTCCTTTTTCTGTCTCCTTAGAGACCAGCTTAATGTCCCCAAATTGCTGCTTCTAGTGCAGAGCAATTTATCCATCTAATCCAGTGGTTCTCCCTGTGAGCAGTTTTGTCTCCCCACCCCCAGGGGACATTTGTCAATGTCTGAAAATATTTTTGATTATCACAGCTGGGCATGGAGGGTCTATGGGCAGCAGTAGGTAGAGGCCAAGTGTGCTGCTAAACATTCCACAGTGTACAGGACAGCTTCCCATAACACAGAACTATCCAGCCTAAAATGGCAGTAGTGTGGATGTTGAGAAACTGATCTAATTCCAAACCACTCCAACCAAACTAGGATCAGGGAATAAATCTGCAAATCCAGATACTGATTAAAGTGTTTTGCTAAATAACAGGACATTTACTCCAAGACTCTACTCCCAGCAATATAAGGGATCAGCAAACATTTTGAAGTTATGATTCTTTCTTTAGTATATTCTTACTCAATTTTTGAACTGAGTTATGCCTACCAATTATTTTTAAAGTAGGAGAAGCAGTAAAAACATTTATACTTCTCCTGTTAGAAAAAAATCCCTTACAATTGGGGCTATTTTATTCCAGTTACAATTATGTCTAAACTGCTTTTCTTCTGTGTAAGTGTAAATCTTTCTTTTTCTGCAGTCTTATTAATAGAGATACTGAGCTGAGCATTCTGCTAGTGACAGAAAACTCCCATGGCTGGGTGGCTCTGCAGCTGTAGACACTGAAAGATTAGTGCTAAGGTTAGGAAATGGCTAATTTTTGTAGTTTATTTCATGTGGGTGTTGTGTACATCTTATCATGATGCTTGCCTTATATTATTGTAATTTCCTGGTTACCTATAGGACACACCACTCTCTCCACCACACGTCCCTTCATTTGTCAGGAAAGGCATCTTAAATCCCAGCACAGTGACTGCCCCACAGAAAGCCCTCAACAGTTGTTTGCTGAATAAATACACGAATAAATTGCTCAGTAGAATCAGGAAGAAATAAAAGAACATAGTCCAAGTTGAGGTTGAGGTATAATGAAGGACTTGCATTAATTATGCATATCTGGACAGGATACCCCATTTAAGTTCCAGCCACATGAACGTGAAGTTTCATAATACTAATTCCTTTAGAGAGTAATTTTTAAAAAGAGATTTCTTTTTAATCTAGTTCCTCTGGTCCCATTTACTCACAGAAACAAAATAGCAAATCTAAAAAATGTACATATACATACAGACGTATTTTAACTGTATCTGGGACCCGTAGGGTTCTCAGACTTGAGCGCATATCAGACATGCATGTGGAGCCATTGAGATACAGAATTCCAGGCTCTAGCCCCCAAGATCTTGAACACTATGATGTGAGGCCCAGAAAATTGGCATTTATAAAGAAACACACACTGTGATTCTGAGGCAGTTTATTTGGAGTCTCATTCTGAGAAACATTCTTTGTTATAATCCCTCATAACCTAAGGTAGGTCTTAGAGAGATTGGGAGAGTTTTCTAAAAGTAACTATAACAATAAGGCACATTCCCAGACTTCAGCCTAGTGATATTTCACCTCATTTACCAGTAAGACGTGCCTTTCAGGAGGAATGTGGCTGAAGGTCCTTAAATCCTGTCTACCCATAGTCTGAACAGTCATGTTCTGACTGGAGAGGAGAATAAGTCCACCCACAGGTTAATTTAACTGGCCCAGCTTAGATCAAAGTGGGGCTACAGACAAGCAGAGTTCATTGAAGTCGGCTGAGAAGGTAGATGGAGACTTCTAAAGGAGTTCTAAGTAAATTCCAAATGCCTGTAAGGGCTCTGAACAGAGGTTGCTATCACTATTAATTTTAGCTCATTTAATTTCAAAACACAGGGTTTTACTGAGGCTTAATAACTTGTTTTATTCATATTACTTGTATGTTCAAAAGTCATCAGTTGATTTAATGAGATGGAATGAAGAGGGAAGAGAAGAATAAAAGAGAGAAGAGAAGATCTCCCTCAGTAGCTAGGTGAGGGCTTGTAGAAAGAAAAGAAGGTGAAACACGATCCGAGTCTGCCTGGAGTCTAAGAGAAGGCCAGATGGTCTATCTTGTGGCCCCTGCCCCACGAACGGACAACAGCGCCAAGGAAGGTGAGGTGCCAGCCCATGTCTGACTCGGCGAGTTATCTGCCAGACTTCTCAGGCACCTGCGTCCTTCCTCTTCACGGGTTCCCAAGATTGAAGAGCACTCGGACCACTTCCACACCTACCATTCATGATATGTACTTGCTCTTCACACTCCTCATCCAGCTCAAGCTGTAAGGAGCAGGGGCTTTGCTCTGCTCACTGCTGTCTCCTCAATATTTTTAATCGCCCAAAGACATAGTTCTTGATGTTCTGAATAAAAGAATACATAAACAAACACCAAATCCAACAACTGAAGATCTCACAACGAAAAATGTTGTTCCAAGCAACAGGCAGTAAGTTCTAAGAGGGACACCTGGAAAAATAGTAAAAAGGCTACAGTTTCCTGACAAGCTTTATTTTTCTTACTTCTAATAGAAACACACTCAATCTGATACAAACTGAATTCTGGTAATTATAGGTAAATGATAGGAATGCAGGTACAAGCTTAAAGGGACAAAAGTTGTGATATATGTTAAGGACAAAGGAAAATAGCAAACAGCTTCATTAGAATGTCTTCATTCCTGTGAGTTTGGAAAAAGTAAACATCAAAATAATAATATTTGGAAAGTGAACTTCATAAAACAAAAGATGGAAAGTAATGATTCACCTAAATACTTCATCTTCAAAGATGATTTATAATTGAGTATGTTGACATTACCTCTCCTAGGGTTTTTGACTTCTTTGAGAAGGTGTATGGGAAATCTTTTCAAATTAAATGGGAATTTATTTGGCCAAAATATTTGTAAGGTCTGAAGACACCATTTGTGCAGTCCCCTTCCTTCAACGCTAAAAGTTCATTCTTTTTCTTAAAATTTTTATTTTTATGTGTCTCTGTATTTCTTGGTCCTGGAGCAAAAAGTATGGTCCCTTTCCAAGCAGGGGGTGGTGGGCATTTCAAGCTGTAAATTCATGCTCTGTCTACAGTGTTTCTTAGTTTATTGTTTAGCATTCAAGTCATTGCATGTTGCTGATAACTCAAAAACAGCAAAACTGACATATTTTACAGGCTTGCACTGAATCTTATTAAAATAAGACAAAGGCAAAAAAATATGCTTATTTTTCCAGGAAAAGAAAATAACTGGAGAAAGTCCCCTTAAAAATGTTAAAGATGTAATGAAAAAGCATTCACTAAAACTGTTTGGTTATCAAAATTTAGCAGGTGACATTAAAGTGTGAACACATATATTTGGTGTATTTTTAAACGGCAAAACTAACTTAGTATTTTTTTTAAGTTTATTTTGTTATCATTAATCTACAATTACATGTGCAATATTATGGTGATTAAACTACCCACTTCATCAGGTCCCCCCCACCAACCCCATTACAGTCACTCTCCATCAGCATAGTGAGATGCTATAGAGTCACTACTTGTCTTCTCTGAGTTGTACAGCTCTCCCCATGCACCCCCAACATTACATCTACTAATCGTAATGCCCCTTTTTCCCCCTTGTCCCTCCCTTCCCACCCATCCTCCCCAGTCCCTTTCCCTTTGGTAACTATTAGTCCGTTCTTGGGTTCTGTGAGTCTGCTGCTGTTTTGTTCCTTCACTAACTTAGTATTTTTAAATGGTAGTTTTTCCTGTGGAATTAACAAAGTAGATTCTTTCATGGGTTTGTTGTTTTGTCAAGCAAATTAGCCAAAAACTAAAAGTTATCCTAGACTTTGTTTTTGGAAATCTTAATTTCCATTCCTTCACTTGGTAGAATTTGGCCCTGTTTCAGACAGTATATCACAAGGATATTCTCCTCTTTAAATTTTACAGTTTGGGGTTTTATATATAGGTCTAAATGCTTCAAACCTGAGTCCAATAGCTCAATAGACCCATGTGGCTCCTGTTGAGATCCAAAATCATGATCTGTGTCATTCCCCAGAAGCTTAATGAATAAAACATTTGATGGAAGGCCTGAAAAGTTGTGACATTTAAAAGCTTAACAGGAACAAGACCTCCTAGACCACTTAGTCCATTAATTGAAGACCTCAACTCATCATGCATGGCCTAAGCAATCATCAGTTCTGGCTAGAGAATTAGGTGCTGGATTCTTGGTTCATAGCACATATATACTTGATATACACATTTAGATTGACATAGAGTTTTTATTCTCGATACGTGTACATGATCATCCTAAGTAATGTGGAACTGCAAAGAATGGATGACTAAGCCAAAAATATTCTCAGGATAGATCAACCCTTGAATCTGTTGATTTTTGGCTTTTCAATCATATTTACTATCTTGAGGACTTCTTAGCTATGTTGAACACTTCTTCCACCCCCCGTCTCACCAGGACAGCAGGAGAAAGCAAGAGTGAGAGAAAGAACTCTGGGTCAACAAGGATTTTTACCTCATTTCTGGACTCAAGAGGCAATCTGAAAGAATTTAGATGTCAAAAAAGTCCAATTTTAAGAAATTTCTGATTGGCTTAAGAGGGTAGAATTAAAGTATTTTTAATTTGGATTTTCTGGTAATTTCTGAGTGTATTTTATATGATATACTCTGCATATGATGACTACAGCTTTCTCTATATTTTCCACATCCCTCCCTCCCCCAGCACTCAGGAAATGACTTTTATGTTTTCATGAGTAGTTAATATAAGTACTGTGAATGTGCTGTCTGCCTTCCTCTACTCTAAAAAAAATTTTTTAATCAGGTTATTAAGTAGTCAATAAGATATTGTTGAATACATCTTAAGATTCAACTCATTCCATAAATATTCTGCATTTCTCTTTGCCAATGACTTATCTAAAATTTTTATTTTAGTGAATAACTATGTGTTTGCTTATTTAATTTTAATCCCCATTATAGTTGCTATATAGCTCTCTCTTGTAGTCATAGTGGTTTGAATATTGAGATAGTTTATTTGACAAAAGTTCTGCTTCTAAATTATGTCTTTTCCTAATGACTTATTTTTTAAAGACTTGTTTTGACAAATTGAAGTCAGTCCTAAAAAGATAAAAATTGAGATGGTTTCTTGTTATAAATTTTGAAGTTCCTTGTTATATTCTGGATACAAGTCTCTTATGAGATATATTATTTGTAAATATTTTCTTCTAGTCTGTAGTTTGTCTTTTTCTTTTCTAAACAGCATCTTTTGAGCAGAAGTTTTAAGTTTTGTGAGTTCAATATATCAAATTTTTCTTTTATAACTTATGCCTATAAATCATATATCATGGCATAGCATTTATTTTATGGCTCATGCCTATATCCTATGAAATCTTAGCCTAATCCCATATCACAAGGATATTTTCCTCTTGAAATTTTACAGTTTGGGGTTTTATATATAGGTCTCTGATCAGTTTTAAGTTAATTTTTATATGTGATGGGTGGTATAGCTCCAAGTTCAGCATTTTGCCTATGGGTATCTGAATGTCCCAGCACCATTTGCTGAAAAGACTATTCTTGCCTCCACTGAATTGCTTTTGCACCTCTGTCAAAAATCAATTGTATATATATGTGTTTGTCTATTTGGGTGCTTTTTATTCTTTGACATTGATCTGTTTGTCTGTCTTGATGCCAGTATTTCACTGTCTTGATTACTGTAACTTTATAATAAGCATTGATAACAATTAGTGTTAGTCCTCTAATTTTGTGTTTCATTCTCAAATTTATTTTGGCTAGTTGGTCCTATGCATCTTTATGAATTTCAGGATCAGTTTATTAATTTATAATTAAAAACCTGCTCACATTTTCATTGAAATTGTGTTAAGTCTGGAGATCAACTTGGAGAGAATTGAGATCATAACAATATTGAGTCTTCCAACCCAGACAGTAGATAGCTTCATCAGTTCTTCTAAGCAGTGTTACATAGTTTTCAGTATAAATGTCTCATATATTTTTTACAGATTTATCCCTAAGTATTTCATATTTCTATTATAAATAGATGCTATTATAAATAATTTTGTGTTATTTCTCTTTCTGATTGTTTATTGCTACTATATAGGAACACAATTTAATTTGTTCATCAATTTTATATTCTGCTGTCCTGCTAAATTTATTCATTCAGGTAGTTTATTTTGTAGATAACATCAAATTTTTCACTCAGATGATGATGTCATCTGAGAAAAAGATAAGAAAGATACTTCTGTCTTTCAATCTTGATGAGTTTTATTCCTTTTACTTGCCTTATTGCACTAACTAGAATATCCAGTACAATGTTGAATAGAACTGGGAAGAGTGGACATCCTTCTCTTGTTCCTGATCTTAGAGGGAAATCATTTGGTCTTTCACCAGGTAAGTATGATGTGAGATATAGTTTTCATTGATGCCCTTTATAGGGTTGAGGAAATTACTTCTATTTCTAATTTACTGAGAGTTTTTAAATCAATATAGATGAAAGTTGGATTTTATCAAGTGCTTTTATGGATATTTTGGGATGATCATATAATTTTTCTTCTGTAGTTAGTTAATATGGTTAATTACATTAATTTTCAAGTGATAACCTTGTTTCTCTGGGATAAATCCAAGTAGATCGTTATATACCATCTTTCTCACATATTTTTGGATTTAATTTGCAACTTTTTTTGGTTTAGCACTTTGGCATCTATTTTCATAAGAAATTTGACCTGTCATTTTCTTTCCTTGTAATGGTTTTAGAACCAAGGTAATACCGGCTTTATAGAATGAGTTAGGAAGTAGTACTTCCTATTGGAAGAGTTTGTATTGAAATGGTATTATTTCTTAAATGTTTGGTAGATTCACCAGTGAAACCATCTAAGGTTTTCTTTGGAGAAGGTGTTGAATTCCAACTGCAGCTTATTTAATAAATATAGAGCTAGTTAAATCACCTATTTCTTCTTAAGTGAGCTTACATTGTTTGTGTCTTAAAAGGGATTTGTCAATTACATATAAGTCATTGAAATTTTTGGCACAAAGTTGGTCATAATATTTCCTTACTATACTTTTAATATCCATATATCCATATATTGGTAGGGATGTCACCTCTCTCATTTCTGTATTTTCTTTTGCCTGATCAATCTGCCTAAAGGTTTGTAAATATTAATCTTCTCAAACAACCAGCTCTTAGTTTCATTTTTTCTTTTGTTTTCTATTTATTAATTTCTGCTCTAACTTATATTACTTCTTTTCTTCTAATTATTCAGGGTTTTTTTTTCTTTCATTTAAAATAATGTATGCAGGTGGAATTAGAGGTCATTCGAGACCTTTCTTCCTTTCTCACATAGACATTTACTGCTGTAAATTTCCGCCATGTATAGCTTTAGTGGCATTCCACAGATTTTGATGTGTTGTGTTTCCATTTGCATTCAGTTCAAAATACATTCTAATTTCCTTTTGGTTTCTCTTGGACCATAGGTTATTTATGAGTGTGTTTTTCTTAGTTTCAAAATATTTGGGGTTTTCCTGTATATATTTATGTTATTGATTTCCAATTTATTTCCACTGTGGTTAGAGAAATATTTTAATCGTAATGCCCCTTTTACCCCTTGTCCCTCCCTTCCCACCCATCCTCCCCACTCCCTTTCCCTTTGGCAAGTGTTAGTCCATTCTTGGGTTCTGTGAGTCTGCTGCTGTTTTTTTCTTTCAGTTTTTTTCTTTGCGCTTATGCTCCACATATGAGTGAAATCATTTGATATTTGTCTTTTTCCGCATGGCTTATTTCACTGAGCATAATACCCTCTAGCTCCATCCATGTTGTTGCAAATGGTAGGATTTGTTGTCTTCTTATGGCTGAATAATATTCCATTGTGTATATGTACCACCTCTTCTTTATCCATTCATCTACTGATGGACACTTAGGTTGCTTCCATTTCTTGGCTATTGTAAATACTGCTGCGATAAACATAGGGGTGCATCTGTCTTTTTCAAACTGGGCTGCTGCATCCTTAGGGTAAATTCCTAGGAGTGGGATTTCTGGGTCAAATGGTATTTCTATTTTGAGTTTTTTGAGGACCCTCCATACTGCTTTCCACAATGGTTGAACTAATTTGCATTCCCACCAGCAGTGTAGGAGGGTTCCCTTTTCTCCACATCCTTGCCAACATTTGCTGTTGTTTGTGTTTTGGATGTTGGCCATCCTTACTGGTGTGAAGTGATATCTCATTGTGGTTTTAATTTGCATTTCTCTCATGATTAGTGATGTGGAGCATCTTTTCATGTGATTCTTGGCCATATGCATTTCTTCTATGGAGAAGTGTCTATTCATATCCTCTGCCCATTTCTTAATTGGATTATGTGCTTTTTGTTGAGGTGTGTGAGTTCTTTATATATTTTGGATGTCAACCCTTTATCGGATATGTCATTTATGAATATATTCTCCAATACTGTAGGATGTCTTTTTGTTCTACTGATGGTGTCCTTTGCTGTACAGAAGCTTTTCATCTTCATATAGTCCCACTTGTTCATTTTTGCTTTTGTTTCCCTTGCTCGGGGAGATATGTTCATGAAGAAGTTGCTCATGTTTATGTCCAAGAGGTTTTTGCCTATATTTTTTTCTAAGAGTATTATAGTTTCATGACTTACATTCAGGTCTTTGATCCACCTTGAGTTTACCTTTGTGTATGGGGTTAGACAGTAGTCCAGCTTCATTCTCTTGTAGCTGTCCAGTTTTTCCAACACCAGCTGCTGAAGAGGCTGTCATCTCCCCAATGTATATATAAGGCTCCCTTATCAAACATTAATTGACTGTATGTGTTTGGATTGATGTTTGGATTTTCAATTCTATTCCACTGATCTGTGGGTCTGTTTTTGTGCCAATACCAAATTGTCTTGATTACTGTGGCTTTGTAGTAGAGCTTGAAGTCAGGGAGTGTAATTCCCCCTGTTTTATTCCTCCTTCTCAGGATTGCTTTGGCTATTCAGGGTCTTTGGTAGTTCCATATGAATTTTAGAACTATTTGTTCCAGTTCATTGAAGAATGCTGTTGGTAGTTTGATAGGGATTGCGTTGAATCTGTAGATTGCTTTAGGTAGTATAGCCATTTTGACAATATTTATTCTTCCTAGCCAAGAGCATGGGATGCATTTCCATTTGTTAGTGTCCTCTTTAATTTCTCTTAGGAGTGTCTTGTAGTTTTCAGAGTACAGGTCTTTCACTTCCATCATTAGGTTTATTCCTAGGTATTTAATTCTTTTTGATGCAATTGTGAATGGAATTGTTTTCCTGATTTCCCTTTCTGCTAGTTCATCTTTAGTGTATATGAAAGCAACAGATTTCTGTGTGTTAATTTTGTGCCCTGCAAATTTGCTGAATTCAGATATTAGTTCTAGTAGTTTTGGAGTGGAGTCTTTAGGGTTTTTTATGTACAATATCATGTCATCTGCAAATAGTGACAATTTGACTTCTTCTTTACCCATCTGGATGCCTTGTATGTCTTCATTTTGTCTGATTGCCATGGCTAGGACCTCTAGTACTATGTTGAATAACAGTGGGGAGACTGGGCATCCCTGTCTTGCTCCCGATCTTAGATGAAAAGCTTTCAGCTTCTCGCCATTAAGTATGATGTTAGCTGTGGGTTTGTCATATATGGCCTTTATGATGTTGAGGTACTTGTCGTCTGTACCCATTTTGTTGAGAGTTTTAATCATGAATGGATGCTGAATTTTGTGACATGCTTTTTCAGCATGTATGGAGATGATCATGTGGTTTTTGTTCTTCTTTTTATTGATGTGGTGGATGATGTTGATGGATTTTCGAATGTTGTAGCATCCTTGCATCCCTGGGATGAATCCCACTTGATCATGGTGTATGATCCTTTTGATGTATTTTTGAATTCGGTTTGCTAATATTTTGTTGAGTATTTTTGCATCCACGTTCATCAGTGATATTGGTCTATAGTTTTCTTTTTTGGTGAGGTCTTTGCCTGGTTTTGGTATTAGAGTGATGCAGGCTTCATAGAATGAGTTTGGAAGTATTCCCTCCTCTTCTATTTTTTGAAAACTTTAAGGAGAATGGGTGTTATTTCCTCTCTATATGTCTGGTAGAATTCAGAGGTGAATCCATCTGGTCCAGGGGTTTTGTTCTTGGGTAGTTTTTTGATTACCGCTTCAATTTCATTGCTGGTGATTGGTCTGTTTAGTTTTTCTGTTTCTTGTTTGGTCAGTCTTGGAAGGTTGTATTTTTCTAAGAAGTTGTCCATTTCTTCTATGTTTTCCAGCTTGTTAGCATATAGATTCTCATAATATTCTCTTATAATTCTTTGTATTTCTGTGGGGTCCGTCGTGATTTTTCCTTTCTCATTTCTGATTGTGTTTATGTGTGTAGATTCTCTTTTTCTCTTAATGAGTCTGGCTAGGGGTTTATCTATTTTGTTTATTTTTTCAAAGAACCAGCTCTTGGTTTTATTGATTTTTTCTATTGTTTTATTCTTCTCAATTTTATTTATTTCTTCTCTGATCTTTATTATGTCCCTCCTTCTGGTGACTTTGGGCCTCATTTGTTCTTCTTTTTCCAATTTCAGTAATTGTGTCTTTAGACTATTCATTTGGGAATGTTCTTCTTTCTTTAGATAGGCCTGGATTGCAATATACTTTCCTCTTAGAACTGCCTTTGCTGCGTCCCACAGAAGCTGTGCCTTTGTGTTGTTGTTGTCATTTGTCTCCATATACTCTTTGATTTCTGTTTTGATTTGGTCATTGACCCACTGATTAATTACGAGAATGTTGTTAAGTCTCCATGTATTTGTGAGCCTTTTTGTTTTCTTTCTAAAGTTTAATTCTAGTTTAATACCTTTATGATTTGAGAAGTTGGTTGGTAGAATTTCAATATTTTTGAATTTACTGAGGTTCTTTTTGTGGCATAGTATGTGGTCTATTCTGGAAAATGTTCCATGTGCACTTGAGAAGAATGTGTATCGTGTTGCTTTTGGGTGTAGAGTTCTGTAGATTTCTGTTAGGTCCATCTGTTCTAGTGTGTTGTTTAGTGCCTCTGTATCTTTACTTATTTTCTTTCTGGTTGATCTGTCCCTTGAAGTGAGTGGTGTGTTGAAGTCACCTAAGATGAATGCATTGCTGTCTATTTCCTCCTTTAATTCTGTTAGTATTTGTTTCACAAATGCCGGCGCCCCTGTGTTGGGTGCATATATATTTTAAATGGTTATATCCTCTTGTTGGATTGACCCCTTTATCATTATGTAATGTCCTTCTTTATCTCTTGCTACTTTCTTCGTTTTGAAGTCTATTTTGTCTGATACAAGTACTGCAACACCTGCTTTTTCTCCTTGTTATTTGCATGAAATATCTCTTTCCATCCCTTCACTTTTAATCTGGGGATATCTTTGCGTTTGAGGTGAGTTTCTTGTAGGCAGCATATAGATGGGTCTTGCTTTTTTATCCATTCTGTTACTCTGTGTCTTTTGATTGGTGCATTCAGTCCAGTTACGTTTAGGGTGATTATCAAAAGATATGTACTTATTGCCATTGCTGGCTTTAGATTCGTGGTTACCAAAGGTTCAAGGGTTGCTTCTGTACTATCTAACAATCTAACTTAACTTTCTTGTTAAGTTATTGTAAACACAGTCTGATGTTTCTTTATTTCTCTCCCTTCTTATTCTTCCTCCTCCATTCTTTATATACTAGGTGTTTTACTCTTTGCCTTTAGTTGTTTTGGATGGTCTGCTTTCTTTGCTATGATTTTATTTTCTCTGGTGACAGCTTTTTAGCCTTAGGAGTGCTTCCCTCTAGAGCAGTTCCTTTAAGATGTCCTGTAGAGGTGGTTTATGGGAGGCAAATTCTCTCAGCTTTTGCTTGTCTGGAAATTGTTTAATCACTCCATCATATTTAAATGATAATCGTGCTGGATACAGTATTCTTGGTTCGAGGCCCTTCTGTTTCATTGCGTTAAATATATCATGCCATTCTCTTCTAGCCTGTAAGGTTTCTGTTGAGAAGTCTGATGTTAGTCTGATGGGTTTTCCTTTGAAGGTGATCTTTTTTCTTTCTCTAGCTGCCTTTAATACTCTGTCCTTATCTTTGATCTTTGCCATTTTAATTATTATGTGTCTTGGTGTTGTCTTCCTGGGGTCCCTTGTGTTAGGAGATCTGTGGGCTTCCATGGACTGCGAGACTATTTCCTTCCCCAGCATGGGGAACTTTTCAGCAAATATTTCTTCAAAGACACTTTCTATCTCTTTTTCTCTCTCTTCTTCCTCTGGTACTCCTATAATGCGAATATTGTTCCTTTTGGATTGGTCACACAGTTCTCTTAATATTCTTTCATTCCTAGAGATCCTTTTATCTCTCTCTGCCTCAGCTGCTCTGTATTCCTGTTCTCCGATTTCTATTGCATTAACAGTCTCTTGCATCTCGTCCAGTCTGCTGCTGAGCCTGTTGATGGCTTGTCTCATTTCTGCATTATCTTTCCTGACTTCCCTCACTTCCTCCCTTAGCTCTTGCATATTTCTCTGTAGATCCATCAGCATGGTTATGACTTTTATTCTGAATTCTTTTTCAGGAAGATGCTGCATTTCCATCCCTTCAGATTCCTTCTCAGAGGGGCTCTGGATCTTGGTGATTTTTGTCTGTATCATATTCTTCTGTCTTGTCATGTTGACAGGAGTGGTCGCTGGTAGGTGCCACGTATGTCAGCTGGGCTCTTTAAGGTTTAAAAAGAAAAGAAAAAAAAAAGCACCACCAAAAAAAACAAGCAAGCCAAAAAAAGAAGGAAGAGAAAGAAAAGAGAGAAAGAAGAAAGAAATGAAAGAAAAGGAAGGTGAAAAAAAGAAAAAAAGAAGGCAAGAAATAAAACAGACGAGCAAAAAAAAAAGGCAAGAAATAACACAAATGAGCAAAAAAAAAGAAGCCCACCTGGAGTGGGTTCTCTAAGCATGGTGTAGGTGTCGCTGTTGCTCCACTAATTCGCAGCCGCAGCCGTGCCGCTTTTTTTTTTTTTTGTAGGTCTGGGCGGGGCAGGAATGAATGGGACGCTATTGTTTTCTGTATAAAGTTCCAGCGTGGTTGCTCCCTTCTCTCTGTCACTAGCGAAGGGGACCAAAGTTGCCCAGGACTTCCAGCCTGCAGGGCTGATCCCGCTGGGGCGATGGTGTTCCCTCGCTGGGCCCCCTGCCTCTCCGAGACTGCTACAAATGGCGCGTGCTTTTCTATTGTCCCTGGGCGCTGGCTGCACGGTCCCGGGGCCTTCCCGGCTCAAAACCTGCACCTTCTGCCTCTCCAATGTCTGATGCACTGTGCGATGTGTGTCAGCGCTCCCCAGACCACCGGGGCTGGTTATTTCGCGGACCTGCTCTTCCACTCCCTCCCGGCTCCAAATCCTCTCCTCCCGCCGGCGCGCTGGGCTGGGTAAGTATTCGGGTGCCGCCGGGTTGCGGCTCTGTATCTTACCCACCTCGTGGGGTGCTGAGTCCTCCCAGGTGTGGCTGCATGCTGTGCACTTTCCTGTGTGCTCCGATTTCTCTTTTAGGAATAGTTGTATTTGCTGTGTTTTCATAGATTTATACAGTTTTGGGAGGAGGTTTCTGCTGACCTGCTCACACCGCCATCTTCCCAGACGTCTCGCCTATATTTTTTTCTAAGAGTTTTATGGTTTCATGACTTACATTCAGTTCTTTGATACATTTTTGTTTACTTTTGTGTATGGGGTTAGACAGTAGTCCAGTTTCATTCTCTTATATGTAGTTGTCCAGTTTTGCCAACACCAGGTCCTGAAGAGACTGTCATCTCCCCATTGTATATCCAAGGCTCCTATATCAAATATTAATTGACCGTATATGTTTGCGTTAATGTCTGAATTTTCTATTCTGTTCCATGGGTCTGTAGGTCTGTTTTTGCACCAATACCAAATTGTCTTGATTACTGTGGCTTTGTAGTAGAGCTTAAAGTCAAGGAGCGTAATTCCTCCTGTTTTATTCCTCCTTCTCAAGATTGCTTTGGCTATTCAGGGTCTTTGGTAGTTCCATATGAATTTTAGAATTATTTGTTCCAGTTCATTGAAGAATGCTGTTGGTATTTTGATAGAGATTGCATTGAATCTGTAGATTGCTTTAGGTAGTATAGCCATTTTGACAATATTTATTCTTCCTAGCCAAGAGCATGGGTTGAATTTCTATTTGTTAGTGTCCTCTTTAATTTCTCTTAGGAGTGTCTTGTAGTTTCCAGGGTATAGGTCTTTCACTTCCTTCATTAGGTTTATTCCTAGGTATTTTATTCTTTTTGATGCAATTGTGAATGGAATTGTTTTCCTGATTTCTCTTTCTGCTAGTTCATCTTTAGTGTACATGAAAGCAACAGATTTCTGTGTGTTAATTTTGTGCCCTGCAACTTTGCTGAATTCAGATATTAATTCTAGTAGTTTTGGAGTGGAGTCTTTAGTGTTTTTTACGTACAATATCATGTCATCTGCAAATAGTGACAATTTGACTTCTTCTTTACCAATCTGGATGCCTTGTATGTCTTTGTTTTGTCTGATTGCTGTGGCTAGGACCTCCAGTACTATGTTGAATAACAGTGGGGAGACTGGGCATCCCTGTCTTGTTTCCGATCTTAGATGAAAAGCTTTCAGCCTCTCGCTGTTTAGTATGATGTTAGCTGTGTGTTTGTCATACATGGCCTTTATGATGTTGAGGTACTTGCTGTCTATACCCATTTTGTTGAGAGTTTTTATCATGAATGGATGTTGAATTTTGTCAGATGCTTTTTCAGCGTCTATGAAGATGATCATGTGGTTTTTGTTCTTCTTTTTGTTGATGTGGTGGATGATGTTGATGGATTTTCGAATGTGGTACCATCCTTGCATCCCTGAGATGAATTCCACTTGATCATGGTGTATGATCTTCTTGATGTATTTTTGAATTCGGTTTGCTAATATTTTGTCGAGTATTTTTGCATCTATGTTCATGAGGGATATGGGTCTGTAATTTTCTTTTTTGGTGAGGTCTTTGCCTGGTTTGGTATTAGAGTGATGCTGGCTTCATAGAATGAGTTTGGAAGTATTCGCTGCTCTTCTATTTTTTGGAAAACTTTAAGGAGAATGGGTATTATTTTTTCTCCTTATGTCTGGTAAAATTCAGTTGTGAATCCATCAGGTCCAGGGGTTTTGTTCTTAGGTAGTTTTTTGATTACCGATTCAGTTTCTTTGCTGGTGATTGGTCTGTTTAGGTTTTCTGTCTCTTGCTTGGTCAGTCTTGGAAGGTTGTATTTTTTTAAAAAGTCCGTTTCTTCTATGTTTTCCAGCTTGTTAGCATATAGATTTTCATAGTATTCTCTTATAATTCTTTGTATTTCTGTGGGATCCGTCGTGATTATTCCTTTCTCATTTCTGATTCTGTTTATGTGTGTAGATTCTCTTTTTCTCTTAATGAGTCTGGCTAGGGGTTTATCTATTTTGTTTATTTTTTCAAAAAACCAGCCATTGGTTTCATTGGTTTTTTCTATTGTTTTATTCTCAATTTTATTTATTTCTTCTCTAATCTTTATTATGTCCCTCCTTCTGGTGACTTTGGGCCTCATTTTTTCTTCTTTTTCCAATTTCAGTAATTGTGTCTTTAGCCTATTCATTTGGGATTGTTCTTCCTTGTTTAAATAGGCCTGGATTGCAATATGCTTTCCTCTTAGAACTGCCTTTGCTGCATCCCACAGAAGTTGCAGGTTTGTGTTGTTGTCACTTGTCTCCATATATTGTTTGATCTCTTTTTTAATTTGGTTGTTGATCCATTGATTATTTAGGAGCATGTTATTAAGCCTCCATGTATTTGTGAGCCTTTTTTTTCCTTGTACAATCTATTTCTAGTTTTATACCTTTGTGATATGAGAAGTTTATTAATAGAATTTCAATATTTTTGAATTTACTGAGGTTCTTTTTGTGGCATAGTATGTGGTCTATTCTGGAAAATGTTCCATGTGCACTTGAGAAGAATGTGTATCGTGTTGCTTTTGGGTGTAGAGTTCTGTAGATGTCTGTTAGGTGCATCTGTTCTAGTGTGTTGTTCAGTGCCTCTGTGTCTTTACTTATTTTCTGTCTGGTTGATCTGTCCTTTGGAGTGAGTGGTGTGTTGAATATCCTAAAATGAATGCATTGCTGTCTATTTCCTCGTTTAATTCTGTTAGTATTTGTCTCACATATGTTGGCGCTCCTGTGTTGGTTGCATGTATATTTATAATGGTTATAGCTTCTTGTTGGACTGACCCCTTTGTCATTATGTAATGTCCTTCTTTATCTCTTGCTACTTTCTTCGTTTTGAAGTCTATTTTGTCCAATACAAGTACTGCATCACCTGCTTTTTTCTCCTTGTTGTTTGCATGAAATATCTTTTTCCATCCCTTCACCTTTAGTCTTTGTATATCTTTGGGTTTGAGGTGAGTCTCTTGTAAGCAGCATACAGATGGCTTTTGCTTTTTTATCCATTCTGTTACTCTGTGTCTTTTCATTGGTGCATCCAGTCCATTTACATTTAGGGTGATTATTGATAGATATGTACTTACTGCCATTGCTGGCCTTAGATTCATGGTTACCAAAGGTTCAAGGGTAGTTTCTTTTCTATCTAACAGTCTAACTTAACTCTCTTGTTAAGCTATTATTAACACAGTCTGATGATTCTTAATTTCTCTCCTTTCTTATTCTTCCTCCTCCATTCTTTATATACCAGGTGTTTTATTCTGTACTCTTACATTTCCTTTGACTGTTTTTGTGGATAGTTAATTTTACTTTTTGCCTTTAGTTGGTATTTGGATGGTTTGCTTTCTTTGCTAAGATTTTATTTTCTCTGGTGACATCTCTTTAGCCTTAGGAGTGCTTCCATCTAGAGCAGTTCTTTTAAGATATCCTGTAGAGATGGTTTGTGGGAGGCAAATTCCCTCAGCTTTCACTTGCCTGGGAATTGTTTAATCCCTCCCTCAAATTTAAATGATAATCATGCTGGATATAGTATTCTTGGTTCAAGCCCCATCTGTTTCATTACATTAAATATATCATGCCATTCTCTTCTGGCCTGTAAGGTTCCTGTTGAATAGTCTGATGATAGTCTGATGGGTTTTCCTTTGTAGGTGATCTTTTTTCTCTCTCTAGCTGCCTTTAATACTCTTTCCTTATATTTGATCTTTGCCATTTTAATTATTATGTGTCTTGGTGTTGTCTTCCTTGGGTCCCTTGTGTTGGGAGATCTGTGGGCTTCCGTGGACTGATAAACTATTTCCTTCCCCTGCTTGGGGAAGTTTTCAGCAATTATTTCTTCAAAGACACTTTCTATCTCTTTTCCTCTCTCTTCTTCTTCTGGTACTCCTATAATGCGAATATTGTTCCGTTTGGATTGGTCACACAGTTCTCTTAATATTCTTTCATTCTTAGAGATCCTTTTATCTCTCTCTGCCTCAGCTTCTCTGTATTCCTGTTCTCTGATTTCTATTCCATTAACAGTCTCTTGCACCTTGTCTATTCTGCTCTTAAGGCCACCAATCGCTTGTCTCATTTCTGCATTGTCTTTCCTCACTTCCTCCCTTAGCTCTTGCATATTTCTCTGTAGATCCATCAGCATGGTTATGACTTTTATTCTGAATTCTTTTTCAGGAACATTGTGTAAGTCTGTCCCATCATTCACTCTCTCTGGGGTTGTCTGGGTAATCTTTGTCTGTACCATATTCCTCTGTCTTTTCATGGTGATAGAAGTGGTCACTGGTAGGTGCCACGTGTGTCAGCTGGGGGAACAAAGTCCCTTCCTGCTTGTTGTTCTCCTTTCCCTTCTCCGGGGCCTGAACTGGTTTCTCGCACACTGGGAGGCAGTCTCTGGGATAATCCCTGAGCTGCCTGTCTGTGGGGTTGCCCTCAGCCTAACCTATAGCACTGCGGGGGTTTGAAGTCTTGCTGGGTGCCTTCTGGTCCTGTTGGTGCTTTCCAGCCCTTGTTGTGGGTTTTGGGCCCTTCCCACGTAGCTGCATGCCAGTCGGGAGTATATTCTGTGAGGTTGCTGTGGGCGGGGCCATTCCTCTGCTGTTCTGCAGCAGTGGCGGATCCCGGACACTTTGCAGTGCTGGCCGGAGGTGGCGGGGGAATGAATGGCAGGTTGCTGATCTCTGTAGGAAGCCTCAGCATGGCTGCCTTGCCTGGCTGCCAGCCAGGGGGTTCGAAATTCCCCAAGTCTCCCAGCCTGCTGGGCTGAGTGCGCTGGGACGATTTTGTTCCACTTTTGGGCCCTTGTTTCTTTCAGACTTAAAAAAAAAAGCACCTGCTTTTCTTTTCTCCCAGGGAGCCATCTGAGGGGACCCACTTGCAGTCTCCATCTTGGATCCTGCCCTTCTGTTTCTCTAATCTCCAATACACCATGTGATGTGTGTCTGTGCTCCCGGTGCAGATCACCAGGGTTGGTTATTTGGCAGGCCTGTGCTTCCACTCCCTCCCCACTCTGAATCTTTTCCTCCCACAGGTGCGCTGGGGTGGGGGAGTGCTTGGGTCCCACCGGGTCACGGCTTTGTATCGTACCTGCTTTGTGTGGTGCTGAGTTCTCGCAGGTGTAGCTGTAGCCTGGCTGTTGTAGTGTATCTTCTGGTCTCTTTTTTAGGAATAGTTTTGTTTGTTGTATTTTCACAAATATATATGGTTTTAGGAGGAGATTTCCACCATCCTGCTCAGGCCGCCATCTTCCCAGAAGCCTAGTATCTAAGTATTACTTTTTTAATCCAACCTACAAATTCTGCCATGGTATCAGGCCATTTATACTTAATGTGATTATTGATAAGATTAGTTTAAATCTATCACCTTGCTCTTTTTTCCTATTTGTCCCTTGTATTCTTTATTCTCTTTCCTCTTTCTATGATTTCTTTCAGACTGATCATTGCTTTTATTGTTTATTTTATTTTGAAATAGACTATCATTTTAAAGCAATTTTAGGTTCACTAAATTGAGTGGAAGGTAAAGAGAGTCCCCACATATGCCCCCTTATGCCCCACATATGCCCCACATATGTTCCCAGCCTGGGACAAAATACCTTTGAAGCTGAAATCAGTCAAAGGGAGAAATAAAGTGGGAGAAACCCGTTTATTGCTTACAAGCAGTCATTCACTTCTGCTCACCCATGTCTTTCATGACCCGGCTATAAAAAAAGACCCCACCCAACCTCTCTGCTCCAGATATGCCCTTGCTCCCCCTTGTAATTACCTGTTGATATGGAGATCGATTATTTCTCTCCACCCCTTGGAAACACCTATTGATATGGAGATGCACTAAGGCCAGGCAAGAGATTCTGGAAATATTGCAATTGTACCCACACTCCCCTACTAGCACTATCCTAATCCAGAGTGGTAATTTGTTACAGCTGATGAACCTACATTGTCAACATCACTATCACCCAAGGCCCATAGTTTATAGGTTCACTCCTGTAAATCTTATGGGTTTGGACAAATGTATAATGCCAGGAGTCCACCATTATAATAACATATAGAGAAGTTGCAGTGCCCTAAAATTCCTTTGTGCTCCACCTATTCATCCCTTCTTTCCATTCTAACCATTCAGCAACCACCAATTCTTTTACTGCCTCCAGAATTTTGCCTTTTCCAGAATGTCATATAGTTGGAATCATATAGTATGTACTTTTCAACTGGCTTCTTTCATTTAGTAATATGCACTTAAATTTCCTCCCTGCCTTTTCATGGTTTGATTTCTTTTTAACACTAAATAATATTCCATTGTTTGTATATGCCACAGGTTATTTATCTATTCACCTATTGAAGGACATCTTGGTTGCTTTGAAGTGTTGGAAATTATGAATAAAGCTGCTATTAACATACATGTACAAGTTTTTATGTAGACATAAGTTTTCAACACCTTTGGGTAACTACAAAGGAGTATAATTGCTGGAACATATGGTAAAAACATGTTCAGTTTTGTAAGAAACTGCCGAACTGTCTTCCAAAGTGGCTGTGCCATTTTGTAGTCCCACCAGCAGTGAAGGAGATATCCTGCTGTTCTACATCTTCATCAGCATTTGGTGTTGTCAGTGTTTTGAAGTTTGGCCATTCTACTAAGTATGTAATGATATCTTATTATTGTTTTAATTTATAGTTCTCTAAGACATAGAACATTGAACATTTTCCCATATACTTGCTTTCTGTCTGTATATCTTGTTTGATGAGGTGTCTGTTCAGGTCTTTTGTCCATTTATCAATCATGTCGTTCATTTTCTTATTGTTGAGTTTTTAAGAGTTTTGTTATTTCTTATTGTTGCATTTTCAAGAGTTCTTTGTATATTTTGGATAACAGTCTTTTATCAAATGTCTTTTGCAAATATTTTCTCCTAGTCTTTGGCTTGTCTTCTCCTTCTCTTGAAGTATTTTAAAAAATTATTATATTTTATCTCCTTTATTGGCTTTTTAGCAATAACTTCTTGTTTTGTTGTTTTAGTGGTTGTTTTAGGATTAATAAGTTACAGCTTGCATTTACCACAGCTCATGTTTATATATATTATGTCACTTTACTTAAGAACCTTATAGTAGTATACTTCTATTTCTTTCTTCTTGATCTTTTTGCTATTGTCATCATAGATTTTATTTTTGAAAATGTTATAAACCCCACACAACATTGTTAATATATTTGTTTAAACAGTTGTCTTTTACATGTACTGAAATAATAAGAAAACCTCCTGTATATTTAACTATGTAGTTACCATTTCCAGTGGTATTCATTCCTTTGTATTGACCCATAAAGTTTTCCTTTTGCTTGAAGGACTTCCTTTAGCATTTCTTATAGTAAAGACATGTTGACAATTCTTTTTTTTTTAGCTTTCTGTCTGCTGTTATCTTTATCTTGTTATTTATTCTGTATATGATATGTGCTATACACATATTGCTTTAAAATTTTTTCCACTAACCACTGGTTTTGAACAAATTGATAATGATGTACCTTAGTGTCATTTTCTTTTATCTTTCTTGTGCTTAAATTTGTGGGTTTATAATTTTCATCAAACTTGAAAAAATTTTGTCTGCCTCCCAGATTCTCTCATCTTTTTTGATAACTCAAATTACAAATATATTAGTTCATTTGAAGTTGTCCAATAGCTTACCGATGTTCTTTTAATTTTTAAAAAATCTCTTTCTCTGCATATTACATTTTAGATAGTAGTATCTATCATTCTGTTTGGAAGTTCACTAATTTTTTTTATCAATTTTCAATCTGCTGCTAATCCCATCCAGTGTATCTTTCATCTCAAACACTGCATTTCTCTTTGGATCTATTTCTTACATCTTTTATGCCTCTATTTAACTTTTGAACCTGTGGAACACAGTTATAATCACTGTTTTAATATTCTTGTCTGCTTACTCTAACATCTATTTAGTTCTGAGTTTGTTTTGATTGATTGGTTATTTCTTTTATTTTGGGTTGTACTTTTCCTGATCCCTAGTAGTAATGTAAAATACTTGATAATTTTTTATTGAATGCCAGTCATTGTGAATTTTACCTTGTTATCATTTTACATTTCTGTTCTTGCATTGTGTTCTGGGATATATTTATGTTATGTGAAAACAGTTTGATTCTTTCAGGTCTTGCTATTATGATTTATTAGGTGGAATCAGAACAGTCATCAAATTGGGCTAATTATCTCCCACTTCAAAGACAATACCCTTCTGAGTACTCTGTGCCCCATGAATCATGAGACTTTCCAGTGTGATTTCTGGGTACAGGCACTCTTCTGACTTTTTAGGGATACAAGGCACTTTCCGCCTCTACCTCTTCCAAGTGATTCTGTCCCTGACCTAAGGTATCCTCACATGCATGTGTTTGTCATTACTCAGCTGAAAATTCAAGGGAAACTCTCCAGATCTTCAGATATCTTGTCTGTATAGCTCTTTATTCCTCAGTACTCTTTCTTCCCTATGAGCTTTAGCTACCTTGTTCACCCCAGACTTTCAGCACTGTTTCAAGTCAGGGAATCATCCAGGCCCCACCTAGGCTCCCCCTTTCCTAAACTACAGACTAGAATTTCTCTCAAAACAGCAAGCTGGGTTAATTATAGGACTCACCTCATTTGTCTCCATTCTTTCAGTACCTTAAAATCATTGTTTCATATATTTTCTTCACTTACTGGTTGTTTAAGGTGGGAGGATAAATCTGGTCCTGTTATTCCATCTTGGCTGAAAGTGTAATTCAGTTTCCAGCATATTTATTTGGAGAAAGATAATGGGTACTATTTATTATCAGGAAAGAAAGAAAAAGGGAAATAATGAAGATTTGGTTTTAAACAAATCTTGCAGGTTTGTTGGAAGGCAGAAGAATGAGGAAAAAGAGAATAGTGTAGAGGTTTTCATGAAGCTAAATTTGTTTCCTTTAAATGGCAGTTCCTTATGTTCAGGTGGTATCCTTGCTACTTTTTACATGTTAAAAAGAGTTTCATTTGATTTTGTTTCAACCGAAAAAAAATTACTGTCTTATCAAATTCCCAAGTCTGGAAAAGAGTGGTAAATTTGGGGACTAAGAACAGAGGACCTCCAGATGGCTGAAAAATAATTGATTTTTGAGGTGACAAATAAAAACTGTGAGCTCTTTGAAGGTTGAGATTGTATCTTTATTAATCACTTTATAGCCAGTGTCCAGCACATAGCTAGTGCTCAGTATAGCCTGTCAAATGAATGAATGAATTTCATGCCTAACCACATAGTACTCAAGGACTGCTGGTCTGGCAGGCCCAGGAATTTTCCATTAAAGTCCTCTTCTTAATTGATCTGCTTCATTAAAATGGAAACAGTGAGACTAATTGGCTTTGACACAGGCTAATTTCCCCAGGTCACTGATGTGGCTGTCACACATCCCTCAGTAAACAAGCTGTTGTGTAAGGCACCTGGGGCAAGGACCTAAGCAGTTGGCAGGATCTAGGACCATGACAACACAGATAGGGAGAGAAGAAAGGGTGCAGCATTAACTGGTGAATCTGTCAGAATCTGGGAACATAGTCACAAAACTGGCAAAGAACTGAGAAGCAGAAACTGCCCTGTGGGTTACAACCCTGGCTACTCATTAGAGTTGCTTTTATAACATATAGATACTAAGCCCTATATCCAGAGATTCAGACCGAATTAGTCTGAGGTGAGGCAGATATTGGAATATTTTAAAGCTTTTAGTAAATCCTATTGTACAAATAGGATTACACATTTTTGTGTCAAGCCAAGAAATTAATAGTCATCATACTTCTACCTCTGGTGAGCTCTCTCATTCAAAAGGTGTCCTATTCTCCAGTAAGGTGCCCCAAATAAGAGGTATACATCAGAAAAACACAAATCAGATGTTGGCAAATATGAAACTCACTTCATTTTGGTATTGGTGCCTCTATACCTTTTAGAAGCTCCCATTTCCATTCTACAACAGGAGAATAAAATTTAGGACAATCCAGTGAAGACCCATCCAACTTAGTACATCTGTATCAAACTCACATATCATTATTTCAGTTACCATCCAGTTCAAAATTATTTCTCCAAACTGCCTTCACTCCCATCTTTTACTGAATTCCCAGGGATGGAATCTCATACCTGATTTTTGTAAAGGCTGCAGGGAGATGGGAAGATCAGGAAGAGTGAGCTGAATGGGGCAGGCCAGTGTGTCAGGAAACCGAATATTTGGTTGCAGTCACTTCTTCGCTGAATCTAGCTGTCAACGTCTGAGGCGCCAGTGAGTCTGCCATTCTGGTTGTGGGTGTTTTTCTGCTGGCTCAGTAATCCGTGAGATGACTCTTCACATCCTGAGACTCAGTCCAGCTTCATCCCCAGAGTGGTGGTCACTGGAACCTTGGCTGGAGGGCGTTCCCTCATACCCCACCAACCTTCACAAGGCCTGAGGCAATGGAGACCCACACACCAGAAATCTATGTATTCAATAGCTACAGTCAGTAAATTGTTAAGTGAAATATGTTCTATCCTTCTAACTTGAAAAATATAACTTTGTAAGCACAAGTTAGAAAAAAATGTATAAAGCTAAGAGTTAGCAAAGTATCAACTGAATACAGTTTTATTTAATTTGTATTGCACATGCTTGGGCATTCTCCTGAAGGACTGGCAATGTTTGGATGAGTAATAATCCAAAAATTAGTAAAAATTATTTTTTTACTAATAATAAAACATCTATTAAATAGATTTAAATAAAATAAATCTAAATTTTTTGACCATGATGTCAAGTGCAGTCATTAATTATGCTGATAAAATCAAATTCTCACACATAAATTGTATTGGTGTGTCAGTGATGATCAAATGGATTAAATGGCATGTAATTATATTCAAGCTATGAAATTTGGATGAATTTTTAAGAAAAATAAATATACCCAAAGTTATTTTCCTGCACTTTAAAATAAGATTTCTTCTAAAATATTTTTAATTATTTATTAAAATTAAAAGGCAAGCTATAAATTATAATGAATATCCATTCATTTTTTTCACCAAATTTTAAGTTAAAATGATTTCATTAAAACTGAAATTTTCATTTTTAAAAAGTGTCAATTAAATTTTATTAAATGTTTTCATAAAAATAAAACTATTTGTAATTCTAAAATTTGATGTCCCTGAAATTGCCAGTATAAAGGGAAAAAAATCATGTCTCATGAATGTTACAAGACCTACATATATATATACACTTAGGGGTAATATAAGCAATATTGCAATTATTTATCAGCTCTCAGGTTAACTGTTGAAAATAGAAGGCAAATTCATGAGCATCTCTGAAGTACAAACTAAAACATGAAGAGAAAGAAGAAAATTATTAGTTGGCACTGTAATGGAACCAATATTTCATTATAAAAGAATCTTTTGCATTCACACTATTTGAGAGGAAGGATTTACAAATTAATTTATCTTTTCTTTTTTCTCCCCCAGTGTGTTCACCCAATGCACTGCTAATACCCTCTCTACACTCCCAAGCAGCCTGTGCAGCACAGCCCACAAACTTTCAGGGCTTTGAACACAGTTGCCTTTGGTTTCGTGGATCTAAGAGAGTAGAGAAGCTATCCTTGGGGCCTAAATAGTGTCAGTCAGAGAGCAGACATTTAGGGATGTCGGTTGGTCCGTTGCAGCTCTGAGCTCAGATTCTGAGTGGCCGCATGTGTTCTGTAGCAAATACACCTGTTGGCGATATGCAGGGCCCTCTAAAGCATGGGTCCAGCACAGGAGCCCCTCTTTCCTGGGACTAAGGCTGGTTCTGGTCCCTCTGCTTCTTGCATGTTTGGAGAACAGGGGTTTGCTTAGCAATTTGACCTGTGCTTCCAACCATCTTAGAGGACATCTGGGGCCCTGGGAAACTCCTTGGAAAGCTGGAAAGTGATTTGTACTCTCTCCTGACTTGTTGTGCCCCTTTCTGATGCCTTCTGCTTATGTCCAAAGCCCTTTGCCTGCATGCCAGACATGCCAACAGGTTCTACCACATGGCAAACTCCAAATGAGAAGCTGGTGCCAGGCCCTTTGATCAGATGTACCCATGAACTTCACAGAATATTTTCCAGTGATCCCCTTCATAGGGAACCACGGCAAGTGCTCCCCTTTCTCAAGAGAGCAGGGGTGTGAAAAAGAATGATATTTCTAACTCTAACACTCCAAGATCTTTTTAAGAAGTCTCCCTGCCTTTCTCTAAAATTGCTCTACAGACCATCTCCCTCATAGGGAAGTAGAGTAAAGCATACAATTCACTTATGATTCACTCCAGTGTTTTTCTCACCTGGCTGGTCCTCACTGAGCCCATACATCTGTCTGATCTCTGGCTCAGCAAGGGGTTTGTGGCAAGAGGAAGAAAGTAAGATTTGTAGATTGATGTCTCAAGTTATTCTCACAAGTAATAGTTTAGTAACTTCTCAAATATTTCCCTTTGGCGGGAAGAAGAGGGGAAGTGAAAAAATAAATGAAAAAGTGAAATAGCTTTTGGAAAGTCACTACCACTGAATGGATGACTGGTCTGAACGAATCAGTAACACCTCCGATATTATCAGATAAAATTCCACCCTTCTTCTTCTTCACCCCTATTTGTTTTGGTGGAAGCTCCCTTAAAACACCCTGGGAAAAATCTGTTCTCTATTTTACAAACTTGCCACTAAAAGGAATCTTCCCTGGATTTGCCGTGAATGAAGACATTCAGAAACTAAAGGAACTGGAAGAGAAGCCCTAATATTGAAGCATCATCATTTAAATACAAATTTCATTCAGGAAAGCTAGAAGTTGAGAATCTTTGCTTTTCCTAAGCATCTATTTAACAGCATTCAAGACAAAAATAACTGAATATAATTTTTATTCCTGTGACATGAACCTGATGTCTGCTTTTAAAACACAATGTTGTGAAATTGTACTTTTCAAACTCAACCTCTTCTTCAATATCTGTGGAGACATCAGGAATTGCTGTCTCTCAAATCCCTCTCTCCTGAGACTAGACACTTCTGGAGGCATCGAGTTGTGTCCATATGCAAAGTAGAGAGTGCAATAGCAAATGTTCTGCTCTGGGCACAGGGTGCCACACCTAGAGGTCATTGCCATCCCCCAGCAATTGCAGGCACCAGAGGAGAATTAGACAATTTCTGGGAAGGCACTCCAAAATGCTGGCCCCACTTGGCCAGATCTAAGTGAAGCACCATGCCAACTGCCATTATGAAATCATCCAGGGACTGTTCACCAGCTGGCTGTGGGGGGGGGGGGGCAGGCTTTCTATCACATTGGGAGTTGAGGGACATCACTTCTTTCATGCCTTTCATGATTTTCTTTGGCATAACACCAAAGCCCATGAGTCAGCTTCTCAAACCACACAGACTTTTTCAGAATGTAATACCTCACCAGAAACAGCTATGAAACCAAATTTCTGCCATGTTCTGCTAGACAATTCAGATAGCTTAACTTTCTGTCAGCCTTTTGGATATAAGTGAATATGTCTCTTGAAGCTATAAAATGCTTGCCTACACTCAGAATGACATTTAGAAAGTTTGTTTCAAATGAGCACCAAAAGGGGAAAACCGTATCTTTTTACTTAGTTTTTAGACAGTTCTCACTTAAGTATGTCACACTGTTGCATAAATCTACTTTCCTTAAATAAAAATGTTATTTCTTAAACCAAGCATGGCTGGCTGTCTGAAATGTACTGCAGATAATTCCACTTGGAATCTGTTTGTAATTTACCAGGGCTGCCAAATGCTGGCTAAACAAACTTGTGTTAGATGACGCCAATGGGTTCTTCTTGAGTTAAGTATGGGCTGCTATCTCCATCTTTCCACCTTATTTCGTTAACATCTTTTGTGGTTTGTGCAATTGTAAGCAGTATTCTTTTTAAAACTTTATAAATCATAAAAATGACATAATTTTAAACATGTAGTTAATACCCCACAAAAATAGAGTCAGAAAAAACAAAAGCAAAAGCATCTGTTTTTTTGAGTCATCATTTCTAATATGCTTTCTTTTTTCTTCTTTTTTTGTTTTGGTGTTTTTTGAAGGGCAAGAGTGAGAGTGGTTTCTAATGAAGCTCTCTCATGCAGCTGGAAAATTCCCACAACTGAAAGGCTGGCTGTCTCAGCCACAGAACTGAAAAAAGTTTTCCTTATATTGAATGAAAATGGGAATGTGAGGGAAGTCAAGGAAGAATGAAACTCTAATTCTTTCCCACTTGATATTATGCAAGTTTTAAAAAAGGTATCATCAAAAAAAAATTCTGCAAGGAGTTCTGGGCTCTGCCATTGATGTAAATTTCAGCAGTGTGGCTCCGACAGGACCACGGGTGTGCTTTCATGGGTTCATTCTTCTAATGAGACTCATTCCACCTAGAGTGTGCAGTCCTTGGGCTCCACATGTGGGACTCAAGATTTGAATGAGATATACTCCTCTTCCTTGGAGAATCTTCTTGTCTTCTTGTTGAAGATCCTGCAATCCACAGGCCTCAACTTAGGAGGATCAGAAACTTGATTTCACCAATTTGCCTGGGAATGTTCATATTATGGAGAGTTGACTTATTCTAAACAAATCACAGCTAAGTATAAATCAGAATATGTCTGAGATGGCACAAAACCCTTAATGACTCCTTTCCTACTCACTGGCCAGTCCAGTTCCTCTTACCCTGGTCTAGTATCCCCACTTCCGACATAGGTCCTTTCCAACTCACTGTGTGTGTGTGCATATGTGTGTATATATAAATATAAAATACATATATATATATTTTGTTCTAAGCATACATATACTTATATGTCTAAGCATACATTAGTGTGTGTACAATCCACTCTAAGTGTATATATACACACACACTAAACACACTAAGTATAAGCATATATATATTAGTGTGAAGAAATACATATATATATTCTAAGTCAGTACTTGCTATGCATACAAAGATGCTAAATAAAGATCTAAATGGCATGTGCCCAGCATCTAGCTAAGTGTAGTTATGTCATCCACTGTAGACTACATATTAATCTTATAAGATAGGTATTATTGTACTCATTTTTCATGGTGCAGAAACAGAAGCTGGAAGATGGTAAGTTGCCTCAAGGTCATACAGCTAGCAGAGGGTGAAGCCCGGATTCCAGTAGGCTTGCCTGATTTCAGAGCCCTTCTAATTCAATGATCTTGATCTTAAGTAAATGATGTTAAAGGTTATCCTTGTCTCTTAGGTGAGTAGCACTTCATTCTTTCTATTTATTCCAGATGTCAGTTGCTTATTGAAGATCATCTTATCTACTTTTCCCAATTTTTCAAAAAATTTGAGATATGATAACTTCCATTTGTTTTTTTTAACCATGGATGGAGCAGAAATTTTCCAAATTGGGGGAATAATCTGCTAAGACCCAAACATGCCACAAGTTGGTTATTTTATCATGACCCCATTGAGAAAAATGAAAGAAACCATAACATTTTTCTTTCTTCCCTTCTTCCTTCCCTCCCTTCTTTTCTTTCTTATTGTCTCCTTTCCTTTCTTCCCTTTATTCCTAACTTAAAAGCACCACATATTAGGCCTAGTGCACTCATCTCTTAGTGGGAAGGAACATATGTATACAGATAATCACCAGGAAATAAGATATGTACAATAATAGAAATATATTCAAAACATAGTTGTAATGCAGCAGAGAGTGCAATTAAAAACCTGAAGAGGGTGGGGCCAGAGAATCTTTCACACGGAAGATGCTTGATCTAAGTGTAGAAGAACGAGTAGGCAAGAGAAAGGGCAATCCAGGGGGAGAGCAGAGAGCATGAAGAGCCCAGAGGCATCTCTGTTGGCTGAAGATCCTATACCAGTGACTACGGTATGCGATATTAAGAAGAGGAATGGAGATATGAAAGATCAGAGCCGAACAAGTATTGTATTGATATTGGCAAAGTGTGTGCTGTTTCCAAAGACAAGGATCCTGCTGCTCTTGGCATTTGTTACAGTGGAAAGTGAGGCAGCTGTGGAGATGGCACCGAGCCAGTCCATGTTGATGGAAGGCTTTCTTTCTCTTCAAAATTATGATACTAAGTGCTTAATTTTTATCAGGCCTATTTCTGTTTGTTATAACAGCCATTTGGCCTGGCACACATTAGATCAAGGCTCTGTTGCAGAGCATTTGTTTTCTCACAAATATTTATTGTAAGGAGAATGGGGTCTTCATGATGAGTTAGACCAATCCCGGATGATGAGGGTGAGGCCCACCTCCACTGAAGCACATGGCCGCACAGATCAGAGTTCTGTCAAAGCGGAAGGAGGAAATGGCTGTTGGGCAGGCACTGGACAATAGCCACTACTGTGTGAATAAGAGTATGAGGGAAGTGTGGATTGACATTTGCAGTTAGTACAAACAAGACATCTGTGTACTAGTGAAGAAGGAATATTTGTATATTTTCTATCTTCTTTAGCACAATGCATGTCATTATAGGTCACATATAATGCTTTGCAGAGTTTTTATTAGTTTTTATTTTGTTTTACTGTATCTTTATAATCATCAAAACAGTGTTTTATAAATATTAGTGCTTTTAAGTTTCTGTTCATCACCTGTAAGATGCAGGAGATTTAAATTTGCCCTAATTCGTTCAATGTCTGAATACCTACAAAAGGCAAAGAATTTATTTTCTGATGAATATAGTCATTTTTAGAATAAAAATGGTAAATAAAAATGTTTGTTTTAGAACACAAAATAGAAGCCATAGTGTTCCTAGTTGACTTAAGATAGAGCCACCTACCCAGTCTGGACCACTTGCACAACTCTGGAAAGCTATATGATAAATAAATAAATTTCTATCTTTTCTGAGGCTACTTATTACAATAGCCTGTCCTAGCTAGCAGACTTGTTGCCTCTTATCAAGGATGGGTCATATCTTCCAATTTTGTCATGAGAACCTGAAATTTTGAATTTTATATAAAATTTACCTATCTTTTTTTTTTGAAGGTGTACTACCATATGACTTGAAGGTGGACTACAATAGTGCTGGAGCTCTGTTTAAGTCAAAACTACATGTCAGGGCATTATCACTGTTGCTTTGGTATTACTTCTTGTCTTTGACACTTCTTGGCTATATGAATGGATGCTTTTATGTCTGTGCCTCGTGTTTTTCATACTCCACAGGCACAGCAATATTTGCAGGGAGACAGAGAGAGCATCCCTGGCCAATGTTTGAAAAGAGGGATTAAAGGTAGGTTGTGGGCTCTATGTCACTTATTTGGTATTTTATAAAGAGATGAATTTTTCACATAAAAAAATATATATAGAACATAGAGCTCCTCAATCTGAGAATGTAGTAGATCATGGCAGATGGAAATAAATCCTGCAGATAGGTGAGTTAAAACATTTGTAAAGATCTAGGACAGTGCTGACAAACAGTAAGCACACACCTAAGGTCAGATATCAACATTATGCAAACTTGTCCAAGGTCACCGCTGTAAGTGGAGGAGTAGATAGACCTCCTAGACTGACCTTCCATGTTTCAACTAGTTCACCTTTTTTTTTTTTGCCTGCCTTTTTGCTTTGCATTCTTTAAATTTCTCTGATTTTACCTTCTTTATGACTAATTCTATCTTTAATTGTGTTCATTATTCAGTCTTTTGGTAATCACATTTTTAATTTCCAAGAATTTTCTAGTGCCCTGTAGCTCCATTTTTCATGGCAACCTGTTCTTGTATTACAGATGTAAAACTCTTTCTGTCTTTGAGGACACTAATTAAAATTGTGCTTTTTAAAAGGTCTCTTTGGTTTCTTGCATTATTTTTATTTTCTCCAGGGTCTTCTCTTCTGTTGGTCCATCCTGGTCCTGGTCCTCCTGCAGTGCATGACCTTCCTCTGCAGATGGGGGTCGGGGGGGTCTTTCTCCAGTACACTTATGCTGAGGGTTGACTGCACGCTTTGCGTAAGTGCATTGGTCGTGTTGCTAGACTTCCCTTATAGAGCAGACAGGCAGCCTGAAGATATCTTCTAATTACCACAAAGAAGGGCTTAACTTTGGCTGTAGAAAGGTTAAGTGTATTTCTTTCTTGAGCAGATCTAATTTCCTCTTCAGTCTCCATGTAGTTTCCCATCCAGGAAGTAGGAGAGGGCGATCCTAGGGCACTTCCAGCTCTACTTCTTTTCCTGGTTCCTGTTTAAAGATTTTTGCAGGCAGATAGCTCATAATTCTTAAAGGATAACTGTCAGGATTTATCCTGCGGACAAAGGCTGCTGTTCCAGATGTAGTTTTTTTCATTAATATGTGATGACAGCCCATGTTACCCACACTTACTGACTCCAAGCTTCTTCTCTTACTATGATTTATTCCACTCTTATTGTCCAGATCCATCTCATTTTTATCTTCTTGTAAGTCCTCGTAATTTTTATCCAATGATGGCAGATACATAAAGATAACTTTCTAATGTACACCATCTATATTTTTATTTATATTGTATACATTTTCATATCATTTGAATGGATTTGGAGGTGTGTGCTCAGCCTATTATTTTGACTAGTCTTTCCTATAAGTGATTTAAAAACTCTTCTCTTGTCTTCATCTTCAAGTTTCTATTTAGGATTGACTGTCTACACAGGTTTTCTTTGAAAAGCTGAAAACGAATAAGGATATATTTGCTGATGTAGCTAATATGTGTAATATACAGGAAAAGGGAGCAGAAGACATACCAGTAGTTTTATCTAATTGTGTCAGTAATGCTTATATCTAAGTTTCAGAGTTTCTGGAAGAACTTCAAGCTCCTAAACTGAGAAACAGTTTAAAGGTTGATTTTTTTTTCTTGATTTACCCTCTGCCACTCTCAGATGGCTACCCCACTAGACCACTGAGTCCAAGAGAGGGATTCTGTATTCTGACCCTTTCTTCTCCTTCAAACCCAGTCACTCTGGGTCCTCACTGAGCAGAGTGGCTGCAGTGGCCCTGGTACTGAGTCAGCTGTTCAGGGAGCCTGCACACTGTTTTAGGTTTTCCCACTTGCAGCTCACTAGGTGCTGTTGTAATTAGCAGCTGCCAGTTGTGAATGCCAGGGAGATAAAGGATGTGTGTGTGTGTACATTTATAGATCTGTGGATTGGGAGGCAGGAATTCATTGTAGCTCTACAGCAGGAAGTTAGCTGACATTTATTGGATATTGTGGGCAGGTCTTTGAAGTCATATATGTGGGAATACAGAGATCATAGACATTTTTTTCTTCAGTGCTCCATCAAGAAGCTGAAATTGGATTAAAGACTCTTCCCTTCTTGAAAATGCAACCTATTACATTTGAATGTTTGTGTCCTCCCTGAATTCATATGTGGAAATCCTAACCCCCATTGTTATGGGAACTTTGGGGGGCAGTTAGGTCATGAGGAGGGAGCCCTCATGGATGGGATTAGTGCCCTATTAAAGGGAGCCCAGAGAGCTCTCTCCACCTCTTCCTCAGTGTGAGGACACACTGAGAACCCAGAAGAGGACCCTCACCAGAAGCTGACCATACTGGCACCCTAATCTTGGGCTTCCAGTCTACAGAACTCTGAGAAATAAATTTCTGTTGTCCATAATCCACTAGTCTCTAGTACATTGTTATAGCAGTACAAACTAAGATACAACCTAATTGCATTTTTAGAAATAGAAATAATAAAATAGTAATTAGAAAAATGGTGTTGAAAGGAACATATTACTTGAGAATTAATGAGTAAAATGACTGATTCTCTTTAAAAAGGAGTATGTCATCTTCACGTAAGGTCCAGCCTTCTTCCTCAGCCACAGAGGTCTCTGACCTTGATGATCACGCCTCCCTGCCAACAGCAGATATTTGCGAATGTGCCCCGGTGTGGGTTGCTTTGTTTGTTTATAAATTATATTCCTATACTGCCCCACAAATACATTATGAATGTTAACGTTTCCTATCTTTGTATATATTTTATAATATATGGAGTAAAAAATTAAATAGGAAAAGAAATTTAAAGAGTTTCTCTCCCTAACCCAATAAATCTAGAACACTGCCTATTCCTTGTACCCTCTTAATCAGATTTATTAAAAATATTATATTTTAAAACTTTTATCATAGAAATTAAAAAATATATATGTAAAAGTAGATATGACTATATAACACATCCCAAGTACTCATCAGCCAGGTTTAATAATTACCAATTTATTGCAGTCTTATTTACCTATATCCCTCATATCTTCTGCACCCAAATTATTTTGGAGCAAATTCCAGATATAGAATAATTTCATTTAAAAAAATGTCAAAACTGTATTATACTCCACCTCATTAACATGAAAGAAAATGAGTGAAAAAAGAAATAGAAAAAGGGGAAAGGAATTAGAAAGCCAAGCAACCAGCTAATGAAGGAAGGAAGGTAGGAGGGAGGGAGGAACATAGTTTGGCTATTATTTTACTCCTGTAAATGTAAATTCAAATCAAGCAACAAAAGTTTAATCTGGTGCAAGTTCATTTGCCTTATTTTGGAAATGATCCCAGTTGGTGGGTATTTACCTCCAAGGAATTCAGTTCTGCTGCAAACCCACTGACCCCAATGCCTGTGTACTTCAAACACTTTGGGATGGAATTCAGACTCTGTAGGATCATTTGATCCTACCCAGATGGTGGATATTATAGTACCAGAACCAGCATACTCTGGGTTCCCTTGCCACTTAAAACACACAAAACAAAACTGCATTTTCTGACCTTTGATTTTATTTCGTCTTGTTTTCACATTGGCTAAAAGGCTTTAATAAAGACAGAAAAATGTAAAACTACAGAGATTAAATAAATACCAGCACACAGCAATGATCAAATTTCACCAATAGGAGAATAATCAGGTAACTTTCCTACACCCTCAGATACAAATAATCGTTTCTTGAACTCACAAACACAAGACTCCATTCTTGTGGGCACTGGATGAAAAGACAAGGCTATTTTACGAGCTGACCTTGGACTCTGTTGACCTCCAGAGGGAGCCCTGTGGCAGCCTAATCTGAGGCTCATCGGCATAAGGGCCAAAATTAGTTGGAACTGCCAAAGCAATGTTTATGGAGTGAGGCAATATTTCTGATAATCAAGCCCAAATGTTGGTGTTCAATGGATTAAAGATCAATGGTAGCAATGTCAGAATCCTGAGCACCTTTGATAAGTAAGCAATTTGGTGCCGTGCCAGCATAGCGTCCTGAATCCATGGGGAGGAGCAAGTGTTCACACCACACGGTCTCCCATACAGCCATTTGCATCTCCTGTGCTTTTACAAATAGCAGTTATGGGAATCCAGCCAACTGTGCCACCTGGGAGACTTCGAGCTAAAAACATACAGTAACTTGGAGTAACATGCTAGACAGCCACAAAAGCCTGCCTTGATGGTGCTTTATGATATACTTGTTGTAGAAACCATTGTGAGATCCTGAAACTCAGCATTGTCATCCACAGTGTCTTTGGTGGAAGGAAGAGTGATTTAGAAAAAAAATTTGCTATTGGGTAATACAAAAAAGCCAAGGATCTGTTATTTAACATCAGTAGGAAACATGAAGTCCTAGCCCTCCAGTATCCGTCTTCAACCACAATGACAGCTCAGTAAGCCCTGCAGTGCTCTGGGAAACAGTGGGGCTCTGGCCAGGGCCTTGTAGTTTTCATGTTTGCATTCTGTTGAGGGTCCTTTAGCTTATTTTTTGAGGATGAGAGTGATAAAAGCAATATTACTGCTTTTTTTTTACCTATATACTTGTCATTCAAAGTAGACAAAAGACCATCAAAAAGTAGATCTACTGAAAGACTAGATATCACAAGCACTTTCGAAACAAAGCAGGCTATTAGTTAAGCAAGGAACTCACTTGTGGACTAATGTACAATGCATGTGTTTTAGATATATTTTTTAGATATGGTTAAACTGAAAAAATAAAACCCTTTCACAAGCTTAATACCATTTATATTGTTCAACCAAGCATTATGCCTTCTGAGCTATGAATTCTAATAATAAAATACCAATTTTTCTAGTATCCACCCCAAAAGCACCAGCTGACTAGATCAATTGTTTATTTGTCACATGCTCTTCCATTCTACTTTTCTGGGAGAACAAAGACACATGGTAAGCAGATAGAATATGGGAGAGAAAGAGGAATCCAGACCAAGATAACAGTGGTATCTTTTTGGCATCACAAAGAGTTGAAAGGGAAGATGCTTGATTTTCATAGGTATCTAATTGGCTTTTAAATAAATTAGAAGTACCTAAAGCAATCTACAGATTCAACGCAATCCCTATCAAACTACCAACAGCTTTCTTCAATGAACTGGAACAAGTAATTCTAAAATTCATATGGAACCACAAAAGACCCCGAATAGCCAAAGCAATCCTGAGAAGGAGGAATAAAACAGGGGGAATTACTCTCCCTGACTTCAAGCTCTACTACAAAGCCACAGTAATCCAGACAATTTGGTATTGGCACAAAAACAGACCCACAGACCAGTGGAACAGAATAGAAAATCCAAACCTTAACCCAAACATATACAGTCAATTAATCTTTGATAAAGGAGCCTTGGATATACAATGGGGAGATGACAGCCTCTTCAGCAGCTGGTGTTGGAAAAACTGGACAGCTTACATGTAAGAAAATGAAACTGGACTACTGTCTAGCCCCATGCACAAAGGTAAACTCAAGGTGGATCAAAGACCTGAATGTAAGTCATGAAACCATAAAACTCTTAGAAAAAAACATAGGCAAAAATCTCGGGTGTAAACATGAGTGACTTCTTCATGAACATATATCTCCCCGGACAAGGGAAACAAAAGCAAAAATGAACAAGTGGGACTATATCAAGCTGAAAAGCTTCTGTACAGCAAAGGACACCATCAGTAGAACAAAAAGACATCCTACAGTATGGGAGACTATATTTATAAATGACGTATCCGATAAGGGGTTGACATCCAAAATATATAAAGAACTCATGTACCTTAACAAACAAAAAGCAAATAATCCAATTAAGAAATGGGCAGAGGACATAAATAGACACTTCTCCAAAGAAGAAATTCAGATGGCCAACAGGCACATGAAAAGATGCTCCACATTGCTAATCATCAGAGAAATGGAGATTAAAACCACAATGAGATATCACCTCACACCAGTGAGGATGGCCAACATCTACAGCACAAACAACAAATGTTGGCGAGGATGTGGAGAAAAGGGAACCCTCCTACACTGCTGGTGGGACTGCAAATTAGTTCAACCATTGCGGAAAGCAATATGGAGGGTCCTCAAAAAACTCAAAATAGAAATACCATTTGACCCAGGAATCCCACTCCTAGGAATTTACCCTAAGGATGCAGCAGCCCAGTTTGAAAAAGACAGATGCACCCCTATGTTTATCACAGCACTATTTACAATAGCCAAGAAATGGAAGCAACCTAAGTGTCCATCAGTAGATGAATGGATAAAGAAGATGTGGTACATATACACAATGGAATATTATTCAGCCATAAGAAGAAAACAAATCCTACCATTGCAACAACATGGATGGAGCTAGAGGGTATTATGCTCAGTGAAATAAGCCAAGCCGAAAAAGACAAGTATCAAATGATTTCACTCATATGTGGAGTATAAGAACAAAGAAAAAAACAGAAGGAACAAAACAGCAGCAGACTCACAGAACCCAGGAACGGACTAATAGTTACCAAAGGGAAAGGGACTGGGGAGGATGGGTGGGAAGGGAGGGATAAGGGAGAAAAAGGGGCATTACGATTAGCAGATGTAATGTTGGGGGGCACGGGGAGGGCAGTACAACTCAGAAAAGACAAGTAGTGATTCTATAGCATCTCACTACGCTGATGGACAGTGACTGTAATGGGGTTGGTGGGGGGGACCTGATGAAGGGGGTAGTTTAATAACCATAATATTGCACATGTAATTGTAGATTAATGATACCAAAATAAATTATAAAAAATAATAAATAAATTAGAAGTAAAAATAACAAATATTATTAACCTGTGTCTTCATCCAACCAGACTTCAACTTCTGCAGTCTGACTTCTAGGTTTTATTTACAAGAAAAAGCACACAATACAACACATCCAATTGGGAACTACTAACTTAGTGGTGCTTCTGAAGGGCTTTGGCTTCCCTAATAGCTGATATTAACTATAGCTGATATATCTAATGTTACTTTACACACCGTGGTAACATACTGCTGTCAGCTATACTGGCTTATTCCTACTGGAAACTGGTCAGTCCAAACAGAGACTCCTTTCAGAGCAGAAGCATAACTTGACATGCATTGTAAGAGCCCAGGAGTGCCATTGACGCCAGTGATCAATCACAGGGCCATTGACCGGGCTGACTCAGTGATGCACGACCATGGGACATAAAGGAGCCAGGCAGCAAGCCTTCTCTAGCGTCACCCTACCTTACGTTGTGACGCTGGCAACTACTAGGTATGGCAGTGTTTGTTTGCCTTCATCCATCCTCAGGAAAGATAGAATGAAACAGGGGAGCAAACCAGACCTGTTTTAGCAGGATATGCTTGTTTACCTCGACAAGAGGACTTTAAAAATTTATAGATATATCTTAAAAAGTCACAAACGCAGAGAAACAGAGTAAAGCACTGGTTACTAGGGATTAAGGATGGGGGAAATGGGAAGCTTTTTGGTCAAAGAGTATACATTTCTCGTTGTAAGATTAATAAATTTGGTGATCTAGTGTACAGGATAGTGATTATAGCTAATACTACTGTATGATACACTTAAATGTTGCTAAAAGAATAGAACCTAAAGGTTCTCACTAGGAAAAAAGAAATGGTAACTATGTAAAGGTTGGAGGTGGTAGCTAAGGCTATGGTGGTAATCATCTTGCAAGATATAAATGTATCAAATCAACTCATTGTGGTTCAAGGTTACATAGTACACTAAAGGGAGCACCAGGGCTAGAAAGCTGGATGTTTTAGCCCTTATTGGTCAGCTGACCATTCTTTTTCCTCTCTTTCTTCCCAGCTTTTCATCCATGCATGAATAAGAAAAATAGGGGCATCTAGAGGGCTTCTTCGAAAAAATCAGACACAAGTAAGAGTAAATGTAGATATTAATCCCCAAGCAACATTTTCTCTACAGAATGATGAAGACTTAAGAGCTACATCAATCAAATACAATGAGTGGGCCTTGGAGTCCCAATCTGAACAAAAGGTAATATTTTTTTTTTAATTATGAGACATCAGGAAAATAAGAACACCACCTGCATATTTAATTCCATCAAGGAATCATGCTTAATTATTAAAAGGGTGACAAAGTCCTTGCACTTTAGAAATACATATTGAAATATTTATGAATGCAGTGATATCTGGGATGCTTCAAATCCAATGGTGGAGAAAATGACTGTGAGGAAAAATAGATCTGCAACAAGGTTCTCCATGAGTTGCTAATCATTGCATCCAAGTAAAAGGTGCTTAGGGCTTATTATGCTATTCTTTCTACATATGTATTTCTATATTAAATATACATATTTAAAATTTCTCACTATAAAACACTTTTAAAATCCATTTCTCTCAAGGGCTGGCAACCAACATTGTGGGTTGATTTGCCTCTATAATAATATGCATATTAGAGATGTTCGTAATGTAAACAGAATATTGATAGCTTTATGTCATTCAGGAAGAATAATGCTTCAGCCTTCCCCCATGACTGTTGTGAAGCAAGAGATAAATACTACCTTCTAATAACAGGAATCTCTTTCAAAGTTGCTAAGCACTTCTATAATCTCCAACACTGTGAGGGAACCTAAAACTGCAGCAGATAAGACTACTAAAATCATAAAAGAAGTTTAATAAATCATGGAACTATGAAATCACTATCAAATATTTCATAGGAGTTTCCACAGCCCTGAGCATGCTTGGGGAATTGTTAATTGCCTCGAAGTAAAATGAGGATACCCACCCAGATCTGGTGAGAGGTAACCTTCTAGTTAGGGTGTCAGGTTTAGCACCAATTTCCAAATATCCACAGGAAGCTGCAGGATCCAAACTTTGAGGCTAACAAACCAGCTCTGCCTTTCTCCTTCATCCTTGCCACCACCTCCTTTCTGAATCCACAAAGAACTGTGGAAGGCAGGTTCTACCAGCTTTCACTAGGACTTCAGAGGTAGCAGACTCCCAGGTTAAATGAAAGGTGTTTGGGATTTGTTTTTAAGCAGTAATGAAAGATGCTATTATTTCAATGACTATTTTAATGAAATATGAACTATTTTCAGTATTTCAATAAAATTTGCTATTTCAACACAAGAAAACACTAGAAATAGCTTTGTCTTCTGACCTAGAAGTAGCAATAAAGAATCGAAGGGGGCACAGAGATAGATCTTTGGAGAGATAATGTTTTGTGTATTTATTTTTCTTCCAGAACTCCAAATAGTTGCCTTGGCAGGCAGGCTGCTCTGTAACTGCCCCCTTCTGAAGACTTGAAGGTGTTTACAGAAATTGAAAGTTGCAGCAGTACATTTCCATGAGCTCATTACCAGTTCCACTTAGACCCTTTAAGTTTCACATGCACAAAGTGGCATAAACCCCTGCTTGAGCTTTTGTTTTAATTACAAGCAAAGCAGCAGAAGCCAAAGATGATTACTGTGTAACATTAGGCATCTTTTTAGACTACCTGTTTCGGTAACTGTTATTCAGAGCAGCTCCAACACCATTTCTTGCCAGCCTCTTTATGCTAATCGGCCGGCCCGTCCGGCTCCTCCTCCTCCCAGCTCCCTTAAGAACTGTTCACTTTCAGCTGTCACAGAGGGTAACTCAACCAGGCTTAGAAATCGCTTAATGGAACTCAGCAGCACTTTTTTTTCTTTGTGTATGTATGACTCCCGCAGTCCTTTCTAAATACTTGGGGGATTAAATTTCGTGTCAGCAGAAGGAATCAAAAGTTGCCAAAACTGTAATCTGTTAGAAATAGTGATTCTGTAGGATGTTACACTGTAAGGGGGAAAGTTTGAATGCGCTTTGAAATGAAAGAAGAATTAAGTTACGTTTTTGTTCAAATGAATTGGCATCTTTATATGTAGGAGAAGCTATATTGGTAAATATTTATTTTAAGAGTCATGATTAAGAAACACTTGGAAGTTTATTAGGGAAGTAAATGTTTTACATGCAAGGACAGGGGATCGGATCTGCATGTAGCTTTGTGATTCTGGGTGTCTTGTGAAGACTATTTTAGGTGGCTGGCCAGAGGAAGAAAATGCCCTAGTGATTCTGGAGCCATAGCCATACTGCCAGTACCATGTCTACTATACAAAGAAAAGGCAGAAGCCACCTGTTGAACAGTTTGCACACCTGTAATCTGAAGCTTCCGGAGGACCAGCGACAGCAAGGTGAGTCAGTAAGGTTCTGTGTGTTCTGTGCCCTCTGGCCATTTGCATTCCCAGAAAAGTGGTGGGCTGGGGAAGCACCTGGGGAATACTTCTGGCTGTGAAATGCTTTGCAATCTTCTTTTTAAACTCTGACACTAGGCATAAGAGTGATGCAGAAGGGTGAATTAGCTTGAACTCATTGGTTTTTTGAGGACCGTGGAAGACTGTCAAGAAGGTATATTCCTTGCAGTTGTCATTCTAAAATTTATATGCTTACTAGCCACTGTCATTATTTTAGACTATGCTAGATTTTGTATAATTTGAAACACCCATGTGGGCAAGGCTGAATCAGCAATAGGGGGAATTTTCTGAGAGTATCTTTAAGTTAGCCTGGAACTATTTCCCTGTCCTACCATTAATGGTACACTTTTGGACTTAAAGTTTAAACCTAATTTTGTCTGGATCTCTGGCTCATTCACTTGTGGGCAAAATAAATATATCTTTGGGTCTTTCCCTTTTATGGTTCAGGAACAGCTGAGAACAGATGGGGAAAAGTGTCACTTTTCACATAATGGGCACTCATTCAGACTAAACTATCTACCTGGCAGCCAGTTTCACCATCAGTCTTTCTAAAGTGTCAAATCCAACATAACCAGCTGCATCAGTTAGGGGCAGATGGTTGACATGATGAGCAGAATGATCCCTTCAATCCATTCTGTCAGGGACAACAAAGGACACTTGTAGAAAAGGCTGGTGCTGTCATGGATGACATCATCACCCCTCAGAGGTTCGGGATTTACCCCAGACATTTCTCACTTCTCAATAAACTGAGATTGATCTGTGTATGAATCTAGACTACAAACTCTTTACTTATTTTTTAATAACACAGTTTTAGATTTCAGTGGCATGGAGAATGCTGGCTAAGGAGCTGAAACCTCCCATTTCCAAGGTGGCATCTCTGTGCTAACACTTGTGTAAATGTGTCAGACTACTGCCTGCATCAGTTCCTGGGCTTCATGCTGTATAAGGCTTAGCATAGTGTGGTTAGAACTACTTCATATAAAATGAAAATAGTGAAAACTTTTAAAACCATTCTGTACCATTGGGGCTTATATAAATTATTTTGAGCTAACTGCTTTAGAATGTAAATTCCGAGAGTGTGCCAGGGTTTAATTATAGCACTGCAAAATGTGCTTCCTCCCCTAGTAGTAGGCAATCCTAATTCATCATAGGTTTTCTGTTTGCTGCTCATTTTTTAAAAATGCTTAAAGCTATTTTTCCTCCCTCTAATTGCTGATGTAATTTTATGATTGAAAATTTCCAAGGGGGAGCATAAAGGAGAAGGTAAAATCACCTGTAAAAATCATCACCCACAGACGGCTGTTATTAACATTTAAATGTATAGTCTTCTAGCCTTCTATATACTACAGATTATTCTTATGCTTGATTTTTAAACAAAATAGACTTATTTTGCAAATAGTGTTTTGTAAACTGCTTTTTGTCTTAACAATAGATTATGAACAAATTTCCATGCCATTATATATTCTTCTACAACCTTATTTTTAATAGTTGTATACTATTCCTTTATGTAAAAAAATTCCTTTAGGCAGTATTGCTAAACATTTCATTTATTTCTAACTTTTCACTCTTAGCTTAACAAAACCTAATGGATAAATCATTGCAGAGATAAGATTATTTTCTTGGGATACATTCTTAGAGGTGGAATTGTGGGGTCAAAGGAATGCATGTTTTTAAGTGTATTTGTTTGTTTTTTCCAAATGACTCTCCAGGCAGCAGTTTAGAGATATATTTTTGGTAATACTGGGTATTATTTTTAAAATTCTTTCCCAATTTTATAAGTGGAAAATAGTATCCCACTGTTGTTTTAATTTGAGGCAGACTGTCTTAATGTTCTCTCCTTTCGTGGCCATATCCAGAGCAGCCTGGAAATATCATTATGATGACATCCTTCCTAAAATACCAGAAAGACTGGAAGTCTGGTCTCCTTTCTCAGACTGCAGTTTTTGCCTACAGTGTTTTGAGAGCAACCATATTCTTTCACAGTGGAGTCTCAAAATATCTGCCCACATAAACCACTATCCATAAAGTTGTGAAGCATGCTGTTGAATCCAGACCAGCCATTGCCTGCTATAAGAAGTGCCATCTAGAGATCTGTATTGACAAGGGACACTTGGCAGTGTTTGCTGTGATGCCAAATAGTATTCCAATTACTGTCCTAGAATTTAAAAGTATTCATTCAGTGCAGTGCCCCTGATTTTTCCTCCAAGCTGTATTTGCCCCTTGCTATTAGGCAAAATCCAGCAAAGGTCCAAGGAAGCAAAGCCATTAGTTTTGGCAAGTGAGATCTTGCTGTGAATTTATTCACTGAGGCATTCCGGGTTCATGGGCTTGGCCTACCCCCAGCCAGACTAAGATTCCAGTTCTCTTATTTAGCATATAGACCATGATGAATTGACATTTAACTCTTCAGAGGGCACGACCAGATTCAACACATATATACTTTCCAGCCCTCCATGCTATATGCAGAAGTGCTTTATGTTAACTCTGAGGTACATAACGTTTTACACCTAGTTACTCACTAGTAGTAACTAGTGAGTGATCACTAATTAAAAGTCATCTATTCTTTGAGAGTATCTTTAAGTTACTTTGGAGTGATCACGTAGATAAAAGTCATCTATTCTTCAGCAATTATCTGAACAAATGACTATGCAAAGCACAGTGCCCAATGCTGGGTATGTAAGTTGAACTAAGCTAACTAAGCCTCGGCTTCCATCCAGACGGAGCTTCCACGCCACGGCAACAGATGCAAAACCATATCAGAACGGAAGCTTGGTGGGCTCCTATCCCTTCTTGTTGCCATCTTATAGCTTCCTCTGTGATATTTCAAACCATTAATTGTCTATAAAGCCTCAAAAAATTTCAGTACACTTAACATGTACCAGGCAGATTAAACTGTCCTTATAATTCATAATGCTTTAAAATTTACAAAGAGGTTCCAAATACATTGTTTCATTTAATTCTCAGGAGAACCAGGTGAGGTAGTGTATTAGTCAAGGTTCTCCGGAGAAACAGAACCAATAGTGTATGTGTAGGTAGAATAGAGATAAAGATAGAGATTTATTTTAAGGGATTGACTTACACAATTATGGAGGCTGGCGAGTCCAAACTCCCCTATGTGGGCCACCTGGAGATCCAGGTAAAGAACCCACCAGTGTTGCAGTTGAACTTCCTCTTGCTTGTGACAGGTCAGTCTTTTGTTCTAGCCAGACCTTCTGCTGATTGAATGAGAGGCCCACCAACATTATGGAGGGCAACTTGCTTTACTCAGAATCCACCAATTTAAATGTAAATATCATCCAAAAATACCCTTACAAAAACATCCAGAATAATATTTGACCAAATATCTGGCACTGTGGTGCAGCCAAGTTGACACATAAAATTAACTATTACAGGTTGGCATTATTATCCTCATTTTTAAAGATGCGGAAACTGGGAATCCTCAAGGTCAAGTGATTTTTCCGAAGTTACACAGTTATTAAGGGTTACTGTCAATTAAATTTCTGCTATATATCGTTTTCTCATAAAATCCGTAATTCCTGATGTTAGAATGTTTAATTTTTTTCATTGATCCATACCAAAGAAGCTTCTCTGCCGATACCTTAGATCCACTGGGATTCTTAATTTCTTTATATGTTCTGACACCAATTCTTTGACACAACTTGATATTCTACAATTCAATCCAGTGTTGACACTACTGAGAGTTAGTGAAGACTCCAAACGTTAAAGGCTCAGTCTCACAAGACTGCCCCACTTCAAATGCCAGCTACCAATTTCCAGTGTCTCCAAACCACCTGCACTTCTGCCTGGGCAGCTACAAATTCAAGACCCCCCACAACTCTCTCAAGTTTGATAATTTTCTAGAATGACCTAGAGAACTCAAGAAAGCTTTATACTTTTGATTATCATTTTACTATAAAGGATACAAATGAATAGCCAAATGAAGAGTTACATAGGGAAAGATCTAGGAGGGTCCTGAGCACGGGGTTCTAACCCTGTGGAGTCGGGGTATATCCCTCTTCCAATACATTAGGAAGTTCACCAACCAGGAAGCTCCACTGAGCTCAGTGTCCAAAATTTTTATTGGCATTTCATTATGTAGGCAGGATTAATTAAATCACTGGCCATGACTGAACTCAATCTCTAGTCCCTCTTCCCCCCCTGGAGGTTAGGAAGGGGTAGGGAGTACGGCTGGAAGTTCCAACCTTCTAAATCTTTGCTTGGTTTTTCTGGTGTAGCCAGTCCCTCCCTTGAAGCAGGGCCCACCTCATTAGCATAACAAAGACCCACAACTGTTTGTCAGGAAAGTAAAAAGTTTTTGAATTTCTTTGCAAGGAATGGGAGACAAAGGCCAGATATATTTTTTATTATATCATATTTTGGTCATGATTTTTTGGATATGTTCTGTTCTTAATGTTAAGATATTTTCCTGCAAGCCAAGACTCCCAAGTCAAGAAACATGGATTAATGCCCTCAACCATTTATTTATTCAGTGCATTTTTACTCAATAGGTAGACACTGGAAGTGCAAAGATGATTTTCTCCAAAGGTTGTTTTCTGTCTTGTGTTTTCTGAGGAAATCAGTAGTAAGAACAAAGTTAATATTACTTTTTCAACTTTTTGCTGCATTCATCATCATTCTTCGTGTTTTAGCCACATTCCTCTTGAGGGTTCAGAAGGCACTGCATCTAGCTGAGAACTTAGTAAATATAAAAATAAAAGGTAAGCCATGCCTATCTTCTGTGCCATCAAATTTGCTCTGCATCTAAAGCAGAAAACACAAATTACATATAGATTTTGTGAATGCACTATTTCCCATAAATATATTCTGTGAGCATTCATGAATGTGCTTACTTTAGAACACCTGAAGAATTTAAATATGGGGAAAATAAAAATATAGCCATGAGAAAGGGAATCCACTAATATACAACTAAATAATCCCTTTTATATGAAAAGGTAACAAAAAATACATCTTATGCTTCCCCAAATAGATTTGTATTCACTTTCCTTTCTCGTGGTTTTAAAGTAATGATCTGCACAGACAACCTGACATCTTTTGGATGTACATAGTTAATGAATGAAGATAAAAGGGAGAAGACCTACACAGATTTCTGTTTTCCTTCCATCAACAGGGAGCTCCAGAGAAGCTCAAGAGTTTTGTTTTATCTGCAAAGCCATTACTGACATTTAAGGGCATAGTTTGGTAGAAACAAATAAAAAATTTTAAAATAATCATATTCTCTTAGAGTTTTCATGTTCAAGTTCCCACCAGTACAGGAATCCATTCCATAATAAGCCTCCTTCATAGATGGTATGTATGTGAGGATTTGGAAAATACATTTCAATGACCTAAACTTAATTTTCCTCACACTCATTGGGATGGCTACTGTAAAAAAACAAACAAACAAGTATGGGCAAGAATGTGGAGAAATTATAACTTTTTTGCACTGTTGGTCAGAATGTAAAGTTGTATATCTGCTGTGGCAGTTCCTGAAAACCTAAAAATAGAATTACTATATGATCCACCAATTCTAATTCTGGGTATATACCCAAACGAAGTGAAATCAGGGACTCAAAGAAACACTTGCACACCAGTGCTCATAACAGTATTATTCACAATAGCCAAAAGGTAGAAGTAATCCATGTGTCCATTGACAAACTAACAGATAAACAACATGTAGTACAAACATACAATGGAGTATTATTCAGCCTTAAAAAAGAAAGGAAATTCTGACTCATGCTACACCATGGATTGAGGACATTATGCTAAGCAAAATGAGTGAGTCACAAAAAGATAAATACTGTATGATTCCACTGATATAAGATACCTAAAGTAGTCATTCATAGAGACAGAAAGCAGAATGGGGGTTTTTGCTTAATGGTACAGAGTTTCAGTTTTGCAATATGAAAACAGTTTTGGAGATTGATTACACACAATGTGAATGTTAACATTACTGAATGTTACAGTTAATATTACTGAACTGTACACTTAAAAATGATTAAGATGGTAAGTTTTATGGCATTTGTATTCTATCACAATTTTTTAAAAACTGTGACTGCCCAGAACAATCCCTATTTTGTTTCTGAAGTTGACTTAAAAAAAAAAAACCTTCAATTTTTCCTATTCCTAAAAGCAAACTAGGAGGAAATAATTTGCTCATTCTTGATTCCCAAAAGCTTATTTCTTTAAAAACATTAATAAAATTAATCTAGTTAGGAAATTAGATTCATCAATAAAAAGAGACAAAACATATTACCGATATCAGGAATGATACAGAGTGTGTCATTATAGGTCCTACAGATATTAGAATGATAATAAGGAAATATTATGAATAACACTGTTCTAGAAAGATGGAGGAAAAAAACCATTAAATCTAATACTCACTCATGTAAAAAACTCTAAAGGATTTGGAATAGAAGGGAGCTTCCTCAACCTGATTAGGAACATTTACAAAAAAGCAACAGATAACATAGTACTTTATCAATTACGGACTTGATACTTTCCTACTAAGAGTAGGAAGAAAACAAGGATATTCAATATAATCCCATCTATTCAACATTATGGAATAGGGCTGGAGGTCCTAGCCAGTGTACTGAGTTAAGAAAAAGAAAAAACGTTCATATATTGGAAAGAGAAAGGTAAAACTGTATTTACAGATGACTGATAGTAGGGGTAGAAGAATTTTTCAGAATCTACTAAAAAACAAATATTAAAACTAATGAATGAGTCTACCAAGGTCATAGGGTAACAGCATACAAATCAGTATACAAAAATAAATTGTGTTTCTATATGTTAGCAAAGAATAATTGGAATTTGAAAAATTTAAAGCACTCTTTTACTAGAAAAAAGTGAAATACAGGAATTAATTTTACAAAATTTGTATAAAACCTGTACACTTAAAACAAACATTGCAGAGAGGAACTAAAGAAGACTGAACTAAATACATGAAATGCAAAGCTCAATATTATTGAGATTGACATCTTAGTAATTGTGTCGGTCCTACACAAATTAATCTAGAAAGTCAAGGCCTTCCCAATCAAAATTCCAGCAGACTTCTTAAAATTGACAAGCTAATTTAAAATTTATATGGCAATGCAAAGAATCCAAAATAGTATCAATCTTGAACAAAGCTGACAACTTACACTTATGGATTTCAAACTATAATAGTCAGGATGGCATATTATTGGCATAGGGATAGAAAATCAAACATTGGAACAAAAGAGAGAGGCCACAATTTGACCCATTTTTATATGGTCAATTGATTTGGACAAAGATACCAAGATAATTCAGAGTGGTAAAAGATAGTCTTTTCTGTAATTATCCTGGACCTAATGGATAGACGTATTACTAAAAAATGAACCTCATTACCTACCTCACACAAAAATTGAGATGGAATATGACTAAAACACAAAAGCTGAATCTATAAAGCTTCTAGAAGAAAACAGAAAATATTTTCACAAAACTGGAATGGGCAGTTTTTAGACTGACACAAAAAGTACTAACCACAAAAAATGGGTGAATTAGACTATCAACATAAAAAAAATCTATTCTTTAAAAGGTAACATTAATAAAAGAGAAGACCGAGAGGAAATATTTGTGATCCATAGATTTGAAAAAGGACTTGAAATCAGAATATGTAAAGAAGTCAATATAAACAATTTGATTTAAAAATGGGCAAACAATCTGAAAGACACTTTTAAAAAAGGATATACAAATGGCCAATAAGTACATTAAAAAGTACACCATGTAATTATTCATCAGGGAATTTTGAATTAAAACCACTGTGAAATATCATTTCACATCCCCTAGAATGGCTAAACTTAGAAAGTACTGATGATACTATGCATTGGGGAGAATGTGGAGCAACCCAAAATCCCATTCATGGCTCTGAAGTGGTGTGATCACTTTGGAAAATAGTTTGGCAGTTTTTTACAGACTGAAATCTACACCTACCCTATGATCTAGCAATTCCATTCTTAGATAACTTCCCAAAAGAAATGGAAATGATAGGTCTAAAGAAAGCTTGCACAAGAATGTTCATAGTGGATTTTACTCCTATGAGCTGCAACATGTGAACCCAAATAAGCAAGAAAATGGATAAGCAAATTGTGGTATAGTCATACACTGGAACATTACTCAGTAGGAGAAGGAATGAATTAATAATACATGTAGCCACATAGATGAATCTCTAATGTGTACAATACTTTAGGGTAAAGACAGAAGACTGACCCTGTGGGATGAAGGACCAGATCTTGGCACACATGTAACATACATCAGTGGGCTGCTGTATATGGGCTAGAAGCTCCAGCAATAGCATACATTTTAACCCTTATTGATAGGCTGTGTTATAGAGGACCATCTATTAAGGATGTTCTAGACACTAGATGATAGGTTCCAATAACCTATAAGATCTCTTTCAAAACTAAGATTTTTTGCTTTGCCCATAATTACATATTTCATTCACGTCAGTGTTGTCTCCTCAACTGTCTTGTACAAGTTCTTTGAGAGCAGTAAACCAGGTTTATAACTTGGACCACACCACAGTGCTAACATGTCACTTATAAACAAACCACATTTATGGAGGGTTTGTCATATGTCAAACAATGTTTTAAACACTTTTTATGTGCTAGCTTATTTCTTTATGAGAGCCCCGTAAGATAGGTAGCATTAAGACCTCACAGCTGGGGTCTCAAGCCAAGGTCCTCACCTAAGAAACTTCATTCCAGAGCCTTCCTGAGGGAGGAGCGAATTCCAGACCTCCTGGGCCGATGAGCACCAGGCGTGGCAGCTCTGCTCCTTTCTCACTGCCTAGGCCTCGGAGGTCTTGTTCTCAGGGCAAGGACATCAATTTATTCCTGTGGAAATGGGAAAACAAGGAGCCTTTTCTTGTGCTTGCTCAAAGGCTCAGGACAAAGGGGAATATGTTTAAGGAAAACAGATTTGGAATTGGGAGAAGTTGCAATCAAGGTTCTCCATCTGGCCTGTGTCCTTGGAATCCATGAAGGAATTTAAAAATAGTGTGCTTCTTTAATGAAGAGGAAGAGCTTGATTTATCTGAATTCAATATAAAAAGCTGTTATTACAGCCATATTGATTTATTAATAATCTTTATGAAGAGTGGTTTGATTCTTACTAATACGATAATTTAGTAATATGAAATCACCTCTTTCATTTTAACAAGACAGAAACAATAGAACACTACTTAAAATTAACTTTAAGAAATACCATTTTAAACCTGTACATGTGTGGCTCAGTGCCATGAAAACTAGATTGTATTTCTATTCCACACCCCTCAGCAAAACGGAGAGACCCATTTCTAACATATGGGAACATTTTCACACTGCAAGTTATTCTGAGGAGAAAATATGTGATTTATAAATGCTGTCAAATGAAATATGTATTTCCAAATGGCACCAAGTTGACCAAGCACATCCTAGGACATATTCCACATCTTTATAATCCCACGGGCATAAATGAAGGAACAGTGTAGAGAAAGAGCACTTTCTGACATTATTAATCCAGAGGTCCCACATTTGTTGCTGATAAACATAGTCAAGTAATCAAAGATTGTAAGTAACCTTATCACAGAAGTACACAATAGTTTTATTTATAAATAAAAGAATACCTCCCAATTATTGAGAAATGGGTATGCTCTGTTAAAAGTAATATATTCTCCAAAGTTATTTCTGCCCGTAGCTAAAAATAAATACTGACATGGAGATTTTAAAATGCTAGGCTCGCCACACCATTTACCTGCCTACTTTCTTGAACAAACCTCTTTATAGTCAGACACAAACAGAAGATGGTAAGAATAAGTCAAGCATCTTGCAGTGTTTACGAATGGCAAAACAAAAGCTCAGGGAGCCTTACGCAGTCTGAGATCACATCTCAACCAGGCTGTACAGACCATGGAGGAGAGCTATCATAACCCGGAATTATCACAACTTCAAAGGGGGAGAAGCTATAAGATAGTCATTTGACTCACCATGGTAGCCAGGGAGCCTTCCTTGGAGGAAAAAGCATGAAATTTGGAGTCAGTTCTCATGTGTTTTAGTCCCAGATCTCTAAGTATTAGTTGTCTGGCCTTGGCACATCCCATAATTTTAGAGCCTTAGTTATCTCATGAGCCCCAAAATTTAATAACTTACTTCCTGTGGAGCATATCATGTAATAAGAGTTACAGTTTATTGAGCATTTTGTGTGTGCCAGGCACTGTGCTTAGTGTTTCTGCTACACTACCTTGTTTAATCCTTACAACTCTGTGAAATATGTCTTATTATCCTCATTTTATAGATGAGGAAATCTGGGCTCAGAAGGATCAGATGACCTGTCCTAGCTCACACAATCAGTAAATCGAGGAGGTAGAATTTGAATGCAGGTCTGTTTTTTGCCAAAGTTTAGATTTTTAAGACCATGCATTCTGGCTCCTAGTAATCATTCATTTAGTCACCAAAGACTAATATAATTACATATGCTTTACAACAGGTAAAGCATGATGCAAATATAAGTTTTTATATCATGCCAGTGCATGAAAGAAACATCATGAGAGATCACCAAGGTCTAAGTTTTCATACTACTTATTAAGGTCAGATTAAGTTAAACATTTCAAAAGGCAAAAGGGTAAAGACTAGTCATGACATGCATAGACATGTCAAATGGTAGCTACTGTCTTTAAGAAAAAAGTAATTCAAAGAGCAATGTTTTAACATTGGGACAATAGTAAATTTTAATGGAGTTTGCTATAATGTCTATTGAGAAAGTCACTGATCATCCCCAAATTAAAGCCTACTGCACGTGATGACCGTATCTCTTGGGATCAATTACAGAACACTCTCAAAAATATAAAGCCAGTTTCTTCCATCATCGCTGCATTTTGATTGACAGTGATTTTGCCAGATGGTCTATCCAAATGATTTAATTGAAATTCTCTTTATTTTGAATCTGCAAACTTCTCTATTTTTAAAGACATTAGTGAAGTGACTTTACGAAATGAAATGCATTTTTCTTCAATTGGATTATTGCTGCTTTAAATCTCCAGATTCTAAAATGTGAATGAGCTTAAGTCACTCGCTATCGCCCACTACCACATATGACTGGATTATAAATTCAGCAGCACAATTTGGAGGTGAGGTTGGGGTGAGTGCATTCAACACAGAATTGTTGATCCTACCTCCAGAAGGATAGCAAGGCCTGTTTGACACAGCCTCTGAATCTTCTTGCTTCTTGCTCACATCAGAGACTTTTATCATCTCTATGCCTTGGTTCTTCAAAATTGGTCTGTGTCTAGATCTAGACTAACGTATGAAACAGTACAGAAAAGTCTAGAGTCTTTGGAACTTATAGCAAACAGGTCATTGAAGATTGTCAGCATGAGTACAGAAAGTGGGACAGAGCTCTGGGTGGCGACGGTTGTTTTCAGTGCATTGAGATAGTTTTCTCATCTTCTCTAGTTTCCTATTCTGAAATGATTCCCATTCTGAAAATGAATGATTTCTTCATCAGCATGGCAATGATGAGAATAACTTTATTTTATTGTTGATTCTTTTTTGTCTCTAGCTTGTGCTTCTCATAATGAATCAAAACTAGATAGGCTAGATTTCTTGTTGGCAGCTTGTAACATCATTTCCAACAAAAATTTAAAGGAATTCAAAAACTTAAGAACTTGATTGAAAAAGGTGTTTTCCTTCTTTCTTACTTCATATACCTCCTGTATTTATTACAACTAGCTTGTATTTATAGTACACAAAATAGGTTATAATTTCAGCAGGAATGACTAGGACAGAATTATTCCAGCAAGATCCATTCATCTCGTTTAAGTTGAGCTTTGTGATTCAGCCTGGAAACTTCCTGTGTAAACTGCCTCTATTGCCTTTGGAGTCCTGGTTAATTTACCTTCAGGTCAGCACAAAGCATCTCATAAAACAGAATCAACCATGTCCCATCACGGTTAATAATGTCTTTCTGTAGACTTACCACCCTCTTCTGTAAAGATATATATTTTTATATTTTGGTGGACAATTTGTTACTTATTTCATTCCTTTTGCATTTTTGCAGAGTATATATCTAGAAATAAGTGTGGGCTGTCCTATGCTTGTGGTTCCCTTGAGAATTGGCACAGATTTCTTTTTCTTCTGGGGCTACAGTTTTCCCTTTCTTAAAATTGTCTTAGAATCTTTTAATACAGTTTTGAGCTTTTGCCTCTTCATTAAAAAAAAAATCAAGATGGTGGTTGAGACCCTCTTGTGTCTCTTCCTGGGGTTCCATACAGAGATTAAGGTCACCTTTTATGACTTGTCTACTTTTTCTCAAAAGATACCACTTTTTGCAGTTGAAATTACAGATGTTTCAAATTCTTGTTGAAGAATCTTGGTACTATGACAAATGTTTTTGATGTAGCTTATGCTTCTGGGCTAAATTTTTGCTTTTCGGAAGTGAACATTTTAATTTTTTAATTAACATTTAATAATATTAAGCAGAGACATTTTCTAAAAAAAATTTCCAGGAAAAAAGTCAGATTTCAGATATACATATTAAAACAGAAAGCAAAACTTTTGTATCAAGAGAATAAATCATTAATTGCTTCAAACAGAATATCTGGATCACTGATTTGAATATCAGTATTGATCTTTCAGTATCCTTACTACAGGCATTTCTTTTTAATCTTCGGAGTAGTTCTGACTTCCCCTGAAACTGAATCATAGCCATCATAATATGTGGTTTGAGTGGTAATTGTTTTTCCATTAAGTGTCAGGTTAGCACAGCTGGAGGTGAAGTTACAACTCCAGGAGTTTCAACTGCCATCTTCCTAAGTTTGGTCTCAGTTGACAGAAACTTGGAGGTGCTCTAGAGGACTGCTTCTCCAGTATGCCTACAAGTCACCTGGGGAATATATAAAATGCAGGTTCTCATTCAGTAGGTCTGTGGTGGGGCCTGAGAGCCTGCATTTCAAACAATCTCCCTGTCAGGGCTACTGGTCTATCTGGACCATACTTGAGGAGCAAAGGTCTCTAAAACTACTTATTCACCTTGGCCTTAATTCAGAAAGAGAAAGAATAAGAATAAGATAGTAGCTCAACGAGGAGAAGAGAGAGGAAAACTAGGGGTAAGAATAAGACAATGAGTGAAAGTGATGCTGGGGTTCTTGTTCACGGAGCCGAAGAATGAACTTCGCCAACAGTCAAGGTAGGAGAGCAAGGTTAGAGATAGAGTGAAAGGACAGAGCTCCAGGAGGGGAAAAGAGAGTCCTGGGCGATACGTTGTCTAGGGGTTTTTGTAGGCAGTTGAGAGACAAAGGGCTAGGGATGTATACCTGTTAAGTGGTTTTAAATATTTTTGAAGAAACACTAAGTTTCTTCTTAGTCTTCCTGGTTATTTACAAGAACTTTACTGATCTGATTTCCTCCCAGGATAGCAGCTTCCTGGTCTGGGAGCATATCACTCAAGGCTGTCTGCTTTGCTCCAAAGGTGGGCTGAGTCATTGTTTTACTTTTTAACTAATTGGATTTCAAGATGGAATTTTTCCTGCCTTATGTTGTTTTGGGCTTACAATAGTTTTGGGCTTGTTTGCTACATTGCCCAAGTTGCAACAAATCATTTGTTTAGGACTGGAGGAAGGAAGGCAGCACTTGGGTAAAGTTAGAAAAATAAGTTGGGCTCCCTAGCAGGTCAAAGCAAATCTCGCAATGGTTATCTTGTTGTTTTTTCCAGAGGCCCTCACCCTACTCTGTCTAAGCCCATGGTCCCTGTCTCAAAAGGAAAAAGAAAGCCCTTTAAGAAACAGTGAGAAAGCATTTCCCCCAGAGCTAACAAGAGGTGCCGGGTGACTGTGTGTAGCATAGGAACGGAAAGGAGGAAGGAAGGGCATCGCACCTTAATTGAGTGTCTTCTGTGCCACCTCTAGCCTGACATATTGTTATATGCTTATGTGTATCTGTGTGTGTGTGTGTGTGTGTGTGTGTGTGTATTGTGTGTATCTATCTGTCTATCATCTATCTATCTATCTATAGAGAGAGAGATGGATGTGTATGTATGGAGGATAGATGGATAGACAATAGATAGGTGTTCTGCTCTGTTCCAAAAGGTTTGAAGAGGAAGCTATTACTAGATGCCCTCACATGCATACATTGTTTCAGTCATTGTAACAAACCTTTTAAAATATATACAGATAGAGATGATAAAGTTGAGGCTTGGAGTAATTCTTGAAAAACACAGCTCTAGGACTAGCTCCAAAACCCATAATTTGCTCAGCCAGAGGGCTGACATAAGTGCAAGAGGGTGAAGAGGACAGTGGCATAAAGACAGTATTGGGATCTGGGGTGAGGCAGGAACAGGAGAGGAAATTAGACAAGAGAATGTAGCAGAGACACAAGGCCAGGAAGGGAGAGGAAAGTGCAGGGCCTGCCAGGGCTGCAGTCCAAGAGGATAGTTCCTGTCCCCAGAGCAATTAGAGGTGACCCATTTGGCAGCTCCTGCCCCTCTGCCCGGGGGTTGTTACCACCCTCTTTCCTGCCAACACTGTTTCCACATCTTTTTGGCCCTGGCTGGAGTAGCCTGGTTTTATCCAGAGTGGAGAACTTGGTTTTCACCTTCCCTAAACTACCAAAGCAGCAGGGAGCAGCATGCAGGGCCCTCAGTAAGAGAAGCTGTATAGCAGAAACTTCTGAGGCCCCTAGAAGCTGCTGCCCCCCTGACGCTGGGACCCTGAACTAAAGGCCATCCATTCTCAGCCTCTTCCTTCTCTTTCTGATCTGCTTTTGGTTTAGTAGATTCTTTCAAACCTCCTCCTCTGAGATGATTCATCAAGAAAATCCTCCAGTTACTCTGCTAGATGAAATAGGTTGTTTGTCAGAGATTGAGTGCCAGTGAAACATGGAAATAAAGGGCAGGGACAAAACCCACCCAAAATTTGGGGGGGAAATTATGATACATATTAGAAGAGGGAAAAAAAGTTTATATTTACTGTTGACACTGACCATTGTAGCACTTTAGAATCCTGAAGAACAAGGCCCCTACATATATGCATAATTCTCCAGCTGCATACTTGTCTGAAGACCTGAGGAGCGTTCTGAATAAAAAGGAAAGGCAAGAACATAAAAAGCCTCTCCAGGTTGAGATGGCATTTATAAAGAGCAGATCTTCAGTTATTCAAGCGGAGTTTCCATTGTGTTCTGAGTGCACCTTGTTCACACTTCTATTTTCATACATTTCTATGCAAAGAACAGTTAGGCCCAAGAAATTAGATATTGGATGCTTGCTTGGCAGTATCATTCAATAAGAAGTTCATTCTTGGCAGGAAGCATGAGATGTGTTCGTTAATTACGGGCACCTGACACTATGATAGACAAGGAATTACTTTTAAATTTAGTTTGTATTGTTTCAGAGTTATATGTACCCATGTGGTTTAAGGGATCGAAAGGTACCACAAGACTTTTCTGGAAAAACAGCCATCTCCTCCACATGCCTTCCTTTGCTCCGCCTATCTTGATCCCCAGAGGCAACAGCCTGTGGCTCTCATAGCTTACTTTTGGAAGTAATCTCCTTATCTCCAAACATCAGGAATTTAGTGCCATCTCTATATTTTATGTTCAGGCACTACTGATTTGCCACGATGGAAGAATTTATGTCCCTCTCCCAGATTTCTCTGGACCCCACAGTCACTACCACCATACACATACATACTTTCTATTTGCCTACCTTCCTCAAATCCTTGTATCATATATTTTATTAGGTCAATATTCAGGATTGACATTACTGGGACTATGGGAAACTATTGCAATTGACCCATGTAAGATTTATGATTACTTTTCCTTTCATGCCCAACTTTTTGTTTTCCCTGGATTTAATGATTGTTTTTTTGTGTGTTTGTTTCCTTAGTTCTCCATATATTTATTACTAGTCAGTCTCCAAGCTGTCCTCTGATGATTTAAATATTCTTTCACAATATTCAACCACTTGAGATACTCAGCTGGTTCTAGCCCCCTTTTTTGGACCATCTTTCCTGGGATTCCCCCACCATCACCCCCAGTCATGGACTGGCTGCTGTTTGTGACTGGTGTACTGCTGTCATCCTGGAATACCCCTTCACCATCATCTTGGAGACGGCGTTCATCTCTCTTGAGGTTGTTCCTCTCTGTTTCTCAGATCCTTAGTTTACTAGTTCTTCTGTCAGAGCCTCTCCAGAGGCATCTTGAGAATGGCTGCCTGTAGAACACGTATTTTAAGATCTTGCAGTCTGGAAATATTTTCATCGTATCTTCACACTTAATTGATGGTTTATATTAGTATGTAATCCTAGGCTGGAAATCATTTACTTTCAGAATGTGAAAAACATTGCTCCTTTGATTTCTAACTTCCAGTGTTGTTGAGAAGCCTAAAGCCATTCTGATACCTGACCTCTTGTATGTGACCTTTTCTATTCCCTTTTTGGTGCTATTAGGACCTTTTCTTTATCCACACTATCCTAAGGGTTCATGATGTGCACTGGCTATGGGTCTATTCTCATGTATTTTCCTGAGCATTGATGGGCTCTTTAAATCTGGAAACTTATGTCCTTCAATTTGGGGAAATTTTAATGATCTATTTGTTGATCATTTCATCCCCTCTGTTTTCTTTTTTTGTGTGTGTGTGATTTTTTTTATTAAGGTATTATTGATATACACTCTTATGAAGGTTTCACATGAAAAAACAATGTGCTTACTATATTTACCCATATTACCAAGTCCCCACCCATACCCCACCCCTCTATTTTCTATATTTTGTTTTTCTAGAGTGCCTATTAGGTGTTGAAGTGACTCTTGGACTGATGATCCATATTTTCCTATTTTTTAAAATCATGTTTTCCATTTCTGTTCTTTTCCTGCTTTCTGAGCTACTTATTCAACCTCATTTTCTAAATCTTCGATTGGTTTTTTAAATCAATATTGATTCTGTGATTCTGTCATATTTAAGAACTAATTTCTAAAAGCTTATTCTTATTCTCTGTTCTTTTTTAGTAAATAGTATTCTGCTTTTGCTTCATGGATGTTTCATCTTTATGAGGATATTAATAATACATAAATATATATGTTATATTAAACTATATTAATTTAAAACTATATTTAAATGTATACACACACATATATTATATATATATGTATATATAATTCCCTGTGTAGTCTTTTTCCCAATTTACGTTTCCCCTGTTTACTCATTTAATCACTGTGTTTCATGCCTGGTATCCTTGCCTGCCTGACTGTATTTAAGAAATGGGCACTTACTAAAAAGCTACTGGCAGCCATGTATAACTGAACTGGCGACTCACCATCTGGCTTGACCATTCATTAGGGAATTCCTTTGTCAATATCTTTAGGTCTTTTCTTCAGGGTTGGTCAGGCTTTCCATTTCCTGCCTAGAGGGCATAAACCCTCTGCCAGCATGCTGTGAACTGAGTTGAAAGTGAATGCTGTGGTCTCAACATTTTGTATGCGGAGTAATAATGACTCCCTAAAGATGTCTATATCCTGATGCCCACAGCCTTTGAATATGTACCCTTACATGACAAAAGAAACCTGGCAGTTGTGGTTAAGAGTTGAGATAGGGAGATTGTCCTGGATTATTCAGGGAGACCCAGTACAATCACAAAGGTCATCATAAAACAGAAGGAGGCAGGAGTGTCCCAGTCAGGGATGTGACAGCAGAAGTGGAGGCTGGAGCAATGTGGGGCCACAAGCCAAGGGATGAGGGCAACCTCTGGAAGCGGGAAAAAGCAAGGAAATGGATTCTCCCTGGGCCTCCAGCAGGAACGCATCCCTGCCAATCCATTTGAGACTTCTCTACTCCAGAACTGTAAGATATCAAATCTGTATTGTTTTAAACCAACAACCCTTTGGTAATTTATTATAGCATCCATAAGAAACTAATATAATTTGTAAGCTTTCACCTAACCACCTCTTTTCATTATAGAACCTCAGGTACTTAATAATGTTGGTTAATATCATAACATAACAATATATAATTTATATAAGAATAATACAACAGTTAAACTTTTTTATTATAATAAAAAATCAGAAATTAATAAAATATAGTGAAAATACCTCAGGTAGTTAATAATATTTGAATGAATGTTTTCTCTAAAACAAAAATTTCAAAAAACAATGAATATAAGGATTCATTAAATGTTACATGAACCTTAAAACAGGCCAGACATCAAAATTAATCTTTAAGTATTTTAAGTTTCTCTTCTCTGTCCCCTCATCTTCATTCCTTTTACCAGAGGACTATATTTTAAACTTTTAATTACTGCACTTGCTTCTAAAAAAAAACAAAACATGGATGCAAAATTAACAGAGAAATAAGAGCAATCTAGTCAGCTGTCTTCTAGAATTGAGACTAATTCTTAATTAGATTCATTATTTCTTCTCTCTTATTTCTTGCCCCTCGAATCCATTTTCCACACGGCAGGCAGAGTGATCTTAAAACAAATGAATCACTCCCCTGCTTAAAACTTCTTACTGGCTTCCCATTTTTTTTGGAACAAAATCAAACTCTAGCACAGCCTGTAGGTCTCTGCAAACCCCAAGCCCTCCGTCAGCCTCATCCTGGGTGTCTTGTCCTCTCTCTCACCTTGCAATGTGTCTTCTGCATAGTCACCCCTCAACACGTTTGTTGAATAAATGGGTTGGTTAATGACTATATTAGAAAGAAGAAAAGATACATTTATAAATACATCATTTTAAGGATCTTGTCCTTATTTTCAAATTTTCCTACTGGATTGGGTAAGAAAACTACTATGGACCCAATGGCTTGATAAATGCTTACTTTTGGTTTTAGCTTTGAAGCCAAGAGAACAGCTTGGAAGAGAGAAAGACTTTTGACAGAAGAGGAGGCATGGAGATTATCTGCTTTCTAACTTAAGTGCTGGGCAGTGTCAGGGAGAGAAGGTGGCTTCACTGAGGCTAATATATCGTCAATTAGACAATATCTACCTAGATCCTAGTACAGCGGCTGGCACAAAGAAAGATGCTCTATAAATATTTGTTGGATTAATTAATAAAAGTGTCTTTCTACTTTACCGTATGTACTCCAAACTGCAAGTAACTCTTTGTGATTTCCTCCTTAATCCTGCCACTGAAGATCGCTTTGTCCACGTTTATCTGAATGTTTTGATAGAAAACATTTTGATAGAAAGTTAACATGTTATTTGTCCAGTGTTAGGCCCAGTCATGCTATTTTAAGGATGACCGTCCTAAGTCCAGTTTAGAAGAAGCCCATTTATCATTCTAATTCATAAGTATTCCCCTGCACACTGACCAAGACTAATTCCTTTTGAAGTCACTAGAGATCTCATTTCTTAACTCTGATGGAATTGCTGGAAGAGGAGCTTGTTTGAGAAAGAACAAAGAATTGAGCTATAGTTTAATGTGGATGGAAAGCTAATGTTATTGAGGATCCTCTGCTGCAGCTCACTTGACTCCAAGGGCAGACAGTGCAGTAAGCACCTGCATAAAAAGGTGAACAGTTTTACCTCACTGGATAGAAAGAAGGTACCAAGCTCACCTGGCCCCAGGAGCTTGGTAAAGGCTAGTCTGGCAGAGATTTAACTCTTTTATGGGATAAGAATGTGGAGAACTAGAGAACCCCTTTCTGGCATATGAAAGGTGTAAATGTCTGGTAATTCCTTGACATTCCTTAGCTAGAGTTTTATTTATTCAGCCCAGGGATGGAAAACTACCTCAATTTGTATGCCAGGACAATACATTGGCAATGGCTGCTGGAAACCTATAATGAGAAAAGTTCTGAGGTCACATTTGAACCTATCAAGACAGAGTTGTCATTTATACTTCAATTAAAAAAAAAGTGTTGTCATAAATTAGCAATGTCAACTTTGAGTTTCAGAATAGGAATTGGTGGCATGCCATGTACTTAATATCCTTTCCTTAAGGCTTTTTTTTTTGGTCTTGTTAAAATTTAAGTAATTATATCTAAAAATCCTTATAGTCTTCATATAAACTCTCTGAGATAAGTACTGTTATAATCTTCTTTCATTATTTTCAGATGAGGAAACTAAAGTTACAGGCGTACTGTTTCCTAAAGTATAACCAGTTAGTGGTAGAGCTTATGTTTGAACACCTGCCTACCTAATTCCAGAGCCCAAGCTCTTAGCAATCTCATAATTTTCCCTAAGAATTCTGAAGTGCAGATATATAAAGCTGCTATCACTCATTTATACCCTAGTGTATGACTTTCTATTTTCTTACCTATGATAAGAAAATATAAAAGATTAATAAGGGTGGCAGGGCTGAAGGCAATGTTTACCTACTTGACAACAGTATTTAAGACTGAGTTTTAGTCTAAATATTGAAAACATGGCTTAGTATATGCTTACTTTAGTCAAGGAAATACAAATTATTTTGGGGTCATTTTAAGGATGGAATGCAGTCCATCTATACCATTTATATCCTGAAATCCTACTCAAGTAGAAGTACACTTTCAGATGAAATTTTTCACCCTGTGAAATTTTTTGTTCTAAAAGTAAAGGTATTAATCACTACATATGGATGCAATTCTAAATGATGGTAATTTTGTTTTCTGTAAACACTTAAAGCATATTCTTTTAATGAGATGATCTCTCTGTGGAAACTTACTACTATCACTTTTCCCAAGTATTGATTTCTGTAATTAATTGTTAAAATACTCCGTAAATATGCAAGTTAGAGTGTCCATGTAAAACAGTTTAGATTTTGCCCAAAGGGAAAGAAAAATATAAAACAGAAAAGAATCTTCAAATATTTTTGGTTGGTGTTAGAAATGTCAGAATATGGTTTGATTTCTTGCCTGTGCTTTTTCTTTTACAGAAAAATCTGTCATTGCTCAACCAGTATTTGTTTATGAAAAGAGAGAACAAACTTTTAAGGTAAGACCAAGCTACTTTTCTTGGTTTGATTTTTACTTTGACAAAGAAAACTGTATTTCAAGAAGCCAGCTCTGCTAAATGAAATCACTGCTGCCTGACTTTATCCTCTTGTTCCTCACTTAGCAGTGTAGTTCCTGCAGAATATTTATATAATAGGCATTTACTGACAGCAATTTGGCTGAAATGGGAAGCCAGAGGCCTTGTATGCACGCTGTGGATAACACACCATTTTTACTAAAATTATATGTTGTTTCGTTTTTAGTAACTTGGAAAGGGGAGGGAGTGCAAGAGATTAAGAGAGCTGAGCCTCCTCATGGGTCTCCATCACTGACCTAGCCTAAACTGGGTATAAAATCAGTTTTCAACTGTGTCACTTGACTTAAATGTGATCTTAAAGACCCTATCTGCTTTTTCAGCAGCCTACTAAAATCACTTGCTTTGAAAAATAAAGAATAAAATTAGTAGCATTTCACCTTAGCTTAATTAGTTAGTGTTTTCTTGTTATTCACTCTTGCTTATGCAGGTAATTTACCCTACTCCCCACAAAACTAACTAAAGAAAAAATTTAAGCCCCAAGCCCTTGTTGAAAAAGCAGATTCCCCACTCCAGGCCAGCCACTTCAGAACCCTGAGAATTGGTGTTTCAAAATCCTCATTTTAAACAAGTTCCCACAGAGATTCTGCAGTCACTGAAATATAAAACTGTTCTACTAAGATTGTGCTTTTTCTTGAATACATGCCTGGTGAGTAGGCTTTGCCCTAGCCTAGCTGAATAGACCTGGCTTCTGAAAATTCTCTTACAAAGTGACAGGATGGAAATCTGATGTAAAAACAGCAAACACTCAGCTCTCACTGGCAGCTTTGTTTCCTTCCAGAGACCTGCAGAAGACACCCTGTATGAACCAGTGGAACATGGTAATGATTTACATCCTGTGTTTCAAAATCAATCTTTTATATAAAGAAAATAAGCAGGCACAAACATTCTGGCATGTAGCACAGACTGCATTAAACTTAATGGTTCTTCTCATGCTGAAACAGGAAAATAGACTGCCTTTTGTTTTGAAAGATGCTATGTAGGTCCCTGAGAACGCTGATGTTAGCAGCTCAGAAGTCCCGTGATTCTCCACTGCCTGTGGCTCAACCAACCAAAAACAGTCTCTACAGAGTCTCTGAATTTATATGCAATTTCTTGCCAAAGCCACTCATTTCTGATGGTTTCATTGTAGGGTGATATGCCTACAATGGTTGATGATCACCAAGGTATTAACCCCAATATTTAAAATTGTGCTTCAGGAGTTAGCATGTTATCAAATGATGATCTATGTAGACAACAGGAAATTCTATTTATCCTCCCATGTCATTGGTTGAGGATAATTTGTTACTGTAAGCAATTTTACCCTTCACATTGAATTTCTTGCAGAATGTAATGGATTTTCAAGAAAGCGCATACAGTCTTCATCTTTTACTTTGCATATTACAGATTCTCAGTCCCGAGGAGGTAGGTATAACCTTGACTGTTCACTGCTGTGTTTACTCTGAGTGTGAAATTATTAAGAAGACTTTTAAATGGATAATGTTTAGAAGTCTACCCATTGGATAGTGTTCATAACATATTGTTACATGAAACCAGCAGTCTGTAAAATGGATTGTACATTGAATCACTATTTAAAAATTCAATTTATCAGCATTGGAAAAATGACTGGAAGGACATAAGCCACAATGTTAGCAGTGATTATCTTAGGTGATGGGATTATTCTGTGTTTCAAAGTTACTGCATTAAGTATGCATTACCTTTGTAGTTAGGGTAAACTGACGTTTCCCCCTAAGTAACCATCCCAAAGAAACGGGAAAGCCCATTTCCTTACTGACTTCAGTTTGCAATCTGCATTTAGTATCAACCTTGTCCCAGAATCGAATGAGATCGTCATCCTTCACTGACCTACCGACCTTCCCCCCCTCTGGGCCAGGTAATAAAAATCTTCTAGAACCTTAAGCCTGACAGTCTGACTTTTCAAAATCCATCCTTCTTAATGATGAGCTTTCTTTCTCAGCTACTATAAAATGCTGACATTTTAGTGGCAAATAAAAGAGGAACCTTAGCAAAGTACGCATGGAAAAATACCTTATGAATTCCAGCTCCACAAATCCAGACAGCATATCTGTTTATTTTTGGTAGAAACCTTGAACTTGAGGATATTCTTTTAGGATTTCATATTTTTGATAGCCATATGTTACCTAAGGCAACCCTGTAACATAACCATTATATTTTACTTACTATTGGCCATCTATACAGTTTATAGTGTATAAAGTACTCAAAATATACAACTATGCTTTAGATTTATATTCTAAAGTTTAGAGTGTCTCCTTTTGAACTTTTCACCAATTAAAATATTACCTCTTTTTATTTGATATTTTTACTGCTTTGCTAAGTACAACTCTTTTATCATAATAAATATTTGAAATGGATGGAATACTCTCTACATTAAAATTATGATTTGTATTCTTTTTGTTTCTAGTGAACAGCCAGTCAGTCCCCCTTCCCAAGTTAAGCTTGCCACTAAGAAATAAAAAATATAAACTATTCTTTTAAATTATCCTCCTCTACCTGGGAACCACAGTTTTCAAATGAATAAATTTATATTCTCATTAATAATTCCAAGCATGGCTGAGCAACAATATATCAGACACCTTTCAGATACAGAAGAGAAGCTGTCTTCCTCAGTAGACCCCATCTAAACCTGACTAGTAATGCTCAGAGGAATAGGGTCCTAACCGTAGAGGATCTGTTTTATTGTATTTGTGCATAAAGCAAAAGGTTGGCTTTAAGTTATTTGTATAACTGCTTCAATTCATTGTTGTGTTTATTGTTTTTAATCACATACAAAAAGAAATAATGAATAAAGAAACACTGATATCAGTAAGCACCATTCCATTTTATGTTGTGCAGAATGGTGGTGGTGTTAGAACAGAGAAAAATAATACAATTTTATGTGGCCTATTCATTGTTGGTTTTTAATAATAAAGATCATAAAACCATTTAACTGAACTTTTAATTAAAGAAGCAATTCTACCCCAACATTTATAATATAATGCATTGAAGAAGCAATTCATGTCCTTTTCTCAAAGGCTGTTTCTGCAATTTGCAACCAAGGGGCGATCTCTTAGAAATGTATAATAATTCTGTTTGCAGCCACCACTGCAGTTTACCTCACCACCACACTTCATAGAAAAATAACGCAACATAATGGTTATCTTTACTTCTCTCATCAGGTATCATTAAAGTGGGGAGAGGCGCAGAATTTGCTAAAAGTTGTGTAGCATTCTATAAGAAATATATTAATGCACACAGAGGGTTCATTACTAATACAGTTTTTATAATCTGTAGAATTTCAGCCCTCTGCTTTGTGATTCTAAAGAATACTGCCTATTGTGTTCATAGCATAATTTTCACTTACATTTCTGAGAGTAAACAAAAATATGTAGCAAAACTTGTATTGCCGTCACGCATTTTTAGCAGAACCAGCGCTCTGGAGCTCACAGCCTACTACTCTGTAAGTGTTAACAGCGACATCTACTGGTGAGTTCAGCACAGGACTGTTAAAATCCAAACAGCTTGGAAACTGACACATTCATAGCTTTAAATTTTTCTAAATATTTTCCCTTACAGTGAAGAAAAACAATGTTTTTATGACATCAAATTTGATGCAAAGAAATTTTTATATGAACAGTGCAGAACCAGGTATGTAGTTTCTGTATTAGGAGAACCTCAGAAATTTTATATTTTACTATTTTTTTTTAATCTTCATGTGTATTGTGGGTATTTGAGTAACAAAACATGAAGGAATATATTTAGTAAGCCAAGTTCCATGGTTAAAATGAATAATTATAAGGTAAAAGCTGACTGGAATTAAGTAGTAGGCAATACACTGGCTATTTTGAGTTTAACTCACTTAATGATAATTTTAGAAAATAAGCATTAAATTAGTCAAAAGTATGGAGGAAGAAGTATTTTATGATATATGAATCCTTTAATTCTGGTCTTCTAAGGTCCTGTGAAACATTCTGAACATGTTCTAAGACCTGCTATTTTGCAGCCACCTCAAGCTCAAAGATGTGAAAAGGTAAGAAACACATTTGAACACAATGCATTGGAATCCTGCAAGACAAAAGAAAACACAAAAATTAAGGTAATAAAGTCTCCTATGGTTTTTCAGACCTCAACCCCCTCCTTTAAGTTCACTATTGGAGCACCACATGCAGAATTAGGGGCTGCCTCAGCTTGTTCCGTTGCTGAAGCAACTGTCAGGCTGGAGAAACCCCCAGACTAGATAACAAAAAGGTCTCGATAATCTTATTAAACTTGTCCACTTAAATTGGAGAGTTATTCCCAGGAACAAGTTGTAAAGCTGAGTCCTGTGGAGTGGGAACACTTGGGGTCCCATCCAGTACACTGATCACATGTGAAAACAGGGGCAGCAATGAGACGGCAGAGGCCAGGAGTCATAAGTCAAAAATGACACAGGGTTTTCTGCATCCCGAACTGGCTGACACTGTACATGGCCTTGCCAGATTAGGTTATACTGTTATGCCCAAAATTCAGGATCCCCAGGACCACGAGGGGAACAGATGCAAGAAGCAGAGTCTCGTTTATTGGCATGCTCGAGCACGGAAGGACCGCCTCTTCCCGTGAGAGGAACTTGGTCGGCCCTGAAACAGGGGTTGGAATCCTTTTTGAAGGGACAAACCACGCTTTAGGGAGTTTCCAACATGTTAGTCTTTCTATTGGTTCTTTTAATTTGACGTTTAAACTGATTGGCTAAAGATGCAATCTACACACTGCAAGGGGAAGTTGGCACTAGTTGGTTGATTTTGGTGGCCTAATGGTCAGCTCTGATAGGTTGAGCTCTGGGGTGGGACGGTTGGTGGTTTTTCTTAGAATTTCCCCGGGGCTTCTCAGAAAGGGCGAGATACAAAATGGAAGTTTTTATACAAAATGGAGTCTCTTTGGTCTCACAATACCAGGGATCCACTCCAGATCCACCATCTTCATGGGTAACAGGGACAGGGAACTACCTATACAGTGTAATTGAGGAGGGCTTGGGAAGCCTCTGGAGACAGACAAGAATTCTCCAACTGTTGTCATGGCTGAATCACTCATTGTGGGCCTTTCTAAGGAGATATTGTCTCAGACTGAGCAGATATGGGTTTGGGGGGTATTCTGTTGCTATAGTTCTAGCAGTTATCTTCCAGAAGCAGACACCTGAAAAACATAGGACACAAGATTGGTAGGTTGGAATTTGAAAGTTAATTCCATAAGTCATTTCTTTCCAGCTAAATTATTGAGGGTTGGTCACCTAATTTTATTTTGTTTTTCCATACTGAACATAAGGACAGAGACATATGGAAGTTAAAAATATAGTCATTTCATCAACTCAGTGAATAAAGATCAGATTGGTACTAATCCTTCCTCAGCCATTATCTGTGTTTGCATTCTCAGACAAGCACCCAACCTCCTCTCTTTATCAGTGAAGGGAGAGAGCTGAATCTGGTCGCATCTTCCAACACTTTTGTATTTCCAAATCTTTTTCTTTGTAAGATATTTCATGAGACTCACTGTCAATTTAAAAAATTATTTCTTCATGTATGCAGTGTATGATGTGATTTTTTAAGTAAAATGTGTTTTAAATTTCAAACCAGTATATTATTAAAAGTTTTCATTTAAATACAATCTAATAAACTTCACCATATTACATAAATTCTTACTTTTATCCATTTAAGAAGTGATGCCTGTTGCTTAATTTGTTTTAAAGTATGTAAGAAAAAGTATGATGTATTGACTAATGTCTAAAATGTCATCAGATTTTGGTACAGCATGTATTATAAGTTATAGATAGAAATTTGTATTATGTATTATGATAACAAAAATAGATCAATATTTCTTCTTTGGCATGATAGAAGTCTTGCATTGTGTATTTTTAAAATTTATTAATATTTTCTTCCTAAATGATAATGCATAAGGTAAATTTTCAGGCTATTATTAGTAAGCATTTCATCCTGAATAAATCATTAAGAATATGAATAGAACTTACTCTTAATTAGTGAAAAGCCTGATTAAATACGTCCATCATGGAATTTTCTCTGTCTAATGATGACCTTTGAGGATCTAAAGATAAGCTATACATAAGACGCTATGTAAGAATTCTGCTATATAAAAATTTTTTAGGTGCTATATGAGCAGGGTAAGTTAATGATGAGGAAACAGAAGTGTGGTCCTTACCTCTTGCTTTCTTTTAACATTATATTTATAGTGAAAGTTACTTCTAGGTAAATTTTATAGAACCCATTATTTTTATGTTTCTGATAAAAATCAGAGCAATTTTTATTCACCCTATCAATCAGTGGACACTTATTGTGTATAATGTAAACAATCTATGTGTGATTAACACTATTGTAAGCAACGAAAGAGTAAAAGCTACCATTTGGTTGAGAGATAAATCATCTTAGTGACTGAGTCATGAGCATGTTCTGTGATCCTTGCTAACCAATGGCATATATTCTCAGCTCTCAAATTCAGTCATAAAGGGAAAAATTAAGAATCATTTTACTGACTGATATAAAATTAAAGTGGAAACAGACCTCATCTACCTTTAAACGTGAACTCTCTGCATCATCTTTGCAAATCCCTGGTGGGGGAAGGAAGGTGTCCATGAAGCACTGGAAACTAGATCATATAATTTATAGCGGTCCTTCCAGTTCTAAAGTTGCCCACTTTTTCATTTATACATCAAAGCAGGTAGTCTGCATGTATGTACATATCAGACAGAGTAATGAATTAAGTTACTAATCAAATATTCCTAGGTGAAGGGATGACATACGTTATGGGTGGCCATGACAGTGAAGCTCCAAGGGTGTTTCCAGGGATTAAATGGTCCTGAAAGATAGATTTACTAATCTAGAAATGAGACTTAACTCCATTTAACTAAAAAGGTAAAAGTAACAAAAGGAGGTGGAGTTTTAGAATATCATGACTAAGTGTACAATCTCTGGTGTCAGACAGACCCAGGATTAAATGTCAGCTTTATTCCTGGTTGGCCAAGTTGCTTGATAAGCCAGTTTTATTAATCCATGAAATGTGGCTAATAGAAGTATAAAATGTATGAAGTTGTTGCAAGGAGTAAATGAAGTAGTATACATAAAATGCGTAGAGCAGTGCTTGAACACAGTAAATTTTCAATACCTTTAATTGTAACTATTGTTTCCTTGTCTGATGATTGTATAGGAAGGCAATTTAAGTGAACTTTTTGATGGATTTCTTTTCTTTCAGATATCTGAAGGTAACTCCTATTTGCTAACAGAAAATTTACCAAGTGCCAGAGTTTCAGTCCAGCTGTCTACTAACCAGAATATTTTAAGTGCTACATCAGTAGGGTAAGTTAGTGATGAGGAATCAGAAATGTTGTCCTTTTGTTCTTGCTTGCTTTTATCACTATAGCTATTTATGGAAAACAATTTTCTGACATTGTACAGATAAATTGCCAAGAAAGATTTTATAAGGAACACAAGTTTAAACTGCTTTTCAAAATGTCTCTAACCAACATGGGTGGACCTAGAGGGTATCAGACTCAGTGAAATAAGCCAGGGGAGAAAGACAAACACCATATGGTTTCACTTATTAAGTAAATGAATATAAATCCAAAGCAAAACAAAATGAACAAAAGAGCAGCAGACTCATAGACACTGAGAAGAGACTGTGGTTACCATGGGAGAGGGCTTAGGGTGGGCGGGTAGAGAGGGTGAGGGGGATAAAGGGGCACAAAGATTCTCGATCATAATATAAGTTGGTCATGGGGATGGTATACAGCATGGAGAATGATTCTGGAACATCTTCCTATGTTAACAAGTAGTAACCGCACTAGTGGGGGTGAGGATTTAATAATGTGGGTAACTGCTGAACCACTGTGTTGTATACTTGAAACAAATATAAAAATGCGTATCAACTAAACTTTAATTAAAAAAAGTCTCTAACATTTACATATTATCATATTGATATTGGGTTGTCTCCATTATTTCACTGACTTTGGTGAGAAAGTTTCAAATAGGTATAGCTAAATTTTCATTTAGTTTGGCATTAATTACCTGGCTACTAGATTAGCCTCTTCTCCCCTTTATCTGATATTCCTTTTTTCCCTCTTATCGCTTATTTTTGGAGTTATTCATTACCTATTGATATATTGGATAGACAGTAAAGCAGTATAAATATGCACAATGAAAGTTAGTATTTATAGCCTCACCAGTGATGAAGGCATGTTTGACCTGAGAGAAGGTTAAAATTAGCCGTGGACTCACATGGTTAGGGCTTGTGCAAGTGCTGCGGCTCTTACCTCCTGTGCACACCAGAGATGTGATGAGGACCCCAGAGCACAGCCACCTACAGATAAAGGGCTACATGTCTTTGAGTTTCTCATCATGAAAAACACCTTTAACGTTAGAAAAAAAAAGTTTCTGGGAGGAAAAACAAAACAAAACAAATTAAAGCCTTGCACACTCAAGTACACCAACAAGACAGATGGCTTTGCTTTTGCGCTAGAGACCTCTGATGGCTAAAAGCACTAGCTGCTTGTGAGGAGGAGAGTGGAGATTAGAGATTGGGGAGGCTTTGCTGGAAAAGCAGAAAGACAAGACCTGGGCAGCACACCGACCCCCAGCTGATCACACAGCCAGTACGGTGATGCACGAGACCTGTTTGCACTGGTCAGGGCCGGGGCTCTGATAGCTGTCAGATATGTTGAATATCATCCTGAAGTACCTATCTCAATTTTTCCTTCATTTCTCATTTACTTCAGATAAAATTTAGCAGTAGATGTTTTTATGTTTTACATAAATCTATTAAATCATCTGATTATGTGATGTGCTAAGGTTTAAACTGGTTTCATCCATATATTTAAAATTGCTAATGCTTATTTCTTTTCCTTAGATGCCAACCAGATGAAGATGAGTATTCTTTTAAAAGCTGTAGTTCTGATTTCGTTTTTGGAGAAAATATGGTAGAAAGAGTTCTGGTAAGATTTTGGCAAGTGTTTCTATAATTCCATAAAGACTTGTCACTTCAAATTTCTGAAGGCAAATTAATTTAAACAATGTTAAACTGGAGCACACTTTTTAACTCCTGGTCTCAAAGTATGCTTTCTTTCTTTAACTGGAAAGATTTTCCTAGGAAGCAAGTTGTTAGAATAACAGGAACCCATAAAGGAAGGAAATTGTATAATTATGGCAATATTACTGATGAGAAAAATCAATAGTTCTTGGACTCGTGCTAAACCAAAGGTAGCCAAGGAAATCCCAGAATTATCCGCAATAGGTAGATAAGCTCAACTGATAATGATATTTTAATATATTTTTTCAATAACATGTTTCATAAGTAGATCTATTTAAAATCATTTACCTTTTTTTTTTTTATTAACCACAGCCCTCCACTTCAAGCTTTTACATTGAAAAGCCTTATGTATGTATTTTTTTTTTCTGGCTTTAAGAGGAAAATCAGAGTATCCTACTTGCCTAAGAGAATATCCTTGCCAAGTGGAAACCCATATTATTACTATCATCTTTATTTAATATTGAGTGTCCTCCTATGGAGACAGTTGCTGCTCTGCTCTCTATAAGGCATGTTTCTGAAACAGAGCATAATCTATAGTGGGAATTACACAGCAAAGTGAAAGTTGTGGAATAAATGTGCCTATGGTTTCATCTGGCCCATCACATCTCCATATCCTTCAGCTTTCACCCAGACTAGACTCTTGGCTCAGATATGCCAGGGTGGCTAGATTGTCTTAGGGCTATTAGCAACATAAAGAATCCCAAGGAGGAAAATCACTCATTTCTAAGACTTCGTTTATTCTGCACCTGCCTCAGGCTACACCCCAACTCTGCTTTTTAGCTTAGAGGCACACTTCTGTTACTCTCAAGTTGAACAGCAACTCCAGCAATTCTAGAGATGTTGACCCACGCCTTTGGATCTGAACCAGAATGGACCAACTTCTACAGTGCCATACCAGGCAGTATATTTAGGCACTTTTATTCCATATTATGTATCACTAAATTTGACACTAGATTAGTCATGGAATCTGTAAGATGTTACAGATCCAAATAAAATACTTTTCAAACCTCGTAAGATCAGCTTTAACGTTCGACTCAATTTAACTGACATGTTTTATGTTCTTATGATATATAAAGTGTTGGCATTGGTCTCAAGTTTGGCTGCATATCACAGCCATCTGCTGAGCCTTTAAAGGATTTCCTATGCCAGGGAATCTCCCCAAACCAATTAGATCAGAATCTCTGTGGTGAGGCCAGGTTTCAAGGGATTTTAATGTACAGCCAGGATTGAAAACCATCTGGGGTAAATGGTTGTGCAAAGCTAGGGGGACCCTGTGCCCTAGAGGTGCTTATCATCTGGTAAAGGCAGACAGAAAGAGTAACTCTACAAATGAAGGACAGTCGGGATTATAGATTTGGTTTGAGGAGGCACTTGTGCACACTTCCTATGGGCACTTTAAATTTGGCTGACAAAGAAACCTGAGCATCTGTCTTTTTGAGTTGATAAGATCTTAGGATAGCAAGAGCTATAGAGATAACTTGTGTTTGTCCTCTAGTTAACCCTGTAATCCTGTGGCCTTGTAATCTGGGGGGCCAGGATGTCTTCCTGACTTGTTTGCTAACTACATGCTTTTAGAGTGAGTCATTAAACTTTCTGTGCCTTAGTTTCTATTTTTCTTAAAATGGAAATAGTACAGCCACCTCTACCAATTTTAACAGAATATCTTGATGACGAGTTAAATAATGTGAAAGCATCTTGAGTCCCTAAGGGAAAAGATATAAACCTAAATTCTGAAACATCATTCTAATTCTCCCTGTTCTGCAGGAGGCTAGCTAGTATCATAAAGGGTATGGCGGTTACACAGTCTTTTTTCACACAGGCCTTTATCACAGAACATGGACAAACCTCCAGGTATGCAGCCTTAAAAATGATTGCTAGCAAAGAATGTCTTAGAGAAAAAAATTAAGATTTTTTTCTATAAAGAATATCTCTAAGACAGCTCATGGGTTCTCTGGATAAGTTTTTAATTTTTTTTTTAATGAAATGGGTAAAAAGAGTGAATTGCTGGGAATGCTGAAATACCTTGAAACAGAGAAGATATAGGTGCACCTCCTTCTAGGTATCAGGATAGTCTGGTGGGAGCATGGAACAGCTGCTACCAGCTTTTGGGCCTCTAAAACTTCTCCCATTGTTCCTGGAAGTAGCTGTCACCTGGTGGTAACTAGATTATGCTTTCTGAGGATCAGAATCAAGGGTCTCTAATGATAGGAAGAAGTTCCCTGTTTGGCACACAGGATGCCCCAAACAAAAACATAGCAGTTGAGTTTGTTTGCTGTGTTGAAATAGAGCAAAGATGACTTTTGGCTCACTGCAAATATATGGGGATAAAATTAAGTAATACATCTTTTTCCCCCACCTAGGGTACTCAAAATTTCACTCATCCTCAACCTGAAAATGATCCATGCACTAAGGAAAAAGCATTCAAATCCACTCTAAATCTCCCTATCAACTCTCCAAATGCAGGTAAGAATTATTTCATTTGTAAAAATTTTTATTCAACTTGTTTTGTTTCCTGTTTTTTCTATGTCATATGTTTCATATCTATAAAGTACAAAATAATTCACTTTAAAAATATTTTTGGTAAAGATTAAAGCACACAAATGTGCTACATGGTATATAAGCCTTTTAAAATTTTTGACTTAATGATATGAGGAATAACTAAAGAGATTTACCCAAATTCAAACAGTTTGACTTTTTGGAAACACTCATATAAAAAACTAACAAGACATGTATGTTAACCGGGATGGCAAAGGATTTTTACAGTGGAGAAAATGGGGTCTTTTATGTGTTTTTCTCCCCTATTGTCTCTTAGGAACAGATTCTATTAAAAATATATCTCTAATCGAATCAGCTGCTGCTTTCTCTTCTAAACCATCAACAAAATGCTTGCTGGAGAAAATTGATGTTTTAACAGGCGAGGAAGCAGAACATAATGTGTTGAAGGTCTGTATGTTATGTATTGCTCTTCCTGGCAGCACTTAAATACATGGAATGAAGTTTATCATCAGCAGGAACATCTTTAAAAATAATCAGAAATACAGTTTTCATAAAGACTGAGCTGCCTGAATAAAAATGTTAAAGACTTCCAAAGATTTAACCAACAATTTGCTGTATTCTCACATTTGTATTTAAGAATTTACAGGAAAATGGGTCACGGGGCTTACAGCCATTCAGATTAGACCCTTTGGAAGAAGACAGAAGGCACCCTGTCTTAAAATAACTTCAGACCTACATTGTATACTTTTCATACCTGCTTCTATAATCAGTGCATTATCTGATTTAAAAATTCTACTTACACTAAAAGTTTTAAAATGTTGATAAGATGAATTGATTTCAGCTCAAGATGATAAAAAAAATTGTTTTTCTTTTAAAAGTTATTTTAAATAAGTTTTGAGTTTCCTATAAATCAAGAATTTCAGGGATGTAGCATATAGTATCATACATAGGATCTGAATGTTGAGTAGAACAGCTATCTGCCTAAGCATATAAAATGTAATTACAATAACTTAATCATTTTCCAAAAAGGCACAGATTTCCATTGCTTTTTACCTCAGGCTCTCTCCATTTCTCTTCTCTTTTCCCATAATTACTGATACATTTATTATACAACTGTGTCTCAAAACATAACTCTTGGATCAGATTAATGCCAGATTTATTGAAGTAATTGCTGGGGGTGAGGTCCTGGAATGCTGTATTTTTAACAAGTCATCTAGGTGATTCTTGTACACAGTAATATTTGAGAATCGCTAGTAAGCATTAAATTGGAATAGGGTACTCTGTGGTATCACATCCTAAGTCTGATACTGAATTCCTTGAAAAATTTTATTTTTTGGTACCATTAATGTACAATCACCTGAACAACATTACGGTTACTAGACCCCCTTTATCAAGTCCCCCCCACATACCCCATTGCAGTCCCTGTCCATCAGCGTAGTAAGATGCTATACATTCATTACTTGTCTTATCTGTAAATACTGCCTTTCCCATGTCCCACCCCCCGCGACATTATGTGTGCTAATCGTAATGCCCCTTTTACCCCCTTATCCCTTCCTTCCTGCCCATTTTCCCCAGTCCCTTTCCCTTTGGTAACTCTTAGTCCATTCTTGGGTTCTGTGAGTCTGCTGCTGTTTTGTTCCTTCAGTTTTTTCTTTGTTCTTATACTCCACAGATGAGTGAAATCATTTGATATGTGTCTTTCTCTGCCTGGCTTATTTCACAGAGCATAATACCCTCTAGCACCATCCATGTTGTTGCAAATGGTAGGATTTGTTTTCTTCTTATGGCTGAATAGTATTCCATTGTGTATATGTACCACCTCCTCTTTATCCATTCATCTACTGATGGACACTTAGGTTCTTTCCTTTCTTGGCTATTGTAAATAGTGCTGCAATAAACATAGGGGTGCATATGTCTTCTTCAAATTGTGCTGCTGCATTCTTAGGGTAAATTCCTAGGAGTGGAATTCCTGGGTCAAATGATATTTCTATTTTTAGTTTTTTGAGGAACCTCCATACTACTTTCCACAATGGTTGAACTAGTTTACATTCCCACCAGCAGTGTAGGAGGTTCCCCATTCTCCACATCCTCGCTAGCATTTGTTGTTCTTAGTCTTTTCAATGCTGGCTATCCTTACTGGTGTGAGGTGATATCTCCTTGTGGTTTTAATCTGCATTTCTCTGATGATTAGCGATGTGGAGCATCTTTTCATGTGCCTGTTGGCCATCTGAATTTCTTCTCTGGATAAGTGTCTGTTCAGTTCGTCTGTCCATTTTTTAATTGGCTTATTTACTTTTTGTTTGTTGAGGTGCGTGAGCTCTTTATATATTTTGGATGTCAACCCCTTATCGGATATGTCATTTATGAATATATTCTCCCATACTAGGATGTCTTTTTGTTCTACTGATGGTGTCCTTTACTGTACAGAATCTTTTTAGTTTGATATGGTTCCACTTGTTCATTTTTGCTTTTGTTTTCCTTGCCTGGGCAGATATGTTCATGAAGAAGTTGCTCATGTTTATGTCCAAGAGATTTTTGCCTATGTTTTTTTCTAAGAGTTTTATGGTTTCATTACTTACTACAGTCAGGTCTTGGATCCATTTTGAGTTTACTTTTGTGTATGGGGTTAGACAATAATCCAGTTTCATTCTCTTGCATGTAGCTGTCCAGTTTTGCCAACACCAACTGTTGAAGAGGCTATCATTTCCCCATTGTATATCCATGGCTCCTTTATCATATATTAATTGACCATATATGCTTGGGTTTATATCTGGGCTCTCTATTCTGTTCCACTGGTCTATGGGTCTGTTCTTGTGCCAATACCAAATTGTCTTGATTACTGTGGCTTTGTAGTAGAGCTTGAAGTCAGGGAGCATAATTCCCCCTGCTTTATTCTTCCTTCTCAGGATATCTTTGGCTATTTGGGGTCTTTTGTGGTTCCATATGAATTTTAGAACTATTTGCTCTAGTTCATTGAGGAATGTTGTTGGTATTTTGATAGGGATTGCATTGAATCTGTAGATCGCTTTAGGCAGGATGGCCATTTTGACAACATTAATTCTTCCTAGCCAAGAGCATGGATTAATTTCCATTTATTACTGTCCCCTTTAATTTCTCTTAAGAGTGTCCTGTAGTTTTCAGGGTATAGGTCTTTCACTTCCTTGGTTAGGTTTATTCCTAGGTATTTTATTCTTTTTGATGCAATTATGAATGGAATTGTTTTTCTGATTTCTCTTTCTGCTACTTCACCATTAGTGTATAGGAATGCAACAGATTTCTGTGTATTAATTTTGTATCCTGCAACTTTGCTGAATTCAGATATTAGATCTTATAGTTTTGGAGTGGATTCTTTAGGGTTTTTTATGTACAATTTTATCATGTCATCTGCAAACAGGGACAGTTTGATTTCTTCTTTGCTAGTCTGGATGCCTTTTATTTCTTTCTGTTGTCTGATTGCCGTGGCTAGGACCTCCAGAACTATGTTGAATAAAAGTGGGGAGAGTGGGCATCCTTGTCTTGTTCTCTATCTTAAAGGAAAATCTTTCAGCTTCTCCCTGTTAAATATAATGTTGGCTGTGGGTTTGTCATATATGGCCTTTATTATGTTGAGGTACTTGCACTCTCTACCCATTTTGTTGAGAGTTTTTATCATGAATGGATGTTGAATTTTGTCGAATGCTTTTTTAGCATCTATGGAGATGATCATGTGGTTTTTGTCCTTCAATTTGTTGATGTAGTGGATGATGTTGCTGGATTTTCGAATGTTGTACCATACTTGCATCCCTGGGATGAATCCCACTTGATCATGATGGATGATCTTTTTGATGTATTTTTGAATTCGGTTTGCTAATATTTTGTTGAGTATTTTTGCATCTATGTTCATCAGGGATATAGGTCTGTAATTTTCTTTTTTTTGTGGTGTCTTTGCCTGGTTTTGGTATTAGAGTGATGTTGGTTTCATAGAATGAGTTTGGGAATATTCCCTCCTCTTCTACTTTTTGGAAAACTTTAAGGAGGATGGGTATTAGGTCTTCACTAAATATTTGTTAAAATTCAGCAGTGAAACTATCTGGTGCAGGGGTTTTGTTCCTTGGTAGTTTTTGATTACCAATTCAATCTCCTTGCAGGTGAATAGTCTATTCAGATTTTCTTTTTCTTCCTGGGTCAGCCTTGGGAGGTTTTATTTTTCTAGAAAGTTGTCCATTTCTTCTAGGTTATCCAGTTTGTTAGCATATAATTATTCATAGTATTCTCTCATAATTCTTTGTATTTCTGTGGTGTCCTTAGAGATTTTTTCTTTCACATTTCTGATTCTGTTTATGTGTGTAGACTCTCTTTTTTTCTTGATAAGTCTGACTAGGGGTTTATCTGTTTTGTTTATTTTCTCAAAGAACCACCTCCTGCTTTCATTGATTCTTTCTATTGTTTTATTCTTCTCAATTTTATTTATTTCTGATTTAATCTTTATTATGTCCCTCCTCCTACTGACATTGGGCCTCATTTGTTCTTCCTTTTCTAGTTTCATTAATTGTGAGTTTAGACTGTTCATTTGGGATTGTTCTTCCTTCCTGAAGTAGGCCTGTATTGCAATATATTTCCCTCTTAGCACGGCCTTTGCTGCATCCCACAGATTTTGTGGTGTTGAATTATTGTTGTCATTTGTCTTCATATATTGCTTGATCTCTGTTTTTATTTGGTCATTGATTCATTGAGTATTTAGGAGCATGTTATTAAGCCTCCATGTTTTTGTGGGCTTTTTCATTTTCTTTCTATAATGTATTACTAGTTTCATACCTTTGTGATCTGAGAAGCTGGTTTGTACAATTTCAATCTTTTTGAATTTACTGAGGTTCCTTTCATGGCCTAGTGTATGTTCTATTCTTGAAAATGTTCCATGTGTACTTGAGAAGAGTGTGTATCATGTTGCTTTTGGATGGAGTGTTCTGTAGATGTCCATTATGTCCATCTGTTTTAATATGTTGTTCAGTGTCTCTGTCTCTACTTATTTTCTGTCTGGTTGATCTGTCCTTTGGAGTGAGTGGTGTGCTGAAGTCTCCTAACATAAATGCACTGCATTCTATTTCCCCCTTTAATTCTGTTAGTATTTGTTTCAAATATGTAGGTGATCCTGTGTTGGGTGTATAGATATTTATAATAGTTATATCCTCTTGTTGGACTGGCCCTTTGTCATTAATGTAATGTCCTTCTTTGTCTCTTGTGACTTTCTTTGTTTTGAAGTCTATTTTGTCTGATACAAGTACTGCAACTCCTGCTTTTTTCTCACTATTAGTTGCATGAAATAACTTTTTTCATCCATTACTTTCAGTCTGTGTATGTCTTTGGGTTTAAAGTGAGTCCCTCGTAGGCAGCATATAGATGGGTCTTGTTTTTTTATACATTCAGTAGCTCTATGCCTTTTGATTGGTGCATTCAGACCATTTACATTTAGGGTGATTATCGATAGGTATGTACTTATTGCCATTGCAGGCTTTAGATTCGTTGTTACCAAAGGTTCAAGGGTAATTCCCTTGCTATCTAACAGTCTAATTTAACTCACTTTGTATGCTATTACAAACATAACCTAAAGGTTCTTTTTTTCTTTTTTCCTCTTCCATTCTTTGTATGTTATGAATCGTATTCTGTATTCTTTGTCTATCCCTTGGGTGACATCTATTTAGCCTTGGGAATACTTCCATCTATAGGAGTCCCTCCAAAATGCACTGTAGAGGTGGTTTGTGGGAAGTAAATTCCCTCATCTTCTGCTTATCTGAAAATTGTTTAATCCCTCCTTCAAATTTAAATGATAACCTTGCTGGGTAGAGTATTCTTGGTTCGAGGCCCTTCTTCTTCATTGCATTAAATATATCATGCCACTCCCTTCTGGCGTGTAACGTTTCTGTTGAGAAGTCTGATGATAGTCTGATGGTGTTTCCTTTGTATGTGATCTTTTTTCTCTCTCTAACTGCTTTTAAAAGTCTGTCTTTATCCTTGATCTTTGCCATTTTAATTATTATATGTCTTGATGTTGTCTTCCTTGGGTCCCTTGTGTTGGGAGATCTGTGCCCCTCCATGGCTTGAGAGACTATCTCCTTTCCTAGATTGGGGAATTTTTCAGCAATTACCTCCTCAATAACACTTTCTATCCCTTTTTCTCTCTCTTCTTCTTCTGGTACCCCTATAACGTGAATATTGTTCCGTTTGGATTGGTCACACAGTTCTCTCAATATTCTTTCATTCTTAGAGATTCTTTTTTCTCACTGTGCCTCAGCTTGTTTGTATTCCTCTTCTCTAATTTCTGTTCCATTTACCATCTCTTCTACTACATCTAATCTGGTTTTAAATCCCTCCATTGTACGTTTCATTTCAGATATGGAATTTCTTAATGATTGAATCTCCAACTTAAATTCGTTCCTGAGTTCTTGAATATTTTTCTCTACCTTCATAAGCATATTTATAATTTTTATTTTGAACTCTCTTTCAGGGAGATTGGTGAGTTCAGTTTCATTTGGCCCTTTTTCTGGGATTTGTGAGATTTTGTTCTGAACCATGTTCTTTTGACATTTCATATCTCTGTGTGGTACCCACTAGTGCACAGGAACTCCAGTCTCTGGAGCTGCTCAGCCCCTAGAGTGAGGTTGGGGGTCATAGGGGAGTGGAGCTGGTGCCTGTGGGGAGGAAAGATCTGTTTCCTGATTACTGTCTGTGGTGCCTGTCTCCAGTGTCAGAGCCAGTGGGCCAAGTACACATGTGTAAGCCTCTGTGCTTTGTGTCTCTAGCTGTTGTAGGTGGGGCCTCCCTCTGGCTGGCCTGATGCCAGCACAGTGGCTGGCAGTTTGAGAACCAGTGCCAGCAGGCTAGGAGGAAGGTGAAGCAGGCTGTGTGTCACAGTGGGGGGCCTCAGAGCTGAGTAGGTATCCAGGGGGATGGAGCACCTGAAGCTCTTCAAAGTTCCCAACCAGCTGGGCAGAGCGTGCCCAGATAACCTTGTCCAGCTGTCTCTTCTCCCGTGCAGCAATCTCCATGCAACCCCATCCCTTCAGCAGCCCTTTTGCTGCTAGGAAGCCTCTCAGACCGCGCAACCTTCCTCTGACACAGAGCGGCCAGATGTGGATTTCCCTCATCCACAAATGGACAGAATGTCAGTCTCCCAAGCACTCCGCCTGTCCGAGCTCCCCAGTGTCCAGAGCACCATACAATATAGGCTTCTACTCACAAAGCAGATCTCCAGGGCTAGAAGCTCAGCAGTCCTAAGCTTCCATCCCCCCTCCCCACTCCGTTTCTCTTCCTCCCACCTGTGAGCTGGGGTGGGGGAAGGGCCTGGGTCCTGCCGGATTAAGGCTTTCCTATGTTACCCTGTTTCATGAGGTCTGTTCTGTTCGTGAGGTCTGTATGCAGTCTGGTTCAGCCTTCTTTCTTGTTGCTGTTTTAGGGTTAGTTGTATTAATTAACTATATTTTTGTACTATTTGTGGTTTTGGGAGGAGTTCTCTGTGTCACCTCTCATGCTGCCATCTTGAATCTCCTAAAATTTTTTAAGTATTCAAATAGTTCCATGATTCCTTTACTTTAAAAAAAAATTATGTAACTCAAATAACATTATTAATTTAAAAGTTGGTATACACAGATAAATTAAGTGAAAAGCAAGTCATGGAAAGTATGTACAGCATTCTACCATTAATAGAAAAAAAGGGAACATATACATGTGTTACATATAATATCTATGGAAGGATATATATATATGTACAAATATGTATAGAAGAAAAACAAAATATTAACAACAGTGATTACCTGTTGCAGGGGGTGGAAATTGGCAGGTGGGGAACTATAGCTGGAGAGGGACTTTTCATTTTGTACATCTTTTTGCTTTTTGATGTTGGAACTATTAAAAAATTGTATACTTTAAAATTTAAATAAACTTTTTAAGCTGGCTTAGAAATAATTAACAAAAGTTATTCTGGTAAAAGATCAAAGGAAAGTGTTATAGCATAGGAAAGAAATCACTTTGAAAAGGATTCTATGTTTGACATTTAAAAAACTGTCCTTTAGATCAACTGCAAGCTTTTTATATTCAACAAAACATCACAGTCCTGGATTGAAAGGGGACGAGGAACTTTGAGACTGAATGACACAGAAAGCAGTGACTATGGAACATTGCAGTCAAGGCTAAGTAAGTAATCATTTTGTAAAGCAAGTCATTATTTCTTAGAGTGAATTTCTAATATAGGTACACATCTTTTTCTGGAGATGTATTATAAAAAATGTCAATAAATCATACTATTGAAAACAATATTGTTTCTAATGTACTACAGGAGCTTCCCATTTAGAGTAAACTCTGATATCAGACTACAAGTTTCCAGTTCTGACTCTGTCACTGCCTGCTTGGTGACGCTGAACAAGTTACTTAATCTCTCTCTGCTCTAGTTGCTTCAGTTTAAAATGGAAATAATAGTAGTCCATGATTTATTGAGCAATTGTGAGAATTCAGTGAGATAAGGCATGTAAAAGCCCAACACACCCCTAAAGAGTAATCTCATTATTATTTAAAGGGCTATGATAAAATTATTCTTGAAGTGAAAATAATTTTTCTTAAAAATATTATTTGTCCTTTAACTTATCCTTAGCATGTAAACATTGTGTGTGGGTTGGGATGAAGGGCTAGTTTATGAAGAAACGTGTGTGGTTATTGAATCCATTAGGCAGATTGATGGTCAGAATCTGGAGTCAGTAAGGTTGAAAGACTAAGGGAGTTTTTGATACCTGAAAGACACACTGGGTTGTTCAGAGGCCCAAACTTCAAGTGAGCACAGGCAGAGATCTGGGCAGGGTGGGTGAGTTTACTGGCCAACACTGGGGAGTCAAGCTGCAGAGGAGACCACAGGTAAAAGTTGGTTCCAGGGATGTGGATATTTGTTGAGTTTCAGATACCAAGCTCAAGAGACCAGTAAGGAATAGAGTTCAGACTAAAAGAATAGGAACAGTGTTTTCAGTTCTATAACTCGCAAACAGGTTTCTAAATAAACCAACCAAATATTATTCCCAAGATGTTAGTTGTTCTCTACTCTGGTTTAATTCCACTCTTTGCACTTGCCAAATTTGTGACTCATGGTATTTATATTGCTTTGCAACCTGATTTTTTCTTTTAGGTAGTATACCATGATCACCTTTCCACATCAATAATTACCTTTCTTCAGTATTTTTAATGGGCTCATTAAATTATTTTGAATAGCAATATCATCATTTAAGTAATTCCATTTTTTTATTAAGGTATCATTGATATACACTCTTATGAAGGTTTTCACAAGAAAAACAATGTGGTTATTATATTCATCCTTATTATCAAGTCCCCCCCACATACCCCATTGCAGTCACTGTCCATCAGTGTAGTAAGATGCCACAGAGTCCCTACTCATTTTCTCTGAGCTATACTGTCTTCCCCATGACCCCACACACACCATGTGGACCAATCATGATACCCCACAATCCCCTCTCCCTCCCTCCCCACCCGCTCTCCCCCACCCCTCCCCTTTGGTAACCACTAGTCCCTTCTTGGAGTCTGTGACTCTGCTGCTATTTTGTTCCTTCAGTTTTGCTTCATTGTTACACTCCAAAAATGAGGGAAATCATTTTGTATTTGTCTTTCTCTGCCTGACTTATTACATTGAACATAATACCCTCTAGCTCCATCCATGTTGTTGCAAATGGTAGGATTTGTTTCTTTCTTATAGCTGAATAGTATTCCATTGTGTATATGTACCACCTCTTCTTTATCCATTCATCTACTGATGGACACTTAGGTTGCTTCCATATCTTGGCTATTGTAAATAGTGTTGCGATAAACATATGGGTGCATATGTCTTTTTGAATCTGTGATCCTGTTTTCTTAGGGTGAATTCCTAGGAGTGTAATTCCTGGGTCAAATGGTATTTCTATTTTTAGTTTTTTGAGGAACCTCCATATTGCTTTCCACAATGGTTAAACTAGTTTACATTCCCACCAGCAGTGTAGGAGGGTTCCCCTTTCTCCACTTTCTCGCCAGCATTTGTTGTTCCTAGTCTTTCCTACGTTAGCCATCCTAACCGGTGTGAGGTGATATCTCATTGTGGTTTTAATTTGCACTTTCATGATAATTAGCAATGTGGAGCATCTTTTCATGTGCCCATTGGCCATCTGAATTTCTTCTTTGGAGAAGTGTCTGTTCAGATCTTCCACCATTTTTTAATAGGGTTATTTGCTTTTTGGGTGTTGAGGCATGTGAATTCTTTATATATTTTGGATGTTAACCCCTTGTTGGATATGTCATTTATGAATATATCCTCCCATACTGTAGGATGCCTTTTTGTTCTGCTGATGGTGTCCTTTGCTGTATAGAAGATTTTTAGCTTGATGTAGTCCTACTTGTTCATTTTTGCTTTTGTTTCCCTTGCCTGAGAAGATGCGTTAAGGAAAAAGTTGCTCATGTTTATATTCAAGAGATTTTGCCTATGTTTTCTTCTAAGAGTTTTATGGTTTCATGACTTACATTCAGGTCTTGGATCCATTTTGAGTTTACTTTTGTGTATGGGGTTAGACAATAATCCAGTTTCTCTTGCATGTAGCTGTCCAGTTTTGCCAACACCAGTTGTTGAAGGGGCTGTCATTTCCCATTGTATATCCATGGCTCCTTTATCATATATTAATTGACCATATATGCTTGGGTTTATATCTGGGCTCTCTAGTCTCTTCCATTGGTGTATGGGTCTGTTCTTGGGCCAATACCAAATTGTCTTGATTACTGTGGCTTTGTAGTAGAGCTTGAAGTTGGGGAGCATAATCCCCACCACTTTATTCTTCCTTCTCAGTATAGCTTTGGCTATTCGGGGTCTTTTGTGGTTCCATATGAATTTTAGAAGTATTTGCTTTAGTTCGTTGAAGAATGCTGTTGGTATTTTGATAGGGATTGCATTGAATCTAAGTAATTCCATTTTTTGAGTCTTTAAAATTTTTCAGTTTTCTCCATTGTAAACAATTCTTGGGTAAATATTCTTCAGACCACTAGATACTCAAAGTAGTTATACATTTTTAATCATTTTTTAATATTACAGTAAAAAAATTCCAGCATTTAAGCTAAAAAATGTCTTCCAACATAATAAAGCCCAATTTGAAAAAAGAAGTTATGACATAGTCAAATTACAATTGCAGTCTGACAAAAAACTACAAGATTTGTTTTGCTTTCAAAATTGCCAAATTCCCCTGGATGGTTAAGGAATCAACTGTTCGGCAGTCTGATATATTCACCTTCCTGTTGTAGTTATGCGGAATCAAGGTAGCCTGAGGCTGATTCTCAATAGCAAACTCTGGGCTCAAATGGAGATTCAAAGAGCGAACCGCAAAAATTTACGAATAACAGCTACTGATTTAGAAGACTATAGTGTCAAAATTTTTTTAATTCAGGTAAGTGACAAATTTCAGTGATGGAGGATTACCATAGTGTATTTATAGATCTCTGCAATTCCTAATTCATTTTTTCATTTTATTATAAACTCTACCTTTGGCAAAAGTCAGCCACTCATTTTGGTTGTTTACAGTCTAGTACATTAACTGAATTTTGTGTGAAATTTAGAGATTAATACCAAAACCTATAGTAATCAATTGGTTCCTGTCCCAAGACATTTATATTAATATAGGCCATCAAATCTCTGCATTTTTCTTTACTATCGAAATTATGTCAATAATCTTACTAAATTACCAAAAGGACTGTTGTCAAGTGTGGCTCCTAGAGGCCTGCAGAATTCACAGCCTGATGCTTTACACTGAATGCTGAAACCGAGAAGGCTTTAAGATCACCAGAAAGGAACCAGTGAGAAATGGAAAAACACAGCACTAGCAAGTTAAAACAACCAGTCCGACAGCAAATTCTAATTCTGGATGTGAGTCAGTCTCCAAGGTAACAGGATGGCAGCACAACTTTAGCTGCTCCCATCAGCCAGAATGCTTGACATCAACTATGAGATCCAGGTGCAAGAGAGCAGGAGTCAGGCCAGAAACAAGGCTGGGTGTCCCGCATGGACTGAGAGGCAGAAGACTGGAGACCACTGAGGGTGACTCAGGAAGAAGCTGACAGTACAAGTAAATTAGTTTCCATATAGTAATGGAAAACAAGTTGGCAAATGCTCATTAATGGTAAATGAAAGGTTTTGTGAACTACCAGGAAGTGCACTGTCAGAGTTCAGTTGCTAATATAATGTTGAGTAGTAAAGTGTTAGACTCAGGTGATGCCCAAACCCTGTTACCATTTAAGGAGATAATACTTGATACTCTGCCATGCCAGAGTGGATTGAGTGGGTAAAGCAGCCTGCCTCAGAGTGAGAGTGAGATTGTATATCTGTGATTAGATTCTCCTGCTCAGTATCTGACCCATGCTGACTTTTTAAATTGTAAGCTGTTTTAGAGGTAAGCAAACGGAATGAAGATAAAAAATCACCCCAAATTCCACTTCCGGAGATGGTCATTATTAAGATTTTGGTCTTATAGTATATTTGGTATATCTGTGTGTGTACATATATACATTTACCATACTATACATACCGTATTACCTTCAGGCAAGTTATTTAGTTAACCTAATTTTACTCATTTGCCAATTGAAGATGATAATAATATACTTCATAAAGTGGTTGAGAAAATTATATAACAATATTTTATTATGAAATACACATGTACACATATAAACTTTGTTTCACTTAATGGAAATCAGTGTCTTTGTGTCATTACATAGTTCATTCTTCAAAAATTCTTTAAAGAGGTGAAAAGAATTATTTTTTATTATGCACCAGAGTTTATTCCATGAATTTCACTTTGTTAAATACTCAGTAACTTACTATGTTTCATTATTATAAATACTGAAAGGAAATGCATGAAATTCTGTGTACATACATACATGTTTTCTTGGGAAAAGGTTGACCTGACAATTTCTCTCCAGAAAGACTGAACCAATTTCCATTCTCATGAGCATTTTCTTATGATACTTTCTGGGAATTATCATTTTTTAATTACTATGAATTTGTTCTTCAAAAAATGTACCATTGTGATTTTATTTTTAACTTCTGAATTTCTTGAATGAAAACATCTGAATTAATTTGGCAAAAGGAAATACATTGACTAGTGAAAGGCATATTTAAAATTTAAGGTAAGGAAGTCAAGGTAGCAGGATAGCATTATGTTTCAATTGCAAATATTCTTTCAATATTTGTTATTAACTTACCAAAGAAAAATTACACCTTTGCACATAGTATAAACATTTAAATTACTGAAGAATCAACAAAAATTTATTCAACACTTACTATATAATACCTAACACTATAGGAGAAACCAAAACATTTATTTAATTTATAGTTATATTTTTCCCAAAAGTAATTAAGGCAACTTAGGAACATGCAAATGAAAAAATATAAGACCCTTCTCCCAAAAAGTTGGCATGTAATTGGTTCAACCCTCAGCTCTTGGCTTTAAGAAGTTAAATAACTCTTTGGAGGGTAAGCAAACAGAAAAACATTTCCCTGATTTTTCTTTGAAATTGTGAAAAGGCACAAAAATGTAAATTACTGCCATATTACTTCAAAAAGGGCTGACTTTGATGACAAAAGCCTGGGATTCAAGTCCTTGCCAATTGGCTGACTAGTTGTGTAAGTTCAGATGTCACTGTAACTTTCTGAACCATAGTCTCCTCATCTATAAAGTGAAAAGGGAAACAAGTATAGAGTACATGTGCTGTGTGCTTTTGCTAATATAAATGGAATAAATAATTAGCTCACAGTTTTATTGTAATGATTGAATTTTAAAAAGAATATAGTTACAGTGTTCTACCAATGTTATAGTTACCATCATTTCTTATATTACTAGTAATCATAAAAATAGCATAGAAAAGTTTTGAAGTTTATGGTAGAATATCATAGATTGTTCCAATGAACTCTGCATCTCCATAGAGCTATGTGGCTTTCAGGGGATGTCTGAGCATAGTGACGTAAAGGAAATTGCAAATCTTTTCCCCCTTAACACTACAATTTTCTACAGTGTAAACAGTGGAGGAAGGATGGTCTGGACAAACTTACATCCACACAGAAAATTAAAGTAAAAAAAGTTACTTTCTGTTTAAAATGCACAAATTGGTACCTGTTACAAAATTAATTCATTTTAGGGTTCAATTTGGTTCAAGAGGAATTGGCTTTTTAACCCCTTTAGTTTTTAGGGTTACTTACATTCTAGATTTATGCCATATAATTCCTTCCTTGTTAATAGTGAAAGATTAAAAGTATTGACTATCAAGTTATTTATATTCTTAACAACTTAATTTTCCTCATTCAGGCCAATGCCAAAGATACAGGACGTCTGTATGCAGCAATACATCATCGGCTTGTTGCACTCCGACAGAAAGACTTGAACCAAGCCGGAAGCCAGTCAGAAGCAATCCTGCAACAGTTAAACGATGATAGCTGTGATGAGGATGAGGATGATTTCCTCCAGGTCACTAAAACTAGATCAGGTAAATAAGCTGTCTTTTGTTAGGACAGAGATTTTAAAACGAAAGCTTCTGCACAATCTTACTATATGAAATAGATTTTTGAAAAATGGAGCTGATCTATTTAAAGTGGGTGGGAGTTAGAGCTCTAGTTGTTTGGATCTGAGGAGTGGGTTTGAAAATCCCTTTCTTTTACATGTGACTTTCATTGGGATTTTACCAAAAGTCAGCCTTGCTGTCATACTTTTATAATTTGCATATAAATTTAATAAGAGACTGTATTTACAATGTAAGATATTACATTGCTACACTGAAACTAACAATTTATTCATATTTCTCTTCACTTGTTCTCATTCTCCTATTACAGGCTATAATAGGAGAAATTATAAAATACTTGTAATAGAGTTACCGGACAAATCTGACTTGAAACACTGAAAATCTTTTTGGAACTTGAGTGTTTTGTTTTCAAGGACCTTTTTTGCCTTATTTCTTTTATTGTGTCAGAATTCATGAACTGAGCAAGGGTTGAAGTGGAACCAGTAATAAGCAGATTTGGGGCTCAGTGCTTCCTGATGAGTGGATTTAAAACTAACATACATCATTTTCAGAGAAAAACACTGTCAAGGAAATAATAATCCCAGCTTTGTTGTATAGATGCAGCTATTTTTATAAAGTCATCCAAATATTTTCAGTCATAGTTTCATGTAGGCCTGAATTCTGCTTCATAGAGGGAGGACTGAGTAATAAACTTACAAAGATAATGTGTTGGCAACTATTTTCCCAAGTTTTAATCATGTTAAATCTTAAAGCTACTGTAATTATACACAGTTTAAGAACCTATCAAAGAACATGTGCAGAACTTTATAAAATAACTTACTTTGCCTAATACTAAAAATGTAATGAAGAGGAAGAATGCATAAAACATGCAGATCAGGATCCTAAACTGCTTGACTAGATGAGCCAGAGAGCTCAGTAAATGTGATTTTTCTTGCTACTGTTAAACAAATGTTTTTTTATTCTTGGAAATGTATAAATAAAATTATCTTTTATATTATTCTAATGCTTATATTGTCAACAATAAAATGGAGTCTATTAGAAAATGAGTTTGTATCAATTAAAAATGTTAACTTGAAATAAGAATTAAATGACAAAATTCTCTCAACAAATAACACATTTATGAAATCTATATTGTATTATACTCCATTCTAGGAAAGGGTAATATGCAACTGTCTTCATACAAACTGACAAGCTATGGAAATAATGCAAAGCAAATGTCAATCATATGAATCTCACCTTCTGCCATTTTTCCCCCCTTTTCACTTAGTACCTTCTCTAAGTTGCACACCAATGCTAAGATGTTATGGAAGCAGTAAAAAGTCTGATGTTTAGATTTTGTTGCTCCCGAGTTAAGGAAGGGTTTAATTATCTGAAAATATCATGTTTAAAATTAGCAACATTTCCAAATGTTACTTTTAAAGATGTAAATTCTATATATTTCATTTCCCCGCCAGTAATCTTATTCATCAATATTCATGTTCAGTTGTATTTGATATTAAATTTAACTTGAATAACACTGTATAATAAAATATCTTAAATTTATATCACAGATCCTTCTAGGTGGACCCACAGACAGTCGGTTGCCTGTTCATGAGAGTTACCTCCTGTAAACATGACAACATCTACAAAAAGATTGGTCACTTTACTGAAAATACTAAGTCATCCTAACTAACTGTGAAGATCCTATTCATTCCTTGAAGAGTTTTCATAGCAAAGGTTGTGAAATATAATTTGTTGCAATGAAATTTTTCTTTCATTGTCTAATAATTCTGAGATTTTCATTTTATCATAGAGAAAATGACAGAATTTAAGAAACTCATGGACTTCAGAAGTTCAAGATTTACCATTTTTGAAGAAGTTAATTTAGATAGGATTTGATAACTAATTTGGACTATTCATCACATGGATGGAATTGCTGGATTTGATTCATATCTAGCTAGTTTTCACTCATACAGTGTCAGGCCATTAGACAAATATTTTACAAGATTTCCATTCATTTCTTTGAAAAACACTGTAAGTGCACGATATCATTTCATTAAATCATGTTTTTCTTCTGGGAAATGTATATTTTCATTTAGCCTTTGGATTTCCTCATACTATAAGATTATATATTCATGGTATGAATTCCTTTAAAGAAAGCATTGTTCATGGACTCGTTTCCATTGCTCCTTGTATATGCTTGACTCCAGGTCAGTATCCAATAGTGGAAAGAATGAACAAAATACGTTACCTATGTATAAAACAGTAAGTATACAAAAAGTAAAATATGTTGACTTGTTTTTTGATTTATATAATTAAATTATCATTACTACTCTAGTAGGTGTAGCTATATGGAGGCCTTTTCTTTAAACGAATATATAAACCCAACGGATTTCTTTCTTAAATGTATAATGGTAGACTATAGTGATTTCAACAATTGTGCAACAGAGTTTGGATACTCCTCTTTTGAGATTTGTTTCAGAGACACTTGTTGAATTATACAAGAAAATAAATCTCAGTACTTATAACCATTTCACTTTTCAATCCAGTTTGACCACCCCATGACTTCAAAATTACTTTTGATTGTGAAACCTAAATAATTCCCCTAGTAGAGGAATCTTGTCTGTTGGAGCTGCCATACAAAATAGTACAGACTGGGTGGCTTAAACAAAAGAAATTCATTTCTCACAGTCCCAGAGGCTGGAAAGTCCAAAATCAAGGTGCCAACAAAGTAGGTTTAATTTTGAGGCCCTTTGTCTTGGCTTGTAGGGGGCTGCCATCCCACTGTGTGCCCACTGCCCTCTTTTTTCTGGGAGCATGGGCATAGTTTCCTGGTATCTCTTCTTATAAGGACACTAATTCCATTAGACCAGGGCCCCACCCTCATGACCTCATCTAACCCTAATTTCCTCCCAAAGGCCCATTTCCAAATATCATCACATCAGGGGTTAGGGCTTCAACATATGAATTTTGGGAGAACATATACAGGCCATACCAAGGAGATAAGATTCACAAGCACAAAATGATTTCTGAAAATGTTTTGAACAATGACAACATATTTCGAATAATAGTGTAACTTCACAAAATGCTACTTTGAAGAACAATATTCATGTGCATACACATTTTCTTAAAGTTACACTACTTTATTACAGTACCTCATACTAATAAAAGCAATTATGTACACACACACACACCTAACGATAGATATATAGTTAAACCTGAGTTAACGCCTAAAAGTCTAGTTTAGCACATGAAAGTTGATTAATTCTTTTACACTGTAATTTAGTATGTTAGTTTTTCAAAGTTTTGCTCTTTCCCTATAACTGAGTAATGAGAACTTGGTAAAAGTTAGTTACTAAGAGAAGCCCATTCATTCTTCCAGTGACTATAGAATAAATATTGTAAATAAAATTATTTACTTCTAAATTAAGCAATGACTCAGGAAATAGAGAAGAAAAGTTAATGTGAGAGAGAAAGAGAGAAAACGTAGAAGAAAAAAACAGAAAAGAGCTCTAAGCATAAAAGACTAGTAAGAATGGAAAAACAGGTTTGTTTTTGTTTTTTTTTAACCATAAAAAGCGCCTTTGATGCAGAACACACTCTATGGAAAATTTTCATTAGGAAATAATATAAACAGAGATGTATTTGGAGAAAATATTAAAGAATTGGTTCTCTTTTCATATAAGATCTCAGCTGATATAGGAACATCGTGATTGCACTAAGCTGTTAAAGTAAATCAGAGAAAAGAGATGTTTGTCTTTCTGACATGTTCATCCTTGCCCCATGTTAGGATGAGGATGAAGCAGTATTTTCTCAATGCCTCAAAAATTTTAATTTGATTTCATTCTTTTGTGCTGTGATTTCCCTTGTACTTTTTTGCATATACCAAGTAATAAAATTAGATTACCTCAGAGTCTGACACAAGAATGAAAAAATAGTGCTAGAACAGGAGGAAGGCAGAGAGAGAGAAAGAATGAATATTCCTGGATTATGCTATGACATGGTTACTAACAGCAGAAACATGGTATTTTAGTTTATGACTTTCAAACTATTTCCAATCCACTCTATTTATTCCTTATGCAAATAGTAATATTTGGGGGGATAACAGAAATAGAAACATTTTAGTTTCTTTGTCCTGTGTCTTTATGTAGCCTTCTCCTTTTTAGCTTTCCTACATCCTTTGTCCCTCCTGTAATGTGATGAGATCAATCACATAATGATATTTTCACAACTTATTAGGCAGGTGATAAGCATACATCTTCCTAGATTTCCATAGAAGCTGCTTTAATTAAAATATGCTTAGGTAATTATTCCACAAATATACTGATATATAATACATCAAATTATGCATTTTAAAAAATATATAATTTATTTTGGTATCATTAATCTACAATTACATGTGCAATATTATGGTTATTAAACTACCCCTTCATCAGGCCCCCCCTACCAACCCCATTACAGTCACTGTCCATCAGCGTAGTGAGATGCTATAGAATCACTACTTGTCTTCTCTGAGTTGTACAGCCCTCCCCGTGGCCCACCATCATTACGTCTGCTAATCGTAATGCCCCTTTTTCCCTCTTATCCCACCCTTCCCACCCATCTTCCTCAGTCCCTTTCCCTTTGGTAACTAACTATTAGTCCGTTCTTGGGTTCTGTGAATCTGCTGCTGTTTTGTTCCTTCAGTTTTTTTTTCTTTGTTCTTATACTCCACATATGAGTGAAATCATTTGATACCTGTCTTTTTTGGCTTGGCTTATTTCACTGAGCATAATACCCTCTAGCTCCATCCATGTTGTTGCAAATGGTAGGATTTGTTTTCTTCTTATGGCTGAATAATATTCCATTGTGTATATGTATCACCTCTTCTTTATCCATTCATCTACTGATGGACACTTAGGTTGCTTCCATTTCTTGGCTATTGTAAATAATGCTGTGATAAATATAGGGGTACATATATCTTTTTCAAACTGGGCTGGTGCATCCTTAGGGTAAATTCCTAGGAGTGGAATTCCTGGGTCAAATGGTATTTCTATTTTCAGTTTTTTGAGGAACCTCCATACTGCTTTCCACAATGGTTGAACTAATTTGCATTCCCACCAGCAGTGTAGGAGGGTTCCCTTTTCTCCACATCCTCGCCAACATTTGTTGTTGTTTGTGTTTTGGATGTTGGCCATCCTCACTGGTGTGAGGTGATATCTCATTGTTTTAATCTGCATTTCTCTGATGATTAGCGATGTGGAGCATCTTTTCATGTGCCTGTTGGCCATATGAATTTCTTCTTTAGAGAAGTGTCTATTCATGTCCTCTGCCCATTTCTTAATTGGATGATATGCTTTTTGTTAAGGTGCATGAGTTCTTTATATATTTTGGATGTCAACCCTTTATCAGATACGTCATTTAGGAATATTTTCTCCCATACTGTAGGATGTCTTTTTGTTCTACTGATGGTGTCCTTTGCTGTACAGAAGCTTTTCAGCTTGATATAGTCCCACTTGTTCATTTTTGCTTTTGTTTCCCTTGCCTGGGGAGATATGTTCATGAAGAAGTCGCTTGTGTTTATGTCCAAGAGATTTTTGCCTATGTTTTTTTCTAAGAGTTTTATGGTTTCATGACTTACATTCAGGTCTTTGATCCACCTTGAGTTTACCTTTGTGCATGGGGCTAGACAGTAGTCCAGCTTCATTCTCTTTCATGTAGCTGTCCAGTTTTTCCAACACCAGCTGCTGAAGAGGCTGTCATCTCCCCATTGTATATCCAAGGCTCCTTTATCAAATATTAATTGACTGTATATGTTTGGGTTAATGTTTGGATTTTCTATTCTGTTCCACCGGTCTGTGGGTCTGTTTTTGTGCCAATACCAAATTGTCTTGATTACTGTGGCTTTGTAGTAGAGCTTGAAGTCAGGGAGTGTAATTCCCCCTGTTTTATTCCTCCTTCTCAGGATTGCTTTGGCTATTCGGGGTCTTTAGTGGTTCCATATGAATTTTAGAATTATTTGTTCCAGTTCATTGAAGAAAGCTGTTGGTATTTTGACAGGGATTGTGTTGAATGTGTAGATTGCTTTAGGTAGTATAGCCATTTTGACAATATTTATTCTTCCTAGCCAAGAGCATGGGATGCATTTCCATTTGATAGTGTCCTCTTTAATTTCTCTTAGGAGTGTCTTGTAGTTTTCAGAGTACAGGTCTTTCACTTCCTTCGTTAGGTTTATTCCTAGGTATTTTATTCTTTTTGATGCAATTGTGAATGGAATTTTTTTCTGATTTCTCTTTCTGTTAGTTCATCGTTAGTGTATAGGAAAGCAACAGATTTCTGTGTGTTAATTTTGTATCCTGCAACTTTGCTGAATTCAGATATTAGTTCTACTAGTTTTGGAGTGGAGTCTTTAGGATTTTTTATGTACGGTATCATGTCATCTGCAAATAGTGACAATTTGACTTCTTCTTTACCAATCTGGATGTCTTGTATGTCTTCGTTTTGTCTGATTGCCATGGCTAGGACCTCCAGTACTATGTTGAATAACAGTGGAGAGAGTGGACATCCGTGTCTTGCTCCCGATCTTAGATGAAAAGCTTTCAGTTTCTCGCTGTTAAGTATGATGTTAGCTGTGGGTTTGTCATATATGGATGGCCTTTATGATACTGAGGTACTTGCCCTCTATACCCATTTTGTTGAGAGTTTTAATCAGGAATGGATGCTGAATTTTTTCAAATGCTTCTTCAGCATATATGGAGATGATCTTGTGGTTTTTGTTCTTCTTTTTGTTAATGTGGTGGATGATGTTGATGGATTTTCGAATGTGTACCATCCTTGCATCCCTTGAATGAATCCCAGTTGATCATGGTGTATGATCCTCTTGATGTATTTTTGTATTCGGTTTGCTAATATTTTGTTGAGTATTTTTGCATCTACGTTCATCAGGGATATTGGTCTGTAATTTTCTTTTTTGGTGAGGTCTTTGCCCGTTTTGGTATTAGAGTGATGCTGGCTTCATAGAATGAGCTTGGAAGTATTCCCTCCTCTTCTATTTTTTGGAAAACTTTAAGGAGAATGGGTGTTATTTCTTCTCTATATGTCTGGTAGAATTCAGAGGTGAATCCATCAGGCCGGGGGTTTTCCTCTTGGGTAGTTTTTTGATTACTGATTCAATTTCGTTGCTGGTGATTGGTCTGTTTAGTTTTTCTGTTTCTTGCTTGGTCAGTCTTGGGAGGTTATATTTTTCTGAGAAGTTGTC